>OZ022578.1:18887859-18927859 GCA_963669155.1 Arbacia lixula | reverse complement strand
CCCTACCCCCCCCCCCAAAAAAAAACCCAACAACAACAACAACAACACAACAACTTTTGAAAGTGATTTTTATTCCACCGTTTACACTAATCTAAAAATAAATGGGGATGTTTGACTGCCAAATATTTGGGGTTGTGTTTGGGGATTGTTGCCTCACAACTTTCTCTCTGGTGACATTAGAAAATCACATTTTTTTTTGCTGCCAGTGGAAATGGCCATATTCCGGCAATTTCAGAGAGTTTCTGATTTAGCTACTCAAGTTTTCATCAGAATTTCCATTACACCTGTCTATACCTTTTTTCAATTTTTCTCAAAATGTCAACAATATGTTGGCAAGGTTTTTGAACTGTCTAAATTCAAGATGTTCTGCTCCTAGTCCCTCAACTTTGTTGGGGGTGGGAGGGGGGGGGAGGGGTGGGGGGAGGAGGGGGGGAGGGTGGGTATCAAGGGTGCAACTTCCCAGGCCTGATGTCAATAAATGGAAGAAAAGCACCGAGCCACATACGATGAGAAAAACAATTTCTTCCAAGGGCTCTTTTCAGCATTTTTTTTTTTTTTTTTGGGGGGGGGGGGGGGGGGCTAAATTCCCCTAAAGCCCACATTTTTGCTCTCTCATTGATTCCACCCTCCACATTGAACATGAACCCCAGACCTGCACTTTTATGACACTCCTCCATAATTCAGCACCCAACCACATCTTTTTTTAACACGGAGTGATGTTGCCTGAGTGCACATTCCTCACAGCTTGGCATCCAGGCTGTTGGCCATTTTTAAAGATTGTCCGTCCCTTTTGCAAGCTTAAAATTTGAAATCGTCTGTCACGATCGTAAATTGAAGAAAATGTGATTCAAGACCATTTCTAAGAACGTTGAAGTTTTCTGTATATGTAAAAAATTTCAGCCGTTAAATTTCAAACCGACTTTTTTCGTACTACGAAAAAAGTATTAGTCTTCGTTACAGTATTTATGTGGTTATTATGCGTGTGTGAAAAATCCTAATTTTATGAGTAATTACCAAACTTTGGAGATGATTCCTTCTATAGAATATTTTTTTTCATAACGCGTTTTATAATTTAATAAACAGATTAATCAATAAAGTAGATATTTCAACACAAACTGCTAAGAGCCTGAAGTAAAGACTATTAATCGGACGTTGTTTACATGCATTATTTGAATTTTACACTACGTATCAGTTTCAAATTATGAATATACAGCTTGCTTACACTTCTCTATATGTTTTGCCAATGTTTCGATAGTTTTGTGGTGATCTGAAAAAGGGACAGGCTGTCTTTAAACCAAACAATTTAATAAGCGGTTTGGCTGCACTTCTCTATTTCTTCTCCAGCTTCCCAAACACGGACTGAGAAAGGATGGATGTAGAGAAAATATCAGTCTCTCTATGTTTCAGTTTGGATCAGCGATATCTAACGGCCTGCAAGTAAGGCTCGTTGGGAGTACGTGGAGTGTTCGTTGGGGGAAACGAACTTGAAGTGGAGGTGTGATGATGGGGACCTGAGACAGGTTAGGGTCAGGGGGGTGGGCGGGGAGGTGACTGATGAGGGGTCAGCAGTACCTCTCACGAGTTGACTTTTAAGGCGATTCTATAGTCTACGTTCAAGGCTATGGTATTTTGATTTGTCGTAAGCACATGCAGCACACTTGAGTATATCTGAGCATGGACTTTTAACCACAAACAGGAAGTTTACTTCGTAAGAATGTAATAGTCTAGCTTATGTGAGCTAATTAAATTTCATTAGCATATTCATAGTCAGTACTTTCCAGGTTTTGGACATTTCTAATTAAAAAAAAAATGAACAATAGAGTCTAGTACCCACAAGACTAGTCAATCTTTCATTCTCCTGTTTTCTCCCTAACAGGACCTGAAGAAGGAATTGAGCATGATTAGTCTACAACAGTCAGACCTATTTATTCAATATCATCCAAACTTGTGAAAATGCTCAACAGCATGAAGCAAAGGCTACTAGTACAGATGTTGTTGGGGATAAAGATGGAGAAGAGAAGATGGATGTGATATCTCTCGTCTTGGAGGTCTGGGAAGTCTTGACATGAAGGGGAAGGTCAAACTGAAAATAGGTTGCTCTCCAAAGATGTAGGTAAGTCAATGAGGCAGACGAGCACAAAACTGTCAAGAGGAGATGTGTAATGTTAACTTCTCACGAAATGATGGTTACTATTGCAATTTTGTTTTCCTCTTTTGCACTGGTAATACACACCATTCCCGTAGGGCAGAATGGAGTGTGGCAGGGAAGAAGTTAATGCACAGGGTACGAGACTCGAAATTAGAGAGTTTGTTAGGGGAGGGGCACTGTAGGGAGCAGATGTGACAGTTTGAGGCGTTGATATCTTGACAAGGAGGGTCCGTTGAGGAATGAGAAGAGACATTATGGTTTGAGAAGGGTCAATGTAGTCTGAGGGAACAGACTTTATTGGTGAAACAATCATAATATATGAACCTAGACTAGAAAAAAATGCTATATTCTAACTGGCTCTTCATGTATACATGCTAGTCTCTAAATTTCAGACTCACTTGTTGACAAACTAAATGATTTCTGCCTGCACCTACCTGTTTTTTCTCAATAGGAATAATAATATTATACACTTCTTACAGAGTGCATTTCACACAACTTGGTCTCTATGTGCTGACAATATAGATAAAGATAGGTAGACAGAAGAGGGCACTTACAGCAATAAGTCAATATAAGTTTGCTTTAAAGAAATTTGTCTCTATTGGATGAACAGGTTTATTTTTCAACATGGACTTCAATGTCTCTGTTGAGTTTGCTTGTTTATCACATTCGGGGAGATTGTTCCAAAGACGAGGGGATGTTGTCTGGACAGATCAGGTATCATAACAAAGTGTTATTAGTGGAAGGTGATGTTAAAAGTGACGTACTGTTTGATCTTAAGATTTTAGAGGGTGAATACCACTCAAGGAGGTAGAGCTCCTTAAAAAGTTATTTTCATAAAAAAAAAACAAGCACATAATATACACCATTTTTCTGGGTTTCACGGAATGAATTTGGAGAGGAGAAATGATGAAGTTCTGACAAGCCTTAGGGTCAGTAGGTCAAAAAAGAGGTCACTGATTAAAGGTCGGCCGTCTGGAATGACTAATCGGCCTTCATTTTCAACTGCCAAAAGTTTCTCCTTTAGGAAAATAAGTCTGGTTGTCAAAAAAGAAAGATAAATTGATATAGGAGAATGCAGAACAATTAAGAGTTTATATTCAGACATGTTTGAAATGAAATTAGAATTCTTTGAAGTGAAAGATAGATGCCCCATGATGTACACCATACAGGGTGAGAATGGGGCAATGGATGGGTTTGGGATGGGGTGGGGGAGGGGGGTAAGTGTAAAAGATAGGGGGAGGTAGGATTGGCATGGTGGTAGGAGGGGGGATGGTGGTATATATGGTTAGGGATGAGGTGGGATGGGTGGGGTTGGGGTGATGTTGGGGTGAGGAAGGGGATGGGGTGAGGATGGAGATAGTGTAGGTTGGGGATAGGGTGGGTTGGGGTGGGGATAGGGTGGGTTGGGTTGGGGTGGGAAAAGGGTGGGTTGAGTTGGGGTGGGAAAAGGGTGGGTGGGGACAGGGTGGGTTGGGGTGGGGATAGGGTGTGTTGGGGTGGGGATAGGGTGGGTGGGGGTGGGGGTAGGGTGGGTTGGGATGGGGATAGGGTGGGTTGGGGTTGGGGATGGGAGGGTGAGAGAGACTAATAACCCCACACCCACACATCTCATCTTATATGATAAGAGGACAGAGACATAATCATCAATAGTGGGGTCAGGGCAGACAGATGGTATGACAGATGTAGGCCTACATAGATACTGCTTCTAAAATTAACCCATCTAGGTCAAAATGCAATGAACAATGACATGGGTCCTTACACTTTCCTCACAATTTATGATAAGAAACCCTTCAAGAAATGAATATGGTGTTTGAGGATGTAGTGGTATCATGCTATGGCATGATGAAAGCAGTGCTTTGTGCATCAAAAAATATTATATTTATGCATGTTGTAATCATCTTTGCCCTGTTTAGTATCACATTTATGATGATGATGATAATGTGACAGAGATGATAATGATGACAGTGATTATTATGTTAATTATAAAACTGGCAAAAAGATACTGGAAGTATTAATGATGATGTCCATGATGATGAACATGGCAATGATTATGATGGAAACGATATGACCACTAATGGCTGATAAATGTTGCGCTGATTTCGATGATGAAGATGTTCAAACTGGAGACTAGATTATAAAATACACACATGAATAATAAATATAAATCACACATTTTACCAGTGCCTCTGTCTTAAAAGTAAATCTACATTACTCTCCATGTTGGCAACATTACACACCTGTCCTTTCTTCGACATTGTCTCCTCTGAGAATCCTTTGAGGATTATTGCCCTCCAAATCACCTGAGAGACCCAGCAGGTTTCCATAACAATAAATATTTAGAGCAGGAGTAGCGAAGTTGGACCATCGTGTAACTGATACAGAGAGGTTATGATCTATAAACAGACCATTTGTTGTTTTCTACTGGTCTTATCGCAGACATTAAAGGCATGGGGTATCCCTTAAGGGTATAGTGCTGATCTATGCGGAATTTCATGACTTTCGTAAAATGTTTTCTCTATATTCAAAGGCATTCTTCTAACTTGTGGAGCCGCCATTTAAACCAATGTGTGAATTATACAAAATACAACAATCTGAACATATTCAGTGTGTTTTATTATCATTGCTCTGTATACTTTCATAGACTTTTAGCTGTTAAGATTTTATTTCTTTCATTTTGTAATTCTTTCCTTTTACTGTACATGCAGTCCATTTCCCATCTTTTTATATCATTTTCATGTTTGAACATAAACAATGATTGCCATATGATGTTAAAAGATAAACATACAAAAAGGATGAATCACCCTATATTAATAAACAAGACAATATGATATATAATCATATCATTTTATGGTTAAAGCAATTCAAATAAATGAGGTAGCTTTTCTAGCAGCACTGTGCTTGAGAACAATCAGTAAACTACATACATCATTTACCTATGGTGCACATGGTATTGAATGTTTACACAACAGAATCCTCCTGATTGAAGTTTGCCACAGCACAGCATACAGTAGAGATGGTGTTCATGTTACGTAACCTCAATCTGGCCGTGGCTCACTCATTGGTCCAACAGGGTCATGTGACCGCAAAGAGGATCGAGGGCCGGACTGTGCATGTAGCAAGGAGAGCTAATGATGTAATTAGCTTTCGCTGCTACAGCGGTTCATCAGCAATCAGGGACCAGACAAATACCATTAAAGAGCTCAAGGAATTAAAGTGAGCTAGGCCGGAGATCGAGAGCTGGTACGTACTTAAACAGCCCGAGGTAATCAGAGTTCAGACAGCGTTCATCTAACGCTGTTCGTCATCAGACATCATTAACAAAGCACTAAAAGCTGATGACAGGGCTCTCGCCGCGATTGATTATGCATGTTGTTAACTCTATGTGCACCGGACAAACGGCTTCTCTATGGGATTTGTGTGTATTACTGGTAAAATAATTCACAAGTGGCACGTTCAGGGTTAAGAGACTCCTTAGTATAAAAAGTATGCGTGCTCGGTGTTATTGCATGCGCCTGTAATCCAAGTACCTGTGGAAGATAGATATGTGCTGGTTAGAGGTTCGAGCCCAGGCTGCATGTTTCAGATTGTAACTCAAAAGGCCGGTCTAAGATGTAAATAATCGTGTGAAAACCTAATATTACTCACACACACCTGTCCCTATATGTTTGTACCTAAAAGAATATTACTGACATATGAGCATTTCCGACTTCTCTACTTTAAATTTACAGAGCAAGATTACATGGCTAGTGATTAAGATTTGTAAACATAATCATACCTCAGATGAAATGTCTCAATTTTTTTCTCACAATTGAGACGATTTGCTTAAGAAGTGTCCCGGATCGGACATGAAACTGTTCTCCATTCTAAACCAGTAAGTCCAGATGATCAGATTCATTTCTATTTGTGATTTGCTTGTTTGATTTTTCTGCTTTTGTCTAATTCTATTTATTATCTATGTTTCATTCCATTTTAGGTCTCTCCAAACCAAGCCAGGAAAAGTTTGTTTACTTATTACACCTTTCGATTTACCAATGGTAGTGATGGGGTTAAACATCTCCTTCGCATGGGGGTGTGTAAGTATTAGAGAAATACTTGGGGTGTTTCACCAAGCTGTGCATAAGAATGACTTTACGCATGACTGGTGACCTGCTCTCGTGCTAATTGAGATATCCCAATTTGTCCCTGTTTTAACATAGTGGGAGTTAATTTCCAACACTCTGTATCAACTAACAAGAATTTTAAGTTACAAAGATTAAATTTCAACTTTAGGTGATGGGAATCAAAATCATTGAGAATCTAATTAGCAAAAACAGGTCACCAGTCGGGCGTAAAGTTGTTCAAAGTTGTTCGTAGCTTACGACCAGCTTGATGAAACACCCCCCTGTACCAAGTTTATACATCCTTGGCTCTCGTATGATGCTGTCAATCTCACTTAATGCGTCACCCACCGTTGATACAATTGACTGATCTACCTATTACGCACCAAATTATGCAATGCTAGATGGGGAAATGAATCTTCTCCTTTGACATCACCCTATATATCAGTAACGCTTGGAAGAATGGAGTAAATTGATCCCAATGCGAGCCGTAAATCACAAACAATGGCTTCTGAATAGTTTCTTGTCTGGTCTCTTCTCAATCTCTAACCACGGTCCACTAACCAAGGAGGCGGTAGAGGGTGAGAGTATGAAACAAGGGCCCTGATTGGCCGGTCTGGGCGGGCGGGCGGGTAGTCTTCCACGATCCGAGACTGCTGATGTCGGGTTGAGTTTCTGGTTTTATTGAACGGGCAGTCTCCTTTCTACCAGTGTGGCTTACATCCCTGTCACATACCACACATTTTAAATGAGACTGTCCCCACTAATGCAATCACTCTCTGGCCAATGTTAACCAACGCAACATGATCAGGTATCATGCACAGTCCCTGCATAGGAGCGTCCACATTGGAGCGTAATTTACGGCTCACAAGATTACAATTGGCATTCTGCTGGCCTGGTTTGGAGGAAGAGGAGGAGGAGGAGGAAGCATATTTGCCTCTGGTTTCATCCTATGCAATCTTAGCAGGAGGGAAGTAAAGCTGTGTCCGTCTCTGAAGAACATCCAATCTTCTTCTCAAACAGATAAACTTTGCATATAAAAGGGTGCGCAATGGATAGAAATATACCATTAGATCTACCATACCATAAATTTGAACAGAATAATCTGAGAGCATAGTAGTGGGTGGCTCAGGGCTGCTTTGTAACTTTTTTGTGACATAAAAACTGCTGCTTTCTAGGATTTGTGTGTATTACAAGTGCAAAAATGCATCAGGGCAGGGAGATGCGAGTGTACTCCCTGATCAAAGTTACAAGTGGACTAACCTGTGGGGTGTTTCACCAAGCTGTTTGTAAGTTACGAACGACTTTACGAACGACTGGCGATCCCTTCTTGTGCGAAATCAGATTCCCAATGAACAAAGTGTGGTATCGCATTTAGCACAAGAAGGGATCACCAGTCGTTCGTAAAGTCGTTCGTAACTTACAAACAGCTTGGTGAAACACCCGCCTGGGCTGGAGTTTAATTAGCCCAGATCAGTCATGGCAACTTCTCCACATTACATCTGAAGTTCCACATCATATAGGTCCTCAAGTACTAAGGACATTTTGAGGATGCCTCCCATATAAAAAGGAGGGGCTAAAAGTTACCCCTCCCAGTTGTGACCATTCTGACTTTATATCAGCTACCCCCTCCCCCCACAGACCTAAACCCAGGCCATAAAAGCTAAGACTAAAACATTTCTGTTGAAGTCAAGTCTACTACACATTAAAGGGGAACATTGGATCATTATCAGGTTACAGTTCGATACTCCGAAGGTACGTAATTCTGAAACACGTAAATTGCCTATACCTCAAAAAAAAGGGTTCGTTAATCCGAGCATTTGTCGCGTAACGCTCAGAATAACGAACCTTCAGAATAATGAACGTTTCCCCATTATATCCACAGGTAAGCTGCCACACATACACTGAACATTCCCAGTTAAAACAGATGCAACACAAATTAAATCAGTCAGTCAAATCTTAATGCACATCAGCAACATTTGGTTAAAGGGAAAATGAGCTCCATCTTTCGCTTGCCTTCTGTTCATTCCACCATGCTCTCACGAGGAAATCTGATTTGGTGTTGGAGGATGCAGGACCGCTGCCTCTTGTCTCTTTTTAAGGGGAGTATATTGCACTGGGAAGGCAAAAAGCCTTCAAAAGGGTGATCGTGAGCAATCTTCTTACCAATGGTCTTAAATTCATGTATTGTCCATTTTAGAAACTTGCTGAAAGTTATTTGCCCTCAATGATCCACAATTGGAGTAATTAATGATTACTACTGAAATCCTCAAAATGTTCGGCCCGAACAGTTTGTGGATTTGTGATTTAATCACTAATTACTCCAAATGTGGATCATTTGAGGGGAAATAACTTTCAGCACGTTTCTAAAATGGACAATACATGAATGTAAGACCATTGGCAAGAAGATTGCTCATGATCATGTTTTTGATGGCTTTTTGCCTTCCCAGTGCAATATATGCCCTTTATAATCAGACCTGTGTCATACCTGGTGTGACATAGCCTGGCTTCCAGGCCTTTTGGCCAATTTTAATCCAAACTACAATATTCAATAAACAGGTCTGGCAAGAGTACACTAATCATTCTCAAGTCCTTCTCCAGCTAGGCCAAATGGAGGCAGAAAAGAAGAACGAGGAAGAAAATAAGAGCGAGGAAGAAAAGAAGAGCATGAAGAAGTGATTAACATTTTGAGTACCAGATTCTATTTTTCCGTTTGGATCAGAAAATGTCCCAAAGCCTGGATGCCAGACTAGTGTGACAGAGACCTCATGGTAGTCTTGGTCTCTCACCAGCTTCTGACGTTTCATAGAAATAAACATCCTTTATAATGTCAACAGCCATACATCAATGGCAGCCTTCTTATTAATATAACATCAGGGGTGTTGTTAGTCATTGCCACAAGTTTGAAGAGGTGATGGGTATATGAAGTCTAAAATGGAAGGGGATGCGAGGAAAGAGGCTGGGGGGGGGGGGGGGGTTGGATAGGGATTTGTCTACATTTCCTTGAAATGTTGTACATAAAGTTCTACAAAGCCAGCAGCATGTATGCAGAAACTCTTTCCTGCATGGGCGGAGTCTACATTGAAATGTAACTGAATGAGTGAAAAGGGGGCAATAACACAAATGTCTACATTTCCTTGAAATGTTGTACATAAAGTTCTACAAAGCCAGCAGCATGTATGCAGAAACTCTTTCCTGCGTGGGCGGAGTCTACATTGAAATGTAACTTAATGAGTGAAAAGGGGGCAATAACACAAATGTCTTTTTTTTTAGAGTGACAAAAAGATGAAAAGTAACTGAAATGATCAGGTAAGGGGGGTGGGGTGGGCGGGGAGTCTACATTGGAATGTAACTTAATGAGTGGAAAGGGGGCAATAACACAAATTTCATGTGTTTTTAAGAGTAACTGAAATGATCAGTAAAGATATAATTTGCAGTAGCTCAACTCAATGGATTAGATTCTTTGGGCTTCTTTGGGTTCCCACTTGATGTCTGCATTAGTCTATTCCCTGATGAAAAATGCAACTTCCATCACCATTGATAGATGGGCCCACTGGAGCAGTTACCCAGAGGATGATGTCAAGGAAGAACGAGAGTTTGAGAGATGGCAGGGAGAGGGAGAAGGGGAGAAAGAGAGAAAGAAAGAGAGGGAGGGGATGGGGAAGGTGGAGGATAAGAGAGAGAGAGGGAGTAATAAATATGGACATGGGATGTGACGGTGAGAGGGAAGAGAAAGACACAAAAATAAAGAGAGAGAAACAGACAGTGAGGGGTGAGGAGAGGGAGAGAGAGAGGGGAGGAGAGGGAGAGAGAGGGGAGGAGAGGGAGAGAGGGGGAGAAGAGGAGAGAGAGGGGGAGAAAGAGAATGAGATGGAGAGAGGTAAAAAAAAGAGGGAGAGAGAGAGAAGAGAGGGGGAAGGAGGGGGGAAGAAAGGGGGAGAGGGAGAGGGAGAGAGAGAGAGAGAGAGAGAGAGAGAGAGAGAGAGAGAGAGAGAGAGAGAGAAAGAGAGAGAGAGAGAGAGAGAGAAAGAGAGAGAGAGAGAAAGAGAGAGAGAGAGAGAGAGAGAGAGAGAGAGAGAGAGAGAGAGAGAGAGTGAAGGATAGGGGAAGGTGGAAGAGATGGAGGAGGCAGAGGTGTAATAAATGTGTACAAGGTTCATGGAGGAAAATATGGCTGGCAAGAGGGGAGGAGATAGACAAGGAAATGGAGGAATGGAAAGGAGAGAGATGGAGGAGAGGGAGAGGGAGAAGGAGGGTAATGAAATGAGGTTGATGACATGAAAAACAGATGATGATAGACAAATGGAAGGGAGGGACAGAAAGAGAGAAAGAAGAAAGAAGAGATGAATACAATGGGATAGGTCATACACATTACATGTATATGTTTATGTGAATTTGATTCATTCCAGCACAAGCACTATAGAAACATCTCATATAACAGCAATTGACCGGGGTTCATGTTTTGAGATAATCAAAAGCAAATGGGTTTGCAAATTCTGCTTCAATGCACACCCCTAAACATAGCTGAGCTGAAATGAAGAGCAATGGAACACCATCTATAAAACATCGCATACCCTTACCTGTGGTAAGTTGAATGACCTGCAAGTCTTTTTTTTTTATTCAAGTCCTTTCCATTCATTCATCAAAGTTCTTTGTTCCCCTTCCCTGCCAGATTCCATTTCAACAAAAGTCCTTGACCCAACATGGTAATTAAGGCCTGGAGAAACTCTACAAAGATCTATGTGATCCAGGGAGAGTGTGTATAATCATAGGAACAGGTAGAACAGTAGCTAAACTGACCCCCTACAGACTTTAAAGGTATGATGATTGAAATGACATGTACATGGGAATTGTTGAGGGTTTGCACAATTATAGGGACAGGTAAAGCTTTACCTAAACTGACCCCCCAGACTTTAAACGCATGAAGATTTATACAAGATGTACAGGGAAATTGTTGAGGGTATGCATGATTATAGGGACAAGTAAAACATTACTTCAACTGACCCCCTATACACTTTAAAGGCATAATGATTTAAACGAGATAAGCAGGGAAATTCTTGACAGTTTAGCCTCAAGATCAGATTGAAAGATCAAGTGCAAATGTGGACAAATAGGTGTTTCTTCCGCTCTCATTTGGAAAATCACTGTCTTCAAACTATTCCATCTGATATCACACGCTTAAAAATGAAATGTTGAATTCACCCTTTTACTTGCTGAATTCACCACATTGAATAGGGGCGAGGAGTGACAGCGTTTTAAATGCTGGTTTACCCTTTTTGAAAGTGCTAAGAATACAGCACGTTTAAAGTGCTGGAAAAAACGCTGGATTGTAGCTTTTTTCCGCGTTCACGGAACGGGGTTAATTAGCGTGTTGAATGCTGTTTTAGCGTATTAAAAATGTTGAAATTACACCCTTTTGAAAGTGCTGTAAAAGGTGCTGAATTTTGGGCCTAGCTGCTCCTATATAGCCACGCACATACACCCACAATGTACATTCACATACACGCACACACGACACACACCCACACCCACCCAGTGCCTACACCCAAACACACGCCCGCACACACCCACACCCACGCACAAACACACTCACACTAATCGAAAAAGTAACACCACTTTTTTGTTTTTCAAAATATTTTATTAGAGATTTCATTCAAAATAAATCATTACATAGAATAAATGCTGAATTTCAATTCAAATACAAATGTTCGTTTCTTTTCACACATGTAACACAGTGTTGAATTATTTACAAGACTAGCATGGAACAAATATGAAATCACTAAACAAATAATATATTAACAAACACAAACATAAAGCTCCCCCTATGTCCAACCATTTTAATATTCAATGCAAAATTCAAAATAAATGTTCTTTTCTTTTTTGTTATTTTCCTTTATTTCCTTTAAAGATCTCCTTTAAATGAATAAAGGGGTAAACAAAGAAAAAAAAAAGTGCACATGTACACACATACACATGAAGAAAAACCTAATTTCGCGTACACAGAAAATTGCTAAGAACAATTGGCTCAACAATTTGCTGATTCCTTCCCATGACCTTTGACCTTGTGGTGACCTTCAGGTTATAGTATGCAACATCTGTCTACCAAGTTTGGTCACCATGGCATAAGTTTATCAGGTCAATATGAGCCAGATAAGCTAACAAAAAACCACCTCAAACCTTATGCATGGAAAATTATCAGTAATAAATTGATGCATGTCAACCTACTGTAAAAGTGAATATTTTCGCGCGATTGATTTTTCGCGCTCGGCAGAGTTAAGTGCATTCCTATGTTTTTTTTAATTTTGCGGACGCACGAAGGCAAGAACTCCCGCATAGCAACATCATAAATATTCGCATGTTTTTATTTTCGCGCATGCGGTGCGCCGAGTGAAATGCGCGAAAATTTCCACACCGCGAAATATACCACTTTTACAGTATTATCTATTTTTTCAGCACACAGAAGACAAGAAACAAGTCACAAAAATATTCATGTATTTTTCTCTACCATACTTCAAATAATCGATTGAAGAATGCTTGTGGAAAAAACAGGGTTTTTTTTTCTTGCCATTAAGTTAATGGTCCAGATTAAAGTCGTCTTTTAGGAATGTAATTTTGATATTGATATTTTTCAGACGTGACTCCCGCAACACTTACACGGAATGGCTAATATATTATGTACCATGGCTGATGCTTGCATAATGAAATACATGTACAAACATACATATAAAAATTGATGGCATTTCTATAAAAAAGCTAAGCTAAGCTCAGGCCTTTAAACATTTTGTGTGACCAGGGATACATAAGTCACACGATGCTGAAATCAAGAAATTGATTTTGGATGAATCAAGTACCTTTTATTTTTATTTGCTTTCAGTCATATTTTGATAATTTAGTACATATGAGGTGTCATGTTAAATAAAAAAAAGTCTGAGTTCTAATGAGATCTGTTTCTTCTCCTTCAATAGGGCCTACGATTGTTTTGTATCCTAAAAGTTTAATCAAATTTGAGATTTCTTTGAACCAATGGAATTTTGGCTTACTCACCTTCTATTTTTCTATTTCAACTATGAAGAAAATTTGAATAGTGAGATACGGATTAAATTGAAGTGAAAGGTCAGAGTTTTTCAAACATGTATAAATCATCAAGTAAATGATCTATTTTGAACTGGTAAAAAAAATTCTTTGAAACCCGATTTTGCTTTTCTGGGACACACTACAACTACACCCTGTAACACTGAGTGATGAAAATATGGAACATTCTGATAGAACTATAATCTACATTAGGGTACTAATAGTTCCATGCCAAAGATTCTCCACATCACACCAATGCAGATCAAGGATATCACTTGTTGCTGCTAAAGGCCATGATGCTAGACATCAGCTCAGATCACGAGCTGGGATGACATCCTTCGGCAGACCAACTTCATACACATAATGCTCCAGAAAGGCATAGAATGCCTTCAGTTCTGTGGCATAGTGGATGTTGAATACAAAGTGTAACTTGAACATGACATCCACAGCTGATGAAACATCTCCTCCGCAAGGGTTGCCCGCTCATCAATGATGACAAAGAACTGGGTTGGAAGACGACAACTCCCTATTCCAAGCAGGTACGCCTGGCTTCTCTTGAGGTTTCCTTCCTTGCGCTGCTCTCTGGTGAAGGATTTGATGCTGGTACCAGGCTGAAAGAGAATGAAGAATGGCAGTGTGTTGGTACTGGCAGGTTCAACAAATTAACCCTGACCCGGGCTATTACAAAATTTCATGAAATTGCCCTCCCCCCCCCCCCCCCCCCCCCCCGATGAAGAATATAAGCAAATCAGATGTTAATGATGGAACATGGAAATCAAAGAATAAATGCATCTACATTCAACCACCCATCTCCTGAAAAGAGACACCAGGATCGTACATAGTAACCATCCATTCTCAAGTTAAGGAGCACCAGGATTGTGAATAGGAAAAGAAAATCGAGTGAGATATATGAGGAATGTTAGCAAATCAGATGTTTAATATGGAAAATGGAAATCAAAGAATAAATTAATCTAAATTCAACCACCCATCTCCTGAAAAAGAGATACCAGGATCGTACATAGTAACCACCCATTCTCAAGTTAAGGAGCACCAGGATTGTGAATAGGAAAAGAAAATCTCATGAGATATATGAAGAATATAAGAAAATCAGATGTTAAAGATGGAAAATGGAAATCAAAGAATAAATTAATCTAAATTCAACCACCCATCTCCTGAAAAGAGACACCAGGATCGTACATAGTAACCACCCATTCTCAAGTTAAGGAGCACCAGGATTGTGAACAGGAAAAGAAAATCTAGTGAGATATATGAAGAATATAAGAAAATCAGATGTTAAAGATGGAAAATGGAAATCAAAGAATAAATTAATCTAAATTCAACCACCCATCTCCTGAAAAGAGACACCAGGATCGTACATAGTAACCACCCATTCTCAAGTTAAGGAGCACCAGGATTGTGAATAGGAAAAGAAAATCTCATGAGATATATGAAGAATATAAGAAAATCAGATGTTAAAGATGGAAAATGGAAATCAAAGAATAAATTAATCTAAATTCAACCACCCATCTCCTGAAAAGAGACACCAGGATCGTACATAGTAACCACCCATTCTCAAGTTAAGGAGCACCAGGATTGTGAATAGGAAAAGAAAATCTAGTGAGATATATGAAGAATATAAGAAAATCAGATGTTAAAGATGGAAAATGGAAATCAAAGAATAAATTAATCTAAATTCAACCACCCATCTCCTGAAAAGAGACACCAGGATCGTACATAGTAACCACCCATTCTCAAGTTAAGGAGCACCAGGATTGTGAATAGGAGAAGAAAATCTAGTGAGATATATGAGGAATGTTAGCAAATCAGATGTTTAATATGGAAAATGGAAATCAAAGAATAAATGAATTTAAATTCAACCACCCATCTCCTGAAAAAGAGATACCAGGATCGTACATAGTAACCACCCATTCTCAAGTTAAGGAGCACCAGGATTGTGAATAGGAAAAGAAAATCTGGTGAGATACATGAGGAATGTTAGCAAATCAGATGTTAAAGATGGAAAATGGAAATCAAAGAATAAATGAATCTACATTCAACCACCCATCTCCTGAAAAGAGACGCCAGGATCGTACATAGTAATCACCCATTCTCAAGTTAAGGAGCACAATCCAATGCTGTTTCAACATTTTGGAAGTGGTTCACTCCTCAAGTACTATGGAAATCCTTTGTCTGGTTAACACAAAGAATGTCTTGGATAACTATCACCATGACAAAGTACCAGATGTGAAATTATTTTCATTAAATATTATGGAAGATCACTTCACAATACTTAAGTAATACTGTGATTACCATGATAATGGATTGTTTGACAAACCTAAAAACATCTACAGTACATCTCAATGTCATCATTTACCCAAGTTCCATTTAAATTTGCAGTGTATACACTCCTGTTCAATTGATATTTCAATAAAATTCTGAATCTGATTGCATGGTACTTTTCATTATAGTGAATGACACATATGAGTGTTTTGAGCACTGAAATGCACTTTGTTCACTCCATTCACACATGCTTTTTTTTTTCAATGCATAGATCTATAGATCTACATGTGAAAACTCTCATTGATTTGGTTGGCAAATTAATTTCAAATTTCAAAATTGTAATCCCTTCCAGATTCCACGTTTCTAAAGAGAAGTGTAAAGAGAAGTATTAATACTATGTGGCAGATTTTCAAAATTAAAAAAAAATCAATATCTTATTTAGAGATCTAAGTATTAGGTCTACTCATTTTAACATGTTTCCTGCTGTGCTGGAAAACCATTCTGGTACTAGTTGTGGTAGGCCTAGTTGATTTTGATCAAAACATTACTTTTACTGTTTAGTGTTGGTATTGGTGCGCTTGCCTAAAACATGTCAAACGGTAGGCCTATAAATAGATCTAATTGGTAAAAAAAAATGTTATTTTCTTTTTCAGATAACCTAGCACTTAGCAGTAGCACACAAAATGCATCTGAAAGCTGCACGACTGGCCGTACCGGTTAACAGGAACCGCGGGACAGGAACCCACGCGTGTGAATTGCCTGAGCCGATGTGTTGTTAAGTTAGACCCCGGGTTAGACAGAGATTAACTTAGACCTTCCAACTTTGGCACGATTTGCATTTTACATAGTTGATGTTACATAAATTGACAGAGGATTTATAAAATAGTGATAGTTTACCCTTAAAAATAAAGAAGAAATGGGTTGGGAGACTGATCTGCAGGCACAAGGATCTGAACTATTAAGTGCAAGGTTTCACTTTGAAAATTTGTTACACCAAATCTAATTTAGATATGAATATGAGCACAATACATGTACCTACATGTAGTAATGCAAGCAAACTGTGCACAAGTTCCGCAGAGTGGTTTCAAGATAAATGTTAAGACACCCACAAAACACTAGCTTGAGACTTCTATAACCTAAATATATTACCAAATTTAAAATCAATGATACCTTTAACTCTCACTGGTGTAGATTTCTAAAGATTGGAGTATCACTTACCAGATTCCCGAAGATTAAGCAGGATGACATCAGCTTCGCTTGAAATTTTGCAGTGGATCGCAGCAAGGGACGCTTTTTGATGACGCTTAGGCCATGACGTCACATGTAACGTGGACCAATCAGTTTATTCGTGTGACCCAGCACTTTTAAATTGCCTAATCCAGCAAACTTATGAAAGTGTGAAATCAACGCATTCACCGTGCGTGACATATCCCAGCCATTTCTTTAGCATTATAAGTGCTACATTAGCGTTTTCCTTTTTCAGCACGTTTGAAAACGCTCGATTCAACATTTGATTTTTAAGTGTGCAGTTGCACTACCATGCCATGCATGATGCATCAATAGTTTTCTGACAAGCAACAGAGAACAACAAATTAAATTTTTACACGAGCTCTTAAAATTGGTGAATTTATAAATTAAGAAATTTATGCTGAATGTTACAAGCCCTTTAGGCACCATTAATGCGTTTTAGCACATATGTAATACACACAAATCCAATAGAGCAAATCTTTTCTAGCCCACAAATGGATAATGTGCACGTGCAAAAAAACCCACATGGACTTATCGTCATTAAACTGTTGCTTACTGGATCCGTGTGAGACCTGTGTGGAGTCTATGGGAATCTGATATTTAGAAGTTGTTGGGTTAAAGGGCATATACTGTACTGGGAAGAAAAAAAAAGCCTTCAAATAGTGATCATGAGCAATCTTCTTGCCAATGGTCTTAAATTGATGTATTGTCCATTTTAGAGCCTTGCTGAATGTTATTTGCCTTCAAATGATCCACACTTGGAGAGATTAGTGATTTGATCACAGATCCTCCAAATCTTCGGACCGAACAACTTGAGGATTCGTGATTTAATCACTAATTATTCCAAATGTGGATCATATGAGGCCAAATAACTTTCAGCAAGGCTCTAAAATGGACAATACATGAATTTAACACCATTGGCAAGAAGATTGCACATGATCACTATTTGAAGGCTTTTTTGCCTTCCCCGTACAATATATGCCCTTTAAATCTATGTGCATGTCATGGATGCGTGTTTACACAAGTAATACACAGAACTCCTATACAGCACTGGTTTGTGCAGCACATAAAGCGTTAATACACTTTTGCTGGTGTCACTCAGGCCACTCTCTTTCTTGCTGACCTCAGTCACCTGACCACAATGAGCTGCCGTGGGGTGGGGAGGGGGGGGGGGGATTGTCAAGTGAAGCTCTCGAAAATACACACACATTATTCAAACGTTTTTTAGCCCTTGCCTTTTGATCAGTCCTAACAATAACAAACAGAAATGAAAGCATCCATGCATGGGTCAGCGCATTATGTTACAGTTTACAGTTAAACCCAGACTAGCATAGGTCCCTGGGCCTCTATTGTTTGCACTGTTTTTGCAGGCCTTCTGTCTGATTTGGCACATGATAGCCACTTCATTATTCGCCCCCTCACTAGAGGTCAACCATTTGACCATGCCTTCTTATTACTCGCATTGCGCTAGATATGAAAAAATATGCGGTTCAAATAAAAACTCACTTAATGTTTATTTCCATGTGTAGTTTTATTTTAGGAGAATGCAAGAAAACATTCATGCATACTTCAGTGATGCATTGATTGAAGTGAGTAGTACGTGCATGCTGATAGACGCATTGACTGGTGCAATATGGTATATGAACGTGGACTATGATCTATTTGTATTCCATATTTCATGTGCGATCGTTTGAGTTTGAATTTAAAAAATATGTCCCACAGACTGGAAGCCAGGCAAACCTCCACCCATGTACCCACAGAATAAACTTGTGGTCAGTCCACACCATTCATATTTCATGAGCTGACCGATGCTGCTTGGCCAGACTGGTCACAGACTGACCTGGACAGGGATAATTGATGGACTGGCTGGATTGTAACACCTGATGGTCATCATGCTAGTCACAGAAGGGTCATTGTGTACGTAATTGCAATAACGCATTATTGCGTGTGAATCAACATATGCAATAACACCTAGTGACCCCTCCTCTACCAAAAACTAGCTTCAGCATCAGTAACTTTACATCAAACACCTAAAAAGATATCATTGTACAGTGTTTTCCTTATCCCAGGTAAACCAATTTCCTTAATTTGATTCACTTCAATTCAAATTCAAATCAATACTCTCGCGGTGCACTTATCGGTACATATGCCATACTTGACCACTCAACTATTGAAAGCACTTGCACACAACTTCAATTTTTTGTACTGTCCCTTAAAGACAGCCAGTCCCTTTTTCAGATCACCACAAAACCATCGAAACATTGGCAAAACATATAGAGAAGTGTTAGCAAGCTCTATATTCACAATTTGAAACTAATACGTAGTGTAAAATTCAAATAATGCACGGAAACAACGTCTGATTAATAGTCTTTACCTCAGGCTCTTAGCAGTTTGTGTTGAAGTATCTGCTTTATTGATTAATCTGTTTATCAAATTATAAAACAGATTATGAAAAAAATTGTTCTATGGAAGGAATCATCTCCAAAGTTTGGTAATTACTCATAAAATTAGGATTTCACACACGCATAATAACCACATAGATACTGTAACAAAGACTAATACTTTTTTCGTAGTACGAAAAAAGTCGGTTTGAAATTTAACGGCTGAAATTTTTTACGTTTACAGAAAGCTTCAACATGCTATATTCTTAGAAATGGTCTTGAATCACACTTTCTTCAATTTATGATCGTGATAGACGATTTCAAATTTTAAGCTTGCAAAAGGGACGGACAATCTTTAAGTGATGTAAAATGTATTAAGTATATAAAAGAAAATAATGATACATACTAAGACAGTGCCCCCCAAACATACTCAAACCATCGGTGAAATAATAAAAAGCCCTGACCCCGCCAACCATTACACCTGACACTGCACACATATTCAGTGTACAACTCCATCATCATAACTTGTTGAACTAACATTTACAGGAGTAACTAACCCAACCCTTTAAAAGTCAACATTAATTTTGGGGAAGTGGCTCCACGCGAGCAGACACACATGCCCACCACACAACATGGGTTGACTTAGCGGGATTGCTCGGCCCAGTCTCGATCGGGTTGGCTGGACCAGGGAGCATTCCTCTAGCGCCAAATTTGTGCATTTCATTAACGGTCTCGACGGGTGGCTGACTAGGTAAGATTTCATGTGAGGGGAAGAGAAAGACCATGCGGGCAGGCGGGCGGGAGGGAAAGGAAGGATGAAAACAGCTCTGGCTACTTTGTTTTTCGAAGCACATCTAGGGTATGTGGATGTAGCCTACCTTCTGGGCCGTGGAGTCTGCTACTCTCTGATGCAACGATCCGTCTCAGCTGCATGCTACTTACTTTGATTGTCTCCCACGTATCTCTAGCTTTACCTAGAAAACTCCATATTATAAGGGCCACGACCGAAATATCAAGGAAAATATTAATGTCTGGCACGAACATTACCTTGAATTTTGTATATTTAGGAAGAAATCAGAAGGCTGCATGGATAGAGACACACACACACACTCTCTCTCTCTCTCTCTCTCTCTCTCTCTCTCTCTCTCTCTCTCTCTCTATATATATATATATATCAAAAGTCATCCATTTAAAATTGTGTATTATTATTTCAAAGCTCTTCCTGGGAAGGACTGCGAGCGCTCTTTATAGACAAGGATAGTATTCTTTAAATAATATATATATATATACATGTACATATATTTCTTTGTAAGCTATTCATAACTTAACATTCTTTTGAATGAAGTGCTACAAAATTTTTGTGGGTAAAAAGAAATAAGGTGTAAATAACCGGAACTGCTAAATAAACAAGGAATGAGCTATGAAGCCCAACAAAAAATTTCAAACTTGGAAGCCCATCCATCATAGAAAAAACTGTGACCATAATGATGTATTTGTACTTGGAGTTTGTCCAGTCTTGCTCAGTAAGAGAGGTTTCAGTTTGTAGGAAAACATCCGGCATCACAAATTAGCTGGAAAAATCTGGTTTGCATGCAAGATTCCTTGTTAGTTAAGAGTCTGAACCTACAGAGACTAACTTTTGTTTTTTTGTACATATCCTCACAGCCAGACACACAGCCTATAATACATCTAGACACAACTTGCAATATAATTATAGCAACCCTAGCCATGCAAGATACATATTTCTAAGCAAGCTTGGAAGTTCATAAATGCGATATTAAGCTACCATGCTTGAAAATCAACTCTAACAAATATAGACCCAGTCTGAAAATGAGTCAATTCTAAAGCATGGTGGGTAAATGGCTTTGTTTTGTTTCAATCTCCTATAGATATATGATTGTTCCTTATTTGATTCAATAAAACATATTAATTATAGAAGAGAGCCATGAAAGACAATGGACTGTGAGGTCGTGAGATGAGAGTCGAACGCAACACATCCTGAGAACATGTTTGAGCGCACGCTCAGCAACGGGCAAATAGATTACTCTCACAACCGCAAACAGTTTCCGTGATTTACCAGTCCCACATGAAATGGAAGAGTGCATGACATAATATTCTTGGCTGTCAGCCAGGACACCAGGTCTTTATTTCCCAGGGATATGCTTCACTCATCTATCTATCTATCTATCTCATGTAATCCACACATGTGACCAAGATGAAATGAGGAACTCATACATTTCTCAAGAGTGTCCAGATCTCATTAACTCTGTTGTTGCCAAGCCAGGAAAGAGCCCATTGACTTAGTATACATTTCATGCACTTTTAACACTGGGAGGGTTAACTCTTTTAGTGCCGAGCTATGAAAAACCCATTATTACACAAGTCATGTGTGTGTTTCCATGGGACTGAGGTAATTAAGGGAGTATATCCCTTTTGTAGAGTGACACAACACTTCAACTTCTTTTTTTATAAACATTTCATGAACTATAACACAGCATACATAGATCTAATAACCAACAGTAAGTCTGGAAAAGCCTATTGACTTATTACGTTTTTCAATGCACCTATAGTACTGAGATGGTGAACAGAGATGTAGAATTCAAATCACGCAGGAAAACATACTGCTTTGTAGTGTGCTCCTCAGGCTCAGCCTTATTTTTCTCAAATGCAAAACATAAGTTGAAGCTAACACTGCTATCCTCCATTTGCCTTTGTTAAAATCATTTCTTTTCACAAACTGGACAAGAAATATCCCTGAATATGGCATTCATCTGATTAAGTTAATCAGATTGTGGTGTTCAGAATGATATTGTCTGTGAATTTGTTTTTGACAAAGTAGACAAAAAGACTATTTGAAATGTAATATTTCCGGACCACGGAGCACACTATGTTGACACTTCGGTCTGATGAAGATGCATATAATGTGCTATATTGCTCATCTGATAAAAGCATGATCAGTCAATGCAATTCACATCAATGGGGCTTTCACTAGACCAGTCGTTTTTTCTGAAAGTAATGATCTTTTTACGTTTCATTCTTAAGAAACAAACAATTCACATAGTTGTTCTATTCATTACAATTGTGATGAAGATGCATTAAAAATGTATTATAGATGTTGCTTGAAAGTATTGGCTTCCATGGTGGAGTAGATAATACTGGAAAGTACAGTACACCATTCTTACATGGTGTACTGTAATTTCATTTCTAGTATCATAATCTGCATTATACACTTAAGGTGCAGTTTTTATCGCAAATCGTGAATAGTTTGCAATGCAGCACATAATTGTTCTATTAATTACAATTGAGGTGAAGATGCATTAAAAATGTATTATAGATGTTGCTTGAAAGTATTGGCTTCCACGGTGGAGCAGATAATACTATAAATTACAGTAATTTCATTTCAAGTATTATAATCTGCATTATACACTTAAGGTGCAGTTTTTATCGCAAATCCTGAATAGTTTGCAATGCAGCATGGCTTAAGAACTAAAGAACATGCAATATATATGTGAGGAATGTCAGAAAGCAACATCCTTGTTTGTTAGGAACAAATAGTCATCGAAATAATGGCTATTTGCATTTTCAGCAAAGTTGATCTTGATTGTTGCCACATTCCCTTTGATGTAGGTACTCAAGATATGAAGGGAAGATGAGAGCTGAGGAGAAGAGGGGTGGGAGAAGAAAGGAGGAGAGAAAGGAAGAGAGATAGGAAAGATGGAAGAAGGAATACAGGAAGGAAAGGGAAATAAAAGGAATGCAAGAGAAGGGGAGGAAGGAGAGGATAAAAGAAGAATGAGAGTTAAGAGAAGGGGGTAGGAGAGAGAATGAGAGAGAGGGAGAGTGAGAGAGAGCTAGAGAGAGAGAGATAGATAGATAGATAGAGAGAGAGAGAGAGAGAGAGAGAGAGAGGAGAGAGAAGGAGAGAGAAGGAGAGAGAGGGAGAGTGAGAGAGAGAGAGAGGGAGAGAGAGAAAGACAGAGAGAGAGAGAGAGAAGGAGAGAAGGAGAGAGAGGGAGGGGGTGGTTGAAAGGTAAAACAACCAGAGCATGACAAAATGTGCAGAATATCATGCAAACAAACCAAATGTAAATATCTAGAGAAAAGAAGCACAAATTAAAATCACACTAGACTACAAAGTGCTGTCAAGAGTGGAATATGGAGAGAAATTGCACAGTATTTTATCATTTTCAGCAGGAGATTCAACAACATGAAAACATGACAACTTTTCTTCCCACTAGAAGTCCAGCTCATTTATCAAGAGCAGTGAGAGTATGGATACCCCTAGGTAGCAATGGCATTAACTTTGACAAGTTCTCAGTTTGTCGTCTAGATATTGGGAGGGTGGAGAGAAGACGGAGCTATAAAGGGAAAGAGGGGGAGGGGTACATTCACCTCTCGTTGCTCCGAAAATGAGCTGTTCACAGCGATCTCTATTGGAAACAGTGAAATCGACTGTGACAGGCTCTGTTTTTGACCCAGGGAGTAGCTTTCCTCGTGTCGTGTTGCAAGTTGCTCTCCATATTTGGGTAGACTTCAACACAAATGTGAAGATTAGTAGCATTATGTTTTGCATAGTTTTCTCTGAAATAAGCTTCTCATGGTTTTCATTCAACTGAAGTCCCTAATCAAATTTAAGGAGACCAATAGATCCCAGTATTCACAATAAACCAAATCTATAGGAGTGAGAAAGTGAAAGAGGGTGGGGCAACCAAGGAGTGAAATATGAGGTAGTAAGATATGAAAATTGAAACTTTCAACCCCCCCCCCCAAAAAAAAAAAAAAAAAAAAAATGATCCATTAAACAAATTATAGGACTGAGCTTTGCCTCCCTAGGGTATATTTGGCTTGGCTGCGACAATATTCATTTGCAAACAAATATGTTGACAGAGAATAAGCAAGAAAGATTATGGCATGAGTGAAAAGAAACAGAGATATGGAAAGAGAGAAAGAGAGAGAGAGACAGACAGACAGAGACAGAGAGAGCAAGAGACAGAGAGAGAGAGAGATGTAATACTTTTATATCAAATGAGAAAAATATCAAAAACCTTTGTGCATAATCAATATATATGTATTAATCTTTTGAGATGTGCTATGGTCATATATATCACATCATAGATAGTTTTCAAGTTTTAAGTGACAAATAGATCTTCAAGCTTCCTCATGTTGAGATAAACACCAACATTAGCACATTACATTATTTTGAACACTTTTGGTTTCCATGGTCACCAACGTATAAACACTTCCTTGACTAATTCCCTTTTTAAACCAATACAACAATCTACCAATGTGGACAGAAGTCTCTGAGGAGGATTATGCAGGCATAGATTCACGATATCACGCACGTGCGATACTATATTGTTTGTAAACTACTGTGCATTGGGCAGGTATTCTCAACCTTATCACTTCCTCACACGCACGGCTTCAGCGAGGCTCAATTTGCACATCACCCACTCGACTGGAAGTTTCTCAGAACCCAGGAAATCGATGGTTTCTTTGACTTAAGTTCAGACACGAAAGGAAATGGGGTATTTTAATAACCTGTCAATAATAAGAAATTATTATAGGAAGTTTGTGTGTGTATATCTATAATATGCGTGTGTATATGCATGTGTGTGTGTGCATATATGTACGTTGAAGGAAAAATTGTACCATGTCAAGAAAAAACAATGACAATAGATTATTTGAGTGCATATGTTTATATAACATGTGTGTATGTATAGATGCTGGTATGTGAGTATAGAGGGGAAATATCTGTGTTAGTGAAAGGAAATGAATTATTTCATCAATCTGTCCAAAAAAAAGCAATGATAATGGTATGTTTGTGTGTATGATGTGCATTAATTTAGGGAAAGGTATGACATGCATGTGTGTGATCGTGTGTCTGTATGTGCGTGTATGTGAAAGGCAGAAGGGTAAAACATTTTTAAAAATCAAAACAAATTAAAAAAAAGAATGTTTTGAGTATGTATGTATGTGTGTGTTTATGCTTGTGTGTATGGGGGTTTATTTCTCTCTGTATGTGTGTGAGTGTAGGTATGAATGTGTGTCTACATCTGTCTGCTAAGGAGATGTATGTGTGTGTGGGTGTGTGTGTGTGTGTGTGTGTGTGTGTGTGTGGAAGGGGTAGTAGGTACTTCACGCATCAATGTGCTTCCCATGCTGTACAACCATGAATGTATCAATCACAAATCTTGTCTAGGTGCGCAGCCAACTGTATTTCTGGATCGAGACAGTTGAAGTCATTCTTAAATAATGTCACATACAAATCTCATCCAAAGAAGAGGTTATAACATGATGTATAGAACAGGCAATGTCAAAATTCCCATGGTGCTAAAAAGATTTACATTAATACTTCTTTTCTCTTATTGGAGATAAGATTACTTATGACTTGAAATGGGGAAAAGCACAGAACAGCACAGCCAAAAATACAATGCTCATCTACAGACTTACCAAATGTACCATACTAGTCAAGTTCACCATATCAGCTATACTTAAAAAGCTCTTTATCATTGCCCTTTACTCTTCCAAAAATTGAATTATCCCAGCTGAATGACTATTAACACACAACTGGGTTAGATCACCAAGCAAAAGTTTGCATTGGTAAAGCATGATCGAGTAACTCTTTTTCTCTATTATAATTCTCCCTCGCCCACACATACACCTTTGATTATGACACACAATAGCTTCATGTTCTGCAGCGACACGCATCAAGAACGGAGAATACCTGCTCTATAAATAGGGAAACAATGGGCACAAAATGTTTTTCTTCGATCAGAAGGCCCATTATAGTCTGGGACGTGAAAAGTTCATACAAGCTTTTCATCCATACAAAGGGAAAATAAGAAATGATTCGCCTTAAGGTTTATGCATTATGAAATATGACTTGAATAGAGCAGATTATAATGTAATCGGAAAGAGATCTTAGCAACTTTTGTACACTTGACATTTAACCCTTCATGGGTCAATGCCACAATTTTGCACATGACGCTTACTCGCAGATCAGAAGACACTAGGATTTAGTCAGAAAGAGGGGGTGTTATCACAAAGGCTAAATCGCCATTATTTATATCCAGGAAACTTACATCTATATTTCAAAGATATCGTTCATCCATGCACATAACCTAACAACAGGTGCCAAAAGAAAGGGCATACATGGAAGGTTCCAAACATACATTGTCCGTCTCCATATATTCCATGAGAGCATCAGTACCCCCAAACTGAAATAATCATGTAGAACAGTATATAATGGTCACGTGTAGTGCATATATATGATGACTTCTCCCCCAGCCTATGAAGAACCCCCTCTAGCCTACCACACTCCTAAACACCACTTACCCCCTCATCCCCCCATCACAGGTGCTCCTCTCCCCCCATCAGAGGCGCTCCTCTGCCCCCATTAGAGATGCACCTCTTGCCCACTCACCCCAACCCTCCCCAAGCCACAAAGGCACCCATCCCCTGCCTATGAAGAACCCCCTCTTGCCTCGCACTCCATCGGACACCACCTTGCCCCTCTTTGCCCTTCATCCCCCTATCAGAGGTGCTCCTCTATCCCCATCAGAGGTGCACCAGCACCTCTGTGCACCTCTCGCCCACTCGCCCCAACCCTCCCCAAGCCACAAAGGCACCCATCCTCTGCCTATGAAGAACCCCCTCCTGCCTAGCGCTCCATCGGACACCACCTAGCCCCTCTTTGCCCCTCATCCCCCCATCAGAGGTGCTCCTCTGCCCCCATCAGAGATGCACCTCTTGCCCACTCACCCCAACCCTCCCCAAGCCACAAAGGCACCCACCCCCTGCCTATGAAGAACCCCCCTCTTGCCTAGCACTCCATCAGACACCACCTAGCCCCTCTTTGCCCCTCATCCCCCCATCAGAGGTGCTCCTCTGCACCCATCAGAGATGCACCTCTCGCCCACTCACCCCAACCCTCCCCAAGCCACAAAGGCACCCATCCCCTGCCCATGAAGAACCCCCTCTTGCCTCGCACTCCATCGGACACCACCTAGCCCCTCTTTGCCCCTCATCCCCCCCCTCTGCCCCCATCAGAAGTGCACCAGCACCTCTGTGCACCTCTCGCCCACTCGCCCCAACCCTCTCCAAGCCACAAAGGCAACCACACCGCAGCTTTGGCGCGCTTTCAGGAAATGAACCTCACACAATAAACACACAATAGACATCTCTCTTTTTTTTCACTCTTCTATTTACACACAGATTTCTTTTCCCTCCTGTTCCCATTTGGTAGTTTACCAATGCGTTCACATTTGACTGGGCACGCACAAATGTCGGTACCAAATACTTGAAAGAGACCGTTATTCTGCCCTGCGCTTTGTTCTCACTATTTTCTTTTCTCTTGGGGAGACCTCAATTCAAACCCTCCTTTTTTCCACGTCTGCAGGTTTGAATGCCTCCGGATGTGAGCCCTCGCGAGTTGGCGCGCGAGAAGGCACAACAAAGGAAATCAAACATTTCTGCCGTGAATGGCTGGTTACATTGCTGCATCAAAGATTTATGACACCTGAGGAGAACAGACAATATAGGCGAGATGGGCTTCGGTAGGATGATCGACAACTCCAATTGAAAGGATAGGGGTGCTTAGTCTTAATCAGAGGCTTTTGGGGTATATTGTGTCTGCAATCCTTTGGTATAAAATGGCATTTAAAGATTATGGCATAATCTCTTAGGTGATCATGTCAACAGAATTGTAGGGTATACACATGCTGTTGATTCTGACACTGAGTGCCAGCTTTCAACATGTTAATGTTATTTATTATTTAACTGTGCAAAGTGATAAGTGAAAGAGCACTGGAAGAGGAAGAGGAAGAGGAAGTAGAAATGTTTTTATCGGAAAGCTGAATACTTCTCCAACACCTGGGCCACATTGCATATAGGTTTTCAATAATTGTAACTTACTACCAATGGTAACTACCATAGCAACAGCCAATGAGCTTTCCTTATTGCACCTGTTTCCATGGTAGTTACCATTGATGGTAAGTTAAAATAATTGAAAACCTATGTGCAAAATGGCCCTGATGAAATATTCAGCAGATCACATTGCTAAGGGGAACAAAGACATCACAATAGGACATTTCAAACAAAAGCTGAAAATCATGAAAGTAACATTAGATTGCTGTGCTCAATTAATGTGCTTCACACAGCTTTCACTACTCGCCAATTCTACCTGTAGTTGATAAACAGCAGACTCAGCCTGGGAAAGAGGCTAGAGACACCTATTGTAGGAACACTAATTTGATTATTACTATCGCCCCAAAAGACTTCTCCCAAACTACCAAATAACATTCACCCCAAGTTATTGAATTGACATAATCATGATAATTCAAGGACTGACCCGATGGCAATTAGCTGAATGGCAATATCAGCCTCTCCCATTAGCAAATTATGTAGTTTAGAATGTGATTACAGAAATCAGGGTTTTGTGCCTGATACATGGAGGACCAATCTCGTACCAATTGACCTTCTACCGTTTTATAACAAAGTACTGAAATAATGGTTTGAGAAATGTTTCTTTTCCTTCTTCCTCGTCTATCATTTTATATCATTCATTCAAAATAAATAACAGTTCTATTCACTTACTTTTACTCTTTTTTACTCTTAAATTACTATTCACCTCATGTACTTTTTGTTTGTTGTACATTCATCAATCAGCCTTCTGTACAAGGGAAAGAGTCATCCTTGGACCAGTTGCGTGGACAGATGTGAATCGTTTGTTGGGTAGAGATAAAAGATGAACAATTTGGTGGGTTTTTTTTTCTCATACGACAGACAATCAATCACAACCTAAGCTTAATCAGATGAGAGAACAAAGGAGCCAAGGAAAGAAATATAATCCAGTTTGAGGACACTTTACAAACAGGACAATAGAATCTCACATGTGATTATCCAATAGCATATTATACAAATGCTACAGAGAAACATTGTGGCTACATACAAGGAAGACCTAGATCAACAGCGGTAATTGTGGATAGTATGTATCCTGCAACACTATATGTAAGCAAACAGCAACAAAATATCCTCCACTCCACTCTCCATTCTTAGCAAGAAAGAATAAAGGAAAATGTAATCTTAATACTAAACCTATATACTGTATGGCAAACCAAAACAGTGCAGAATGAGAAAATGTGAATTGAGGAGTCATGAAAATATATATGATGCAGCCATCTCGCAAGCACATGGCATTGACTGCACGCTCAAGCTCAGTTGGCTGACATGCAGCTACAGATGCAAACGCAACCATGCGGTCTCCAGTTCCCTCTTTGTTGTCTTCCCCACACTTCCACACAGACAGACACACAGCCACACACACACACACACATACCAGTCACTGACCCAAGCTACCCCAATACCCGCCATTTCTTTGTTGTATAAAAATTATTACTTATGCATTAGAGGTCATACGCGTGGTGTTCCTTTCTTCTGCTCCAGCACTCTAAATTTTCATTTTATTTGAGTATGACATCTGATTATGACATCTATGATATATTGAAGCCATTATAGCGGTATCAATAGGGAGTACCCCCCCCCCCCATTATATATTTTTTTTATTAGCTGTTTTTTTCATAATGAACACGATCTGCACTCTCTCTGTAGTGTGTTATAACAATTGTGACAATCACAAAATCAAATGTTTGGTAACAAAAGTTTCATTCTTTGTGATCAATTTGAGACAAAACAACAAAGCACATCTAGATCTCTTTCTCCCTCTTGTACTTTGCACCCCTCCCCCTCTCTATCCTTCTCTCACTCTTTTTTCTCTCCCCCCCCCCCCACTATCTTTATTCTTTTCCTTCTTCTTTCTTTCCCTCTATCCCTCTCTCCACTCCCACTCTCTCCCCTCTCCATCTCTCTGTCTCTGTCTCCCCTTCTCTTTTCCCCTCTTCCTCCTGTCTCCATCTCTCTTTCCCAACCTTTTCTCTCCGTCTCTATCACTCTCCCTCCCCTTTTCTCTCCCCTCTCTATCTCTCTCTCTCTCTTCTTCCCCCCTCTCTCTCTCTCTGCCTCTCTTCCTCGCATCTCCATTTCTGTCTCCCCTATCTCTGTCTCTCCCTTTCCCCCTATCTCTGCCCCCTCTCTCTCTCTCTCTCTCTCTCTCTCTCTCTCTCTCTCTCTTCCTCCCATCTCCATCTCTGCCTCCCCCTCTCTCTGTCTCTTCCTCCCTCCTCTCTCCCCTTCTCTCCCTCTCCCTAACCTACTCTCCCCTTCGATCCCTCTCTCTCTGTCTCTTCCCATCTTCCTCCCCTCCCCTCCCCCCCCCCCCCCCCTCTCTCTCTCTCTCTCCCCCTCTCTCTCCTGCCACAGTTTAGGGCAGCCCACGTCTTTGTTCCACTGTAAACACAAGCGTGTGACCGCTATTACTGGGGTCACAGTCTCCTTTATGCCAATTCTGGGGTTGAACTTTACTCCCTAGTCCCAAGAACCCAAGGACCCAAAGACCAGCGAGTCAACAGAGCCGTTCTAAAGGCAGGAAGCAGCTCTCCCTCCATTTTAACAAAGCGGCTGGTAAAAAAAAAAGTCTGCAAAACTCAGAGCAACAACAAAGAAAGAGCGGGCCATTTTCTTCTTTGTCCCTGTTTTGCTTGTTTGTGTGTATGTGTATGTGTGTGTGTGTGTGTGTGTGTGTATGCACGTTTGTGCATGCGTGCCACTTCAGTGCAGAGTGTCATTTCAAGTGGTTGGAACTTTAAGTGGAATTATAAAAATATCCCTCTGGGCTTTGAATTAAGTAAAGCGAAAGGAAAAAAAAATAGTGTTTGAGTTTAATTTCCGAGGTTCAAACATTCATCTTTGGTAACGAGGTGGGACACAAAGGGGGTAATAATATCAGAAAGGGAGCTTTACAGTGGGTGGTTGGAGGGGTTCCCGGTTAAGGGCGAATCAAAGAGATCCGTTTAAGATCTGTTTAAGAATCGACAGGTGAGGGGCCGGCTTTTAGAAAGGTGAATGTCAACAAATCAAGAACCTGCAACAGTGTGTTTATCAGGGTGTGAGGTTCTGGGTGGAAATGGCGGGATTTGTCCATTTGATTTATTTGTCATTATCTGGGTGATGCTGGCAAGAAGGGCAATAGAGACCCAAGGAGTTCATCCAGGATGCCGCGTTAACCAGGCCTTGGAAACCATACTGGCTTACTACATATTTCCCACCAATGGTCATGACAAGGTTAAAGTGCAGTGAAACTCTAATGATAAAATGAATGCAATAAGAGACGAAAAATCAAAGGGGACTATGGGTAAGACAAAAACTCCTGTATAAGAAAGTTGTGATTTTTTTAAAAAATTCATGGCAACTCCATTGGTCTGCAATGACATACAACAGGTTCATATTTATTGAAAACCTTCTATATCTTCTTTATAATACAGCAGAATGTCAAACTTTACTCAAAATTGCCAAATCTGTTTATCTTATTCTTTTTCTTTTTTTTTCAATTACAATGTACTCATATAATCATGGTTGTATTGCCCTTGAGTTTGTGGATTTTCATTGTTACCACGTGAATGTGTGGAAGCACCAATGCATAACATTTACGGTAATATTTCTTAATATAATCTTTAAATCTGAATTTAAAATGTATCAGCAAAACCAATATATTGGCTAAAACTATAAAACACAATTAGTGGAAGTACATACATTCTGATGCAGAAAAAATGCATGGTGTACACCATATAAGGAATTTGGCATAATATGCAGTCTAGCATCATGTATAATTTCATCCATTTATTGCTACCACATAAATGTGTCAATACACATATTCATATCACCCAGTGCTTCTCATTAAAATCTTTGAATTCACAATGTGTTAGGAAAACCAACGCATTAGCCAAAACTTTAAACACAAATTAACCACATCAGTCCCATAGAAGCAAGAAGTGTATAATAACTCAATGTGATTTTCCTGGCTAAATATTGAGCTGTTAAGTGAAAGTACATGCTCACCACTTCAGAAGGAAGGCATGGTTTGAAACCATAGCTGTGACTTGCAGACTAGCATGGAAAATAATGGCCTCCTTATAGTTGGTGCTGGTTGACTCATCAGCAATACAGCGCGCCGAGTGAACAATACTGCCTGTAAACAATACTGTGGTCAATTATGCAATCTCGTGGTTAGTGTCAATTCCAGTGTAGTGTTGTCACTCATGCTGAATAGGAGACACCTTGTTTTCTCTTTCACCACTTTGGGACCAAGCATCAGGAATATATATCGTTTGGGGCCCTGTTATTCTATATTAAGTATAAAAAATAATAAAAGATGCATGAAATAAGAGTTGAATCCACTTTTGGTGTTTTCTGATAAATACCACATTCGTAACAATTTTTCAACATGAAAACATCACTAAGTCTTTAAATTGGAAATGGGATGGAAAGGTTTAAATCACATTTTTTCAATAGAAGAAATCTTTGTTTATAAATGAGGTAGGAAGAATCTATCCTAAAAGGGAGAAATCATTCCTCCAAAATGAGTGTTTGCCAAGAATGCCACAGTGGGGAAAATACATGTCCAAATAAAAACTGGTTGGTAAGACAGGTTTGAATACAATGGATATTGAGAAGACTAAAATAAACCAAATTCTTAAAAAAAAAAGGTACGGATTACCAATCAGTGGTTTTTCGTCAAAACTTATAAGAGGGCTGAATGTGTGTGTGTGTGTGTGGGGGTGGGGGGGTGGGGGTGGGGGTGGGGGGGTGGCTTGTGGAGTGATCTAGCTCTTCATGATAACAAGTGATTCAGGATTGTGGCTTCTCTCCACTAATAAGGGTGTGGCAACAGAACATTGCTGTTGCATCATTCTTGGTCACACTTTGACAAATAACTATGGACAATGCGTTCAGGTGAGTATTCACCATGTTTGTTTTTATTGAGATAGATGAACAGAAGAAGAGAGAAGAAGAAGACAATGATGGTGAGGAGGAAAGAAGACAGAAATCAAAATAAAGAAGATGGAGGAAGATGAACAGCAGGAAGAAAAAGAGGACAAAAAGAAGAAGGTGGAGGAAGAAGAGGAAGAAGAGTAGAAATTAAGGAAGGGGGGGGGGAAGCAAAACTAAAAAGAAATGAGAAAACATAAGGATATTAAAGATAAAGTGGAGAAAAGCACAATGGAAGATCAATCAGAAGACAAGGACAAAAAACAAAGAAGAAGACACGTGATATAGAATTGTTAGGAGAAAAAAGGAGACAACTGGAAAAGAAGCGGGGAAATGTGGGGGAACAAAGAATTATAGAAAGATTTTACTTCTGGAGATGTAGATAAAGAACAAATAGTGTGAAAGGATGGAAAACAAGAAAAATACAGGTCTTGAGGAAGGAAGCACAAAGAATAGCGTTGGATGTTTGGCTCAGACAGCTGTATGTAAATACAGGCCTGCTGGTTACCTATAAATAGAGGCCCATTACACCTGGCCTAGGTAATTGTTTGTAAAGAACTAGAAAACCAGCTGCTAACACCAATATTAATGCAGGAAGCACTGGACTGTGAAAACCCCTTTATTATTGCCAATACAAGTACGAATGCACCAAACTAAAAATTGCAACACAGGAAATGCCTTAACATGGAACTCAACCCCGGGACTCAACCACAGAGAAAACACAATTTCTGTCCATAATACAACTTGTTAAGTTTTAAATGGGACAGACGGACACTGGCATTTTCAGCTAAAGCTGGCAGATTTGCTGAAGGTCATTCTTTCAATCTATGGATTTAAAGCACAAACTTTGTCTAGGGTCACATATGGAACAAACATGGGGGCTCAGTGAGAATGTACCCCTCTCTTCTTCATATTCTTCCATCTTATCATGCCAAATTACGTACATAAGTGTATAGTTTCATTATTATATTGCAATGGGCTGTGACAAAAAGGTACTACTCCTAATATAAGTATAAATATGCCCAAATCAAATGAAAACACATGAAATGCCTACAATGTCAAAAGTAAAATGTGCCTTCAAGACTATATTCCAAAGATAAGGCAGTGTCCAGGAGAAGAAATGATGGAGGGTTGGGGGTAAAGGGGGGGGGGGGGGGTGGGTGGGGGGTGGGGGGGGGTGGGGGGGGGGTGGGGAAGGGAGGGACAATGGCACATTTTCTCCTATAATTTGAAGGGGGAAAGGTGCATGCATACCAGCTAACCTGTAAAACTATATAACTCAAACTTCAAAGACATAGAGGATGGTTCCCTTTCTTTCTACCTTATACTTGGATTCTTGCTATTGCTCATTTCTCTCTTTTTTATGTCCTTCAGAAGAACAAAGACACAGGACTTGTTCTATCAGTTATCTATCATGTTATTGCAATATTTTTTTTAAGGGGGTGGAGGTGGGGGTGGAAGTGTGTGCTGGGGGCATCAGCCTTGTCTGCCATGCCCTCCTGGATAGAAATGAGATGGATTGGGTTAAGATAACATTTACCACAACCAAATGCACTTTGGGGAGTTTGGGAGACTGCTACTGCAAGATTTGAAAGTAAAAGTGGGTCGCCTCACCTGTTTTCTCTAATGTTTCCCCCGCCTGTGAGGAGAAAGACATTGTCTTTCATTCTTTCTTCCCCCTGCCAGTAAGATGACCCCTTTGACCTTGACCTGTGCTCTGTCAGAAATACAGACACACTTGCAGGGAACATTGATCCCATTTGAGTAGCATTGTATTGCAACAAATTATGTTCATGAGGATGCTTTAAAGGGAATATACTGTACTGGAAGACAAAAGGCTTCAAAAGGGTGATCGTGAGCAATCTTCTTACCAGTGGTCTTAAATTCATGTATTGTTCATTTTAGAAATGTGCTGAAAGTTATTTGCCCTTAAATGATCCACATTTGGAGTTATAAATCATTAAATCATAAATCATCAAAATGTTCGGCCCAAACATTTCAAGAATTTGTGATATCATTACTTCTAATGTGGGGAGGAGGTGAAAGACTTTAAAGGGAATATACCTGTACTGGGGAGACAAAAAAGTACATGAATGTAAGATCATTGCAAAGAAGATTGCTGATGATCACCCTTTTGAAGGCTTTTTGTCTCCCCAGTACAGTATATTCCCTTTAAAGTCTCTCACCTTCCTCCCCACAACCCTCCTCTCCATCAGCATCACTGACCTCACTTGCAGACAAATCTAAATGCCATCAATCATATTTCATGAGAAAGCAAAAATAGAATGGCATGTTTCCAGGACGACTTGATTTTGAGAGAATTGAGACCTAGAGAGGGAGGGCAACACATTCCATTCTTAAATGTAATACAATGTGGCCAACAGGTAAATCATTAGCCTAGGATTCAGGCTGTGGCTGTGGACGACCGTAGACACTCTGCACACATTGATACATACGCTCAAAACAACTATGTCTGGACACATAGTCTAAGCATCCATTATCCACTCTGTCTCTGTCTCTGTCTCTGTCTCTCTCTCTCTTCCCCCTCTCTTACTCTCTGTCTCCCCCTTCCCCCTCCCCTCCGTTGCAAAATATAATTCCAATTGCATCCTAGCCCGACTGCTTGGAATATCCAGCGCATTGTTGTCATTTGCGTTCAGTGCTTCAAGCTGTACACCTCGAGCTAACGACTGTAATTCTGACCATCTTCAATCAACTGCCCCCAATAAGTTCGGTAACAAGAAAACAAACTGTTGATATGGAAGGGGAATACAGATACTGATTATCTAACGTTTATCAGAATATCATCATTTTAAGCTATTTCCGTTCAATTAGGCTTCTCATTCAAAGAAAAAGAAAGAATATCACACAATAATCAAATCATGTTAAGAACTCAGTTATGCACACAGGCAGAGAGACAAATATAACAATGAAATCCATTTGGCATAATATGACAAGAAAAACTGACAAAAGTAACAGCTCCTGTTTTTCCAGTCACATTGTTTGCGCCACAGTGTAGACATGTGTTGTATCGGTGCCTGCTTAGCATTTATGGAACTCAGACAAACTTCACACATTTCAAGGCAGTATACTGCAAAAATCTATTTGGCAGAGGTCCAGCTTGTTTTTCCCTTTCTAATATTTTACCTTTTATGAGTGTATTTTTTTCAACTTTATTTCTCACACTCTCTTTCCCCTTCCCCTCCCTATTACACACACACACACACACACACACACACACACACACACACACACACACACACACACACACACACACACATAAATATGTATAAAAAATGCCCACACTCTGCCAAACTGTGAAGTATTTCAGTTCAATATACTTTTAATGATCACTATATATTTTATCAGTCACGGCAGTATGGTGATGCACAGTTTCCTCTGAATCAGCTTGAATTAAGGCAGCAGAGTGGGAAAGCAAGACACAAATTAAACCCCACATCCATATTTTCCATGATTTTCCCTTTTTCTTAAATAAGTTCATATATTGAAGGAATATCCCCCAAAATTTCAAACTGAAATGCAATCAAGAAATTGGAAAAATCATACAACTTCATCCAACCCGGCTGCTCTGGTTTTCAAATTCCTATGCATTGTTTGACTCTTAATTTCTTTGTATTGACTTCAAATCATATTTAATCATATATATGTACTTAGATACTTCCAATTACCATTTATATCAATAAATATTTGATAAAAATATGAATGGGTTCAAAACAATAACTGAAATTATCTGATACTAGGTACAGGGCAGAAATTGTACAAAAATCTATCTTGACATATATCCTACACATTTGAGTAAGATAGTATTACCATTTGGAGAGATATTCATTCAACAAAAAAGTCCTTTTGTTGTATCTGATATCATTATGTATCACTTTGAAAGCATAAACATAGTGGGAAAATAGAAACCCTTCTTGTCATAATTCATCAAGTTTTCATCTTTCAATTCTCAGGAATAAAAAAAAAACTTTTCCAAAGTCTTACTCTAATACTACCAGATGAAGACTTCTCAACTAAATATTTCTTCAATTGGCAAGAGGCGCTGGGTATATCCCCAGGCCAGTAGAGATTCATGCCATCTATTCAATTAAATGTATACCAAGGACAACCTATAATCTTATACCTGAATGTTCGTAAAACAAACATTAGTTGCTTTCATGTAATATCATAATTTCTAGAGTGAGAACCACATTGATTTTGCTCACTGCGACTGAAAGAAAATCACAAACTGTTCAATAGCATGCATAGCCTCGTTTTCAGACTGTTCAACATTTCTAAACCCAAATATTAAAACAAGTGGGTCTGGTTGCAGTAGACTATTGATTCTTTATTTGTTCTCCAGCTTACCCCAGGGACTACAAAAAGAGGAGAGTGATAAATGCTTAGTCTTATGTGAACTAGACTCTGTTTTTCAGTTTGGAATCAGAAATGTCCGACAGCCTGAAAGTCAGGCTATATCATGCATCGTACATGCGGTTTATTGTTATTTGGTCCAATCCCAGTCGGCCCACTCTCCACTTCGTCTACAAGGAACCCCTCAAAAATGCCGGTTTAGATTAAAATACTGGGTTAACTTATCAACAAGTCTATAATCTACACCATAACCTCAACCGTTAACCCTAATCCAGACCCCCTGCCCTAACCCTAACCCATACATATCAGCATGTGATGGTAGACGAAATGGTGAGTGGACCAGCTGGGATTGGACCAAATGGCAAATCAGCGTACATGCATCCCGCTCAGGACTGATCCCGCTCCCACGTACTGGGTCTCCACCCCTGACAGCTGGGGATATGATTATCACAATTATATTTCAGTCCATTGTGTGAAAACAATCACATTTGAGAGTGTACACACATATGCTATATTCTTGCGTTGGTAATGGGGAACAGGGAATCCCTGGGCGCAATGCATTTTGTAATATTTACTTCACATATTTTTCAGTTATATGAACTCTTTGTGTGCCAGAATTATAGTGTTTCCACTATTAAAGGGTTATTAAATTAGAAAAATAAGCTCCCGCTAATCAATGTAAAATCATCCACGAAAATCGAATTTCACCTTCATTTGCCACAATAAAGTCTCATCTTCACGAAAATTTGAAAAAACGCACGCCTCCAGTGACGTATGAGAAGTCAAAATTCCATAGATTGTACGGAAGTCACCAATAGACCATTTTCGTAATGTATTCACAACTTTCTCCCTAACTTCGTAGTAACGCGTTATTGCATTCACCTGTAGCTTGTCATTCAGATTCAATGGATGGAATGCACTTTGAATCTATTAGTTGTTGCTACTCAGACAAACCTTGGACAAGCTTTGGGGTTCCCATTGGTAACGTTTTGTTTGAATGGCATGAATAAAACATCTTATTTACGCCATTGGCATTTATGGCATTTTGAATTCTCATACGTCACTGGAGGCGTGCGTTTTTTCAAATTTTCGTGAAAATGAGACTTAATTGTGGCAAACGAATGTGAAATTCATTTTTAGTGGATAATTTTTCATAGATTAGTGGGAACTTATTTTTCTAATTTAGTAACCCTTTAATGTACATAAATTTCATAAGGCCTCATTTCATAGGGCACCCTGAAGGCTAGAGATACATTTAGAATGTGTACATCGCGATGTTTACAAATCATCTCTGATCAGAATCATGATCAATTGCATGAACTTCTCCTAAAATGAGTTTTCGAGACAAAAGTCACCCCATATCCCTAGCTGCTACTAGTAAGGAAGTGCCTAATGGTGTTTGGAACCACAAAAGTCCATCAAACTTTCTGGTGGAACGAACAGTTCCCTCTTTGTTGGAGCTTTCTAAAGGCCTGACCTTTTTTAGAACTCTGAACGGTAGATTATTGACTCATTCCACAGCAGCAGGAAAAAAAGTGCCTAAAATGAAGTGATTCCCCCATAGCTGCCATTAAAGACAGCCAGTCCCTTTTTCAGATCACCACAAAACCATCGAAACATTGGAAAAACATATAGAGAAGTGTAAGCAAGCTCTATATTCACAATTTTAAACCGATACGTAGTGTAAAATTCAAATAATGCACGTAAACAACGTCTGATTATTAGTCTTTACCTCAGGCTCTTAGCAGTTTGTGTTGAAATATCTGCTTTATTGATTAATGTGTTTATTAAATTATAAAACGCATTATGAAAAACATTGTTCTATGGAAGGAATCATCTCCAAAGTTTGGTAGTTACTCATAAAATCAGGATTTCATACACGCGTAATAATCACATAGATACTGTAACAAAGACTAATACTTTTTTCGTGGTACGAAAAAAGTCGGTTTGAAATTCAACGGCTGAAATTTTTTTACATAATAGAAAGCTTCAACATGCTATATTCTTAGAAATGGTCTTGAATCACACTTTGCTCAATTTACGATCGTGATAGACGATTTCAAATTTTAAGCTTGCAAAAGGGACTGACAATCTTTAAGGCTATAACGACTTCACTCAATGCATCTGTTGTGTTCCAGCAGGCTGGATGAAGGTTCGTTGAACTCTCGACTTCCATTGCCATGCAGTGCCCTTTCACATGCAGCTTGTATGTTTTATAGATAGAGAGTCATGCTCCTAATCACGATTCTGTATTGTATTGTAACATGCTTTATTTCTCCATTCATTGTTAGATTCTTGCCAGTTTTGTTTGTTTATTTATTTATTTATTTATTTATTTTTTCGGGGGGGGGGGGGCGGAAATACACTTTTTCTTTCTTTCTTTCTTTGTTAATTCAGTCATATACATATACGTTTTGGTATTGCTATTGTTGCTGTTGTTAATAAATTCAATTCAAATTGAAACCGGTAGCTCAAAGGTACAACAATTGCCATTTTACTTCTCCTTCGGAGAACCGTTC
>OZ022578.1:18865359-18882859 GCA_963669155.1 Arbacia lixula | reverse complement strand
TTGCATGGATGACTCCAAATGAAATGAAATAAATTAATGAATTGAAAATAAATTACTGAAATAAAAATAATGAAATAATGCAAGACTTTGCACTATTTGCATGGATGACTCCAAAGTGCCTACTGCATTAAACTAAGATAGTGTGTATGAATTAAGTGACTAGCCCCATATAGAAAGAACCAAACAAATCTTTCCTAAATGTAATAATAAAAGATTCCCCCTGGTTTGTGTGGAGAAATTCAACGGGCACTTCACATAAACCTAAAAGACAGTGCGTATGAATGAAGCGACTAACCAAAAGAATCTCTCTCCTAAATGGAATAATGAAAGACTCTACCTTGTTTGAATGGATGAATGCAGAAGGCATGTCGTATAACCTTAGACAGTGCGCATAAATTAAGCGACTAATTCTGTAACTAAAATCAACCAAGCCCAATATGATTGAAATGAACCCAAAGAATCTCATTCTTAAATGTAATAATGAAAACCTCTCCTTTGATTGCATTGATGAATGCACAGGGCATGTCACATAAACTTAGACAGTGCGCATAGATTAAGCGACTAATTATATCACTAAAATCAACCAAGCCCAATATGATTGAAATGAACCCAAAGAATCTCTTTCCTAAATGTAATAATTAAAGACTCTACCTTGTTTGAATGGATGAATGCAGAAGGCATGTCGTATAAACTTAGACAGTGCGCATAAATTAACTAAAATCCACCAAGCCCAATATGATTGAAATGAACCCAAAGAATCTCTTTCCTGAATATAATAATGAAAACCTCTCCTTTGTTTGTATGGATGAATTCAGAGAGCACATAGCATAAAATGAGAGGGCTAAGTGCACGCATGTGGTGAATTAGGAGGCAGGTAACTGGTAGCAGGGAGGCAGCGCGGACCAGCACACAGAAGCCAGAGCTGTGGATGGGGATTGGTTCTGAATCCTCGAATGTGAGTGAGTGAAGGGGAGTGTGAGTGTGTGCGTGCACGTGGTGGAAGACAGAGATGGAAAATAATGCGGGTGTTATTGTGCCTGTGCGTGCTTTCTAGTATGAGTCACGGCGTGCCTCTGTGATTGATGGGTCCCACTGACCAATCACACACCGGCTACCAAGCTGGGGAATTACGTTTCCAGTGCCACAATGATTCTTTTGATGCGTTTGTTTCCTCCCTTTTTCTCTCTGTTTTGTAATACCTTCTTGAAAATGGCTCAACCGCAGTCAAAAAGGGTGGTTTGTTTCTCTCTGTCTCTCTCCTCGGCTGCAGCAACTTCCACATGGTTTCATTATCATGATCATTGCTGGGATATCAATTCAAACAGTTCCATGAGTTATTGTTCTTAAATGTTTCAAGTATATTTCTTTCCATTCCAAATATAGTAAATGTATTAACACTCTAAGAAATGAAAGATACATTAAAACAGTGTTAAATCAATCCAATGAGTTATTGTTCAAACATGTTTCAAGTATTTCTTGGCATTCCAAATATAGTACATGAACCAGTACTTTTGGAAATTAAAGTCATATTATAAGAGATGAACTCTTTCACATGTATACAAGATAAAATGCCAAAAATACAAAGAGGGATAAAAAATACATCTTTTAAATATTTCTATTTCGTCATTCCCTATCATGTACTCAGACTACAATCCGTTCTTCTATCTTCTCTCCCCACCTCTCTGCATCCTCCTTACCCTTTCTTTACACCAACTTCTCCTCTTGTTCTACCCCTCTTTCTCCCTACCCATCTTCCTTCCCATTCTCCTCCATCTCCCCACCTGTCCCCCCGTCAATTCCCCTCTTCTTCTCTTCCTTCTCCCCATCCATTTCCCTTTCATTCTCCTCCCTCTCCCAATATTCTTCTCCTCCTCTTCTTCATGGTTGCTCATTCCTTCTACCAGGCTCCCCCCCCCATCTTCTTCTCCACCCCTCTCCTTTCCATTCTCCTCCCTCTCCCTATCTTCCACCTGCTCTGCATCAGTGGTATGGGAAACAACACTTCTCAATGCTCTGTCCCTCCAATGAGGAGGAAAAGGGCTAATAAGATGGAGCAATTCACATTTTGTATACATATTTCAAGGGTATTTCCAAACAGGCCTGAAATGACCTTTGACCCTACCCCTCTTCCTGCCAGGTCAAGTTCCTCACTGGCTGCCAACAGCCTATTTTTAGACCTCTGTTTTAGGGAGGGGAGGGATGCACTATTTCTACCACATCCCTAATTGTGTACAGCTTATTCCCTCTTATTACCATTGGCATGAAGATGTGTAGTAAGCCAATGGAGATTTCAAGGCCTGGTAATGTAAGTGGTATTGATATATGGCTGATGGTTTACATAGGAGTTTCCCAAAGAAATAGAAGAATTAGAACAGATATGAATCACCCATACATTGATATCACTATATATGGAAATGACGGAGGAATCACAAGTGGCTGGTAATAAATAAACTTGTAACACATAGTGTTATTTTTGTCAAACCACAATTCCCAGTCCTCTCATTTGTGTGAAATCAACATCTTTCCAAGTTATCACTTACGATAAATACATATCTTTTTAGCGTGAGCACAATTACAAAGCAAAGAGGAAACTCAGTGACACAAACTTCAAATCATACCACACACAAATACATTTTTGGAGAGGAGAGCTCAAAAAAAAGTATGAAGAGAAAAAAAAGAAAGGGAGGAAAAAAGAGATTTTAATGCATATTACTAAAATAGCCACGAGTGGCTAGCATCTATACTTCAGTGAAAGCTTTTGTCAATAAAATATCAATGTTGAAGCACCATAAGTTCCCATAAGTGTACAAAGGACTTCCCATAAAATGGCTATTATCAGTAGGATATATTACATCATTAACATTTTACAGGTTTTACTATCCTGTATGAACATGGGAGAAAATAACTTTTTAGACCAGACGTCATTAAACAAATGTATCATGCCATGCAATGTGTATGTATATACCCTACTACTATTACTACTTGTAGTAATACTACTAAAACCACAAGGTATTACATTTTTCTTTTACACTTAAAAAATGTGAATGTTAGGGTGTCATTTTTTTCAGAAAGAGGTTATGTGATGTTTGATCAATGATTTTTTTGCAATAATTCTTTGAATATCTAATTAGAATATCACTTTTGGACATTTTAGGGCCTCATAATTTGTGTGTATTGTATCAGACAAGTAATTCAGAACACAACAATGCATATTCATCATACATATCAACCCACAAAGTCTTTTCTGCCAGAAGCATCATACATTATTAAAGATACTGTAATTGAAGATGCTAGCAGATTGACAGGTATGATGCACACTGGACATGGTTGTGTTCAGAATTAATTATCTGAACATTAATGATGACCCAATCTTGAATCTACAGCTATCTACCCAACAAAAGCAGTAACAATCATGATGGTAAACACATATATGAGGACGTAAGCTGACGTGCAGAGTGTGGCATCTTTGATCTGGGTCGAAGAGAAAGGCAGTGTTTGAGTCTTATATAGAGCTTTCTATTGAGTACTCCGATGAGAGTCTGCAAAATGACATGAGAGATATAGAATGCAGGAATGCGACCCAGTTTCGGTGACATGATTCCGGAGTCGACACACAAGTTCTCACATATCAGATTGGGTCGCAGAGCTGCTCTCCATTTAGAGTTTTTACTTTCTAGCAGCACCAGCGGATTTAAGTAGCTTTCTGGAATGAAGATGAACATTCCTGACCGATATCTGTGTCATCTACAGGTTGTGAGCAACGCTAACTCTCTATGCACTATTGAAGCATTTCTGCAAAGTACTTTACATATCTACTAAAGAGCCCTAGTTTGCCTGTCGCACAAAGAGGGAAAATATTATCCCTTCTTAAAATGAATACCGGACAATGACTTACCAATTCTTAACTATCGATGAAAATCCTGTATACAATTAATCACATGATTCTTTTTCCATACAGAGTCCAATATTCACAAGCCTTGCTTCCATTTGAACCCCTCTACCAAAATATTAAAAAAATATTACAAATATTAGCTATTTGATTTGTTTTAACATTTAGTGTTCCTGAATTCATATATCATTTATCTTGTTATTTTTTCTAAGAGAATAAAATTGAATCTTGAACTGCACTGAAGGGGGATATAACTCTTGATGTTTACTTCTGTAACTTCTGTCCAATGTCAGTATCTTTATGTTTGGATTATGATTCCAAAGTTACAGACACCCAAGCAGGAGTCCACATGAAGGAACGCTGAAAAACGGGCAATAAATTGATTATATTTTCTTATTTTCTACACTGAAGCAGCACTAAATATATACTTGAGTTTGATCGCGGTTACCAAAAACCTAAAATTGGTTAATTTCTCTACAATTGCATCTATAACAAACTGTAAGTTGTATATTTCTCACCAATAATCATTGCACAAGTGTTTTGAGTAATTAATGGAGTTGAGAAGTAGGACTATTTTTCACATTCATTAATTTTACTCTGTAATACATCTTTAGTGCAAAATAGCCAAGACCACTAATGTAGTCATGGAAACAAAATCAATGAACTAGGACCAGGGGTGGTAGTCCAAAATTCCTCCTAAGTTTTCTCCTAAGTCCCCAAGTTAAAAGGTGCCTAAGTGAGCCCCAAATTGGTTTTCCAGAACGTCCTCCTAGGATGCTCTCAATGCAAATTAGCGAGAGTTTGACCACGCCAAGTGCAAATTTATTAGCCAATGAAGGGAAGTCTTTCACTTATTGAAAAACGTTCACAATCACAACATCTCATAGGGACTTTCCCCTAGGTTTCGTCCTAACTATGTGGACGTGCAACTACGCACATCGGTCAGGTACGCACGCCTACACAAATAAATGCTGCGCTTTGCTATTGCCGTGTGTTATAAAAGGCATGGACACGGGGGGCTCTCCTAAGTATTCTCCTTAATATTCTTCTACCTTTCTAATTTGCATAATTTTGCATAAAGTTAGGAGAAAAGTTACGAGGGGAGTAAGGAGAGATTTTGGAATACCAGTAAGGAGAAACCCTAGAGCTAAGTCAAGTTAAGTGAGCATTTTGGAAATACCATCCCTAAACTCTTTAGTCAGATGGCTTATAGTAATTTCTACACAGACAGAAGAGGAAGTCATGCGCTCACCTAACATGATCTCATTATGTATTGTCTAGGCAATATCCCTCACTTTAAGAAGAGATTACATCTCTAGGAGGAAGAAGTAAAAGCACTCTTGAAATTATTGTGATAATGTCAGTTACACATACAAGTTATCACATAATCACTTGTGCTTCAGATTGAAGCACTATCTACTGAAGATAGCAAGTCATTATGCACAATGCATTTTACCAAATAATTTTCATTTAATTTGTATTTCTTGGACAATGTTATTCTGTATTCAATCTTTTAAAAATCTCATTTTCTTTAGCAAGCACAATGACAGTGAAAAACATGTTCTTTGAAATGTTTGCGCAATTTTGTTACTCATTGTGCTTTTTAGGATATAAATTTAGTTTTCAATAAGTTCCAAGAAAATTTATGAAAAAAACTATGACATTTCATTTGTTATTGAATTGCATTTGCAACTTTTTATGGATCAGTGGCTTCCCATTAAAAAACATGTTTTTGTGAGACCTCTCCAATCTTTTATCTATGAAAATAACATACGAACAACCCCTGTAAGTAAGATATATTTTTTAATCAAATCCTGCTCCCCCTTACCATCTTTATTGCGATGTACTTCTTGTAGATTAAGCTGACATTCTATTGACCTGATCTTGCCTGATCTTTAAAGAAGAGTACATCGATTAAATACCACCTTTGTTCAATGACACTACAATACACTATCTGTCAGTATTTCCACACCCATATAATTGTAGTATGTTGAGCTCTCTGCATGTCAGTTGTGTATTTAAAGGTGTATAAAAGGTAATACACACAAATTCCATAGCACACAATTTTAGTCTGCCACCCACAGAATTAATACCATATGATGGATGAATCTAATTTGAATAGTTCATAATTGGAAAGCCCAATAGTTCAAATGTTATGCATGAGAACTCATGCACAAAGTGTGTAACAGTGAAACTGTTTAACAAAGTACTGGGTAAATCATAGAGTGAGGTTCTGGTACGAGATAAGCATTGTTCAGAAGTTCAGTGACACCAAATTGTATCAAAGCTTATGCAGCATTAGGAGAATTAAACATACAGAATATTTATGCAATTCATTCTATTCTATACACACTTTTGGAGAATGCTTTGCAGAGTTTAATTGCCTGTCTAATCTGAACAACTGACACACTCGTCATACTGATTATGATAGAAAGCAGTAATTTCTCTTCTTAATATGCAACTGTTGACGAGTGATTTGGATGATATTTCTGGTACATATAGATGTTTGCCTGATTAAAGATATGATAAAAATATGCCACTGATGGATGTACATATATGACATTGATTTTTGTATGAAAATGTGTATAGGTGCCTATTCATATTTGAACTGAATTAGATATTTATCGGCTTTTTAAAACACATTTTCTGGTTTGCATGGTGCTCCCTCTACTACCATTGCTGCTACTATATCTACCACTTCTTCTTCTTCTTTTTCTTTCTCCTTCGATATCCCCTGTCTCCTTTTCCCTCTCTTCTTCTTCTTCTTTTTCTACTACCACTGCTGCTACTATATCTACTACTTCTACTTCTTCTTTTTCTTTCTCCTTCAATGTCCCCTGTCTCCTTTTCCTTCTCTTCTTCTTCTTCTACTTTCACTGCTGCTACTATATCTACTACTTCTTTTTCTTTCTCCTTCAACGTCCCATCTCCTTTTCCTTCTCTTCTTCTTCTTCCTCCACTGCTGCTTCTATATCTATAACTTCTACTACTTCTTTTTCTTTCTCCTTCGATATCCCCTGTCTCCTTTTCCCTCTCTTCTTCTTCTTCTTTTTCTACTACCATTGCTGCTACTATATCTACTACTTCTACTACTTCTTTTTCTTTCTCCTTCAATGTCCCCTGTCTCCTTTTCCTTCTCTTCTTCTTCTTCTACTTTCACTGCTGCTACTATATCTACTACTTCTTTTTCTTTCTCCTTCAATGTCCCATCTCCTTTTCCTTCACTTCTTCTTCTCAATCTTCCTTATATTGCTTTACTCGTCAATGTCTCACTCTATCCTGTTCATCTCCAACACCTGCTGCATGTTCAGCACGGTTGTCCCTCCCGACAAATGGTAGCTTGTAGCAAATTACACGACAGACCGGCACAAATTGGTCTATTTGTACCGCTCATCTCACCACTTCATACTGGACGGACAGACAGACAGACAGACGGATGGGGATGAAGCACACAGCATGGAAGCTAACCATCTACCGGTAAAGGCACTCACGACAGACAAACATGTCTAACTAAAAAACAATTTGAAGTGGTGGCAGACACAGCAAATTGAGATGGACAGGGCTGATTACTCTGTAAATTTGCAGAATAATTGCCTCCCCTCGATTAATTCCTCCACTCCAGAGAGGGCCTTAATAGTTCCATACTGAGCAATATTCTGCACCCTGCTCTATAAATTGCTCTGGTTTTTACTATTTATATGCCATGTGTCTATTTTTTTCACTAGTAATGTACATAGATCCCATAGAGCATCATGTTATATAGAACAGGAAGGGTTAACTTGCTGTGTATGTGTGACTTCATTGACAAGTGATAGCCTACATACAATTCTCATAGAACATCATTTCATCTGGCATAGTGGTAAGTGGTAAGGACAAGATGCAAAGCGAGATGAGTATCTGTCCTCGGCTAAGTAACATGAGCTCGAGCCTTTTTTTTTTTAAATTTTGCATAATATTTGCATAGAGAGAAAACTGGTGACACTCAAGTCCTGTCTGATCAGTCAACAAACAAGATTGGAATCAATAATAGATGCAACATGAAGTCAGAATCTGTCCTTCAATTGCTAAGATAGATTTATTTAATATTGCAAAATATATGTATGTTCTAAATTACATATCTGATGGAACTCATATTGTGTTTTACAAAGCAATAGACAAACTTGCTCTTGAGAATCAACACAAGACTCAACCTGAAGTCAGTATCTGTCCTTGACTTGCTAAAATGGACATGAGCTGTTTTAATATTGTATAATATTTGTATAATATGTGCTTAAATACAACTCTGGTGACATGTGTATCCTGTTTTAAAAAGGCAACAAACACACTTGAGAATCAATACAAGATGCGACATGAAGTCAGTAAAACATAATTCACATGGCTTTCATACCACTTGAAGTACACGCCTTGCTGTTTGCCATAATTTCTTCAAATTATGTATGGTAATAATGTTTGCTTGGATAGAATTTTCCACATCATTTTGAGGAAAGTATAAACATATATAGTATGCCCCTTACCAAAATGTTTCAAAGCAAGATTTTTTGTGATATGGAGCACAAGGGAGTCATATTGGTAAACAAGGTATCAATAGTTGTTTCTTTGTTTAGAAAAAAACTTGTGATAAAAAAAACTTGACTTCAAGCAGCCAAGTATTTTCTCTCCAAATAAGGCCTCACAATCCTCAATGAGGATGATGGCATAACACAGTGAAATATTGGTTTAGAAAACGGCCGAGCTCTAATTGCTTTCCGCCTGGAGATCCACAGATGCAGACCCGAGCTCACACTACACGCATGGGGCTGCTAAGCGTGCATAGACAAACAGCTTCAGGCCTTGGGCTACCACGCCATGCTTCATGTTTCAAACGCTGATATACGGTACAACAACATGCACATGCAAATGCAGCCCAGGCGTGCTATTCGCTCCATGCAAATTTGAGCGATTCCTTTGTTAGCTGGTGAAGGGATGATGGAATAGGGTGAGAGGAGAGCAGTCGTAATTATGGGCATAGCCATTTGACAAAAAGAGCTTTGATAGAGAAGTTAGGTTTTTTTTTTAGTGTGTGCCTTCTCTCTTTTTGGTAGGTATGATTCACGTGGTGGCGCAGTGAGATGATGATGATGATGTCCGTGAAGGCTACGTCTCTTTGTTCGGGTGGGGAGTGACTAAGCATTGAGTCACGGTGCAGATGGTGAGGGCACGCGCCCGCCGACCAGGGATATAACGAGAAGGATGCGGGGACAGGAAGAGGCATATGGCAGGCGCATGCGGCGCTCCTATCAGCATCGCATCATCTCATCAATGCTGGCGCGGTGGCAGGGCGGAGAGCGGGCAGGCGAGTGTCAACGAGACACAGTAGAGGGAGAGGTAGAAACAGAGAGATATGGAGAGAGTGGGGGATATATAAACAGAGAGAGATAGAGAGGGGTATATAGACAGAGATATAGATAGATAGAGAGAGAGAGAGAGAGAGAGAGAGAGAGGGGGAGGGGGGGGGGCTATATGAACAGAGAGAGGTAGAGACAGAAAGAGATAAGGAGCTAGAGAGGGGAATATATAGACAGAGAGAGGTAGGGAGAGAGGGGGACATGTAGACAGAGAGATAAGAGATAGAAGGAGGTACACACAGAGAGGTAGGGAGAGAGGAGGTATATAAGCAGAGAGAGGTAGAGAGGGGGATACATATATATACAGAGAGAGGTAAAGACAGAAAGAAAGAGAGAGAGAGAGAGAGAGAGAGAGAGAGAGAGGGGGGGGGGAAGAGAGGGGTATGTAAATACAGACAGAGAGGTAAAGACAAAGAGAGATAGAGAGGGGGATGCGATCAGTGCATCACACATATATATATAAATATATATACACACAGAGTTGAGGATAAACAGTAACAAAATAAGAGAGAGAAAAGAGAAAGATAGAGCTGGGAGGGAAAAAGGGAAGGGGGGGGGGGGCAAGAGAGAAGGGAGGAGGGAGAAAAGAGAGACAGAGGAAGGGAGGGAGGGAAGGGAGGGAGAGAAGGGAAAAGCACCAGTGTCTCGCACACACAGACCGAGGCTTCTAATTTTAACATCCATCCAGGTTCGCCTTTTGCTGTCGGCGAGGCAAGCGCACCAAGATGCAGTGGAGCATGACAAGCAGACCCACACACACATACACACACATACACACACACACACACACACATACAGCTCGTTCTATGCTCGCACACACGTGCACAAAGACACTCGATACTGCCTCCACGAATAGCATGAGCGGCCCCTGCTGTTGCTATATTTGCAAAGTGCAAGCCGAGCGTGGAACTCCCGTTTCCCCTCAAGTGCTAGGCGGTTGGAAAATGCAAATGGACCTTTTTTTTCTCTCTCTCTGGAAATGGATCTCCCCGCTTTCCAGGGGAGACGGGAGAGGACAGGGATAGGAAGCTGATGGCGGGCGAGGGGGGATAGAGCGAGGAGATAAAAGGTGATTGAAGCTTGAAGGTGGAAAAGCAGCATGTGTTTCTCTGAAGCTAGCTGGATAAGGGGAAGGCATTTTGCACGAGTGATTAAAACTGAAGCTGCTCTGAGAAACGAGGCCTGCATCATTACCTTCCCCTGTACGGCTGAGAAGAAGAAGAGGTTCATATCTTCAGTAGACAAGCACCAGAAACTCTTTGTGTGCCGCTGCCTTATTTTACCACTCGTAACCCGTTCAAATCCTACTTCCAGAGTTACGTCTGGCAAAGACTGACGCGATTCATTTAGGGTCTTGATCTTACTTTCCCCTTTTTTCTTACTTCTGACTATTTTATTCTGCTATTTCCTTATAAGCATGCTCTTGTCAACAGGAAATGGGTTAAAGTATGGTTAATCTGGCACGATAAACCAGATACTCTGCCTAACTTTTTCACCTCTTACAATAATGTTGGTATATCAATGCTTTACATTTTGCATACATCCTTTGCTAAAAAATCAAATCTTTTTAAAAGTGTACCTGTGATAAAGCACCTGAATTTTGAAAGCAAACAATTCAATTTGTATGATCAATGCATCCAGTTCTGTTTGAGAATGCAAATTCATCACCTTGTCTTATGTCCAAGTACAGACATTTATGGTGATGCATTCGTACACATATGCACACATACACACATATATACGCCCCCCCCCCACACACACACAGTATACTTACGTGGCACACCCATAAAAACTCAATGAAATCCTTCCTCTCATTCTCACACACACATACATAATTAAGCATGTGAGATATATCAAATACATCCCACACAAACATACAACCAGACACTCACAGGAACAAAAAATATTTGCTCTCATTTTCATGTGCTGCACTATTCTTTGGCACTGCTTTCTATGGGATACTCCTGCTAGGGCATTCAAGCTTGCACTGAAGGAATGCATGCATGCACATTTACATTAACATAATGTGATAACTTTGATTGCAGATTCTACATCAGATGACAAATCTACTCATAATCTATTTATTTGCTATTGTTCAAATCTTTTCTAGCCTGTGTTCAACAACAATGTGTCTACAATGACATCATGCAGATAAAATCCATGATAGGGTCTCTACAATGTGAGTTTTTAATGAAATATATCAATTAAACTTCGTAAATCATTGTATGAGCTACAAGTATAACATGTCTTTCAAGACTCGAAACGTTGAGCAAACTGCTCTTTTCAGAGCTAAATTCTACATTCTTCATTCTCTCTTTTCTCCCTCGCAGTTTGAGCAGCTTTTTTTCAGAGCTATTCTGAAGCACTAACCGAACAGTCCTTTTAATTCCAGTTTGTAAAATATACACAGAATTCATAGACAGCATGAAAAACATACTTCTTTGGAGTTTAACTCTCGGCTCAGCTTCCTTGTCAAGTGCAGAGTGAATCTGGAGTTCACAAGATAAATCCTCAATATTTGTTTCTTCATGAAATGATATTGGATGATTTAAATGTTAATGTTAAATTTTATCTAAAGCTGTGAAAGAACACTCACAATCTAGCATGACTATGAGGCTTCCATCTTGCGCTGAACAGATCCTGAAAATGGTAACATTTCTGTAAATATAGTTAAGAAAACATCCAGAAGAGCAGATGCATTTTGTGGAAGCGAATGTAACACACCATTAGAAATGAACATCCTGCAAAATATAAACCACTGTTTTTGACAAAATCACCGTGAGTACTGAGTTCATTTGTGCTCTTTAGCTGAATCTCTGTTGTAAATTCAAGTCAATTTTTTTTTTCAGAATCCATTTGTATAAATGAACATCCTGCAAAATATAAACCACTGTTTTGACAAAATCACACAAAGTCATGAGTTCATTTGTGCTCTGTAAATTCAGGTCAACTATTTTTTTTCCCAGAATCCACTAGTATTACCAACAGCTACATTGAGTTTAGTCTTGCTCTTAGGCTGTAGGACATTTCTGATCAAAAGTGGTAAATAAAGTCTACAATTTCAAGACTAGCCCGTATATCACATTCCTCTTTTGTCAGTCTGGGAGCTGGGGAAGAAATTGAAAATGATTAGTCTACTGCAGCCAGACCCCTTTATAAACAGTGTGTCCTAGAAAAAAGGAAACCCGTTTTTCGAGGTCGATAACGTAATCATAAAATATCATATTATTATAAAAATAACAGCAATATTGAGAGTAAAGTATCTTCTTTTGTTTGGTACGAAATTCACACCTGTTGCTCCTCAACGCATGACTCTTATCTTTCATGTGAGGTGTCAAATGAAAGAAGAAACACCTTGCTTTCTAATGATGTGTATAATATTCCATGATTTTTTTTTCAGTCAACTAGAGAAATAACACAGAATCTCAGTTTCCTTTTTTCTGGGACACACTGTATATATTTTTTTGGTTTAGAAATGGTCAACAGCCTGGAAGCAAGGCAATAGTGAGGTCAACAACCAGGGGACATTGTAGCAAAAATATCTGCAATATAGACAAGATGAGAATCACTGGTAATAGGCAATTTGATTTTACTGTCCACCTGATGACTTCTAAAATTAATGCACACATAAACAACAACTTTAAAGGCCTTTTCTGAGAAAAACATCCTGTTGGGGGAAAAGAAGCACGACATAATTATGATGTACAGCCATCCAATTTTATTTTCCAAAACAGATTCTCAGGTGATTTTGACAGATATAGTCATGAAGTGGATTGTTATTGTTTTTCGAGAGGTGGACAATTTCACTGTTGGCACGCAATGCACAGGATGTTTCAAGTAGGCTTAGGTGTTGTGGAGAAGAATGGTGGGAGGGGAAAGGGGGTGGGGGTGGGGGGGGGGAAGGATTCAATTCTGTATCATCAAGCCATCTCACCACACACATGTAGCTTGCAAAGTCTGTGACTGACAAAGTGTTCATTGCAAATACATTCAACAGACAAAGTACTTGACTTTGGTTATTTTTTTCTTTCCCTTTTCTCGTTCTCCTCTTCTATCGTTCTCCTTCTAGTCTTTTTCGTTGATATTCATCTCCTTCATCTACCTATACTTCTTCTTAGTCTCACTATGTATCCCCTCTTCTTTTGTTTCCCCTCATCTCCATTCCATCTGCCTCTCCTTTCTTTCCTGTCTTTTTTCTTCTGTTTGTTTATTCTTTCTCTTTCCTATAATTTACCTCCCCCCTTCTTCTTCTCTCCTTCCTCTTCCTCATTTCTACACGGTAACAGAGGATGCAAATTCAGCCCCCAGTCGCTGGTTTGACAGCGTGTAAAAGTACTCTATCCATTATAAACTACCCTGGGTACCTTGTACACAAGAAGGAGTCCTCATTTAGTACATATCTCTCACCTTTCACTCTCGGTTTCGCACGCCAAGAAAACACAGCACATGAAAACAAAGGGAAGGCGGGGCAGGATGCAATAGATGGATTTCAAGATACATTCACCAAGAAGTTCATTGCCCTCTCTCTCTGTCTGTCTGTCTCTGTCTCTCTCTCTCTGTCTTTCTCTCTGTCTCTCTGTCTCTCTCTGTCTTTCTGTCTCTGTCTCTGTCTCTTTCTGTCTCTGTCTCTCTCTCTCTCTCTCTCTCTGTCTCTATCTCTCTCTCTCTGTCTCAGTCTCTCTTTCTCTCTCTCTCTCTGTCTGTCTCTCTCTCTCTGTCTGTCTGTCTGTCTCTCTCTCTCTCTCTCTCTGTCTGTCTGTCTCTCTCTGTCTCTATCTCTCTCTCTCTCTCTCTCTCTCTCTCTCACCTTCTTATTGTCCTTCTGTCCCATCCCATCTCTTCTCTTGCATACGTCATCAAATTCTATTATTTTATGTCCCCTCCCCAATCTGTCTGTTCATCTGTCTCTCCTCCTCCTCCACTTTCTTTCTTTCCTGGTATGTTCATTCCCCTCAGTCTGTTTCTGTCTCTCATTCTATCCCCCAACCTGTCTGTTCATCTGTCTCTCCTCCTCCTCCACTTTCCTTCTTTCCTGGTCTATTCGTTCCCCTCAGTCAGTTTCTGTCTCTCATTCTAACCCCCCAATCTGTCTGTCCATCTATCTCTCCTCCTCCCACTTTCTTTCTTTCTTTCCTGTTATGTGAATTCCAATCAGTCTATTTGTCTCTCTCTTTATATCACTCCTACCCCCCCCCCCCCCACACACACACACTCACACATTCTCTTCACTCTCTCTCCTCCTCTGCTTCGCTTCAGCTCCAGACATTTATTAGAACACACTCTACCAATCATCTTTTTCCACATTTTCTCTCCTCCAGTGCTTCGGCTCCAGACATTTATTATAAATTCTACCAATCATCTTTTTCCACAACTGCGTTCACTGGTTCACATAAGAAGAGACAAGGACCTGGGAGGATATACACAGCTGCATCCCACACATAGCATGCACGTCCCATGCACGTTTGCCTAGTTCCCAGGCTGTTTCTAAACCAAACCATTCAAAAACAAAGTCTGGTTGCAGTAGACTAACCATTCTTAATATCTCCTCCAGCACTCGTAACACAGGAAAATGATTAAGTGACTAGTCTTAGCATATCAGACTCCTATTTTTCAGTTTTGGGTCAGAAATGTCTAACAACCTGCAAGTCAGACTACATGCACCTTGTTTTAAGTTGGAGAGAAGGTAGCGATAGGTCTTGAATCAAGACTACTTTTTCTCTGTCATCTTTACCTCTTTCTGCAGCCTCTCCCCGTCTGCCACTCTGACACCCCGTCCACTCTCCTCTCTCTCGTTTAACCAATCACAGATTTACAAATTGTCATTTCCCAGTTATCCAAACATATCGCCAGAGAGATGGGGGGTACAAGAGACAACATTGTGGGCCCTGCATGACACCTGGACTAGAATAATACACCCAACATTTTGATCATCTCTGAGGACCCCGGGCGGAGTCAAGCGTCTCTCTTACCCCCATCACTTCTCACCCTTATCCATACGCCTTCAGCCATGGACCCAGCATGGACCTGCCCTCCCCGAACAAAATGAGGAACGAGACGAGGGGCAAGCGACGAGCTGACTGTCGTTGAACCTTCAATTTGTCCCCCTTTCAACCCTCGTTCAACAAACCCCACCCCCCATCCCTCCCCTGTTTCCGTCCTGTCCTCTTAATGTTACCTCCTTAACCTACAAGTGCAGTACCCTAGATCATGTCAATGGAGAAATTACATGTCTATCTGATCACATTATGTTCCGATTTTTTTCATGGTATAGAGGGTCTGTCCCATATCATAGTTGGGGAAACTCGATCGAGAGGAATGTTGCAATTAAAGCCTGGATACAACAATATATCATGCACACATATGTGCACCATCTCCACCTCCCTGGGGAGGTTTCCTTGGCGCTGCATGATATCAATATCATTCACATGGCCACTTCTTGCCCAACATACACAGATACACTGCAGACATGCAGACAGACATACAAACACATACACACATGCATACAAACAACGCAACGTCTCAATCTGAACGGCTTCATTAGCCAGATCAGGCAAAATAGCTCGCTATTTGGTCGCGAAATTCTCCCAAGAAATCTTGGGCTAGATGGCCAAATAGTGAGCTAATTTGCAAACTAGCTCGCTATGGCGTGGAGCATCTTATAAGCCTGAAACTTTCTCGTTCTCGATGCATACAGGATTGCATCACGTAGAGCCTTTTTGCCACATTGTAACAATATTCCTCGTTTGAATCTTCATAGATGCAGCGTAGGTATTACATGTCACAACTGCGCAAGCATATGGGGTTAGGATATTTCCCCGAATTCTTCCGCGCATCCAATTTTGTTTATACATCAAATCCTGGCAAAAATCATCCAGAGAATCAGTGGCATTAAAGTATATGAGATCAAAGAGAAAATCTTTGTCAAACATTCTTGCATGACTAGAAGGAGAGTACAATGAATCTGCATTAATTAAACGGCTGATGGTACTCCATGTTTAATGACTCCATGGGACAATGCAACAGAGAGACCTAGCTGGCCAGCCCTGTCAGTGATGGAGCATTGCTCCTGCCATGGCTGGGTGTTTGGGTCCGATCAGGGGATGATGCAGGTGCAGGACAGGTGAGAGGCGTTCCCTCATTGTCAGCTCGATTCACAGCGCTGTTATGTCATCCGCCTTCCTACGACCATCCCCCCCCTCCTCCTCCCCCATCAAGACAAACACCCACACAACATCCACACCAATAACCATCTCAAGAGAATCCTACGCTGGTACTAAGTGGACAAATAATATACTCAGTGAAGAAACTTTTGACACTTTTCAACAATACTTCAAACAAAAAGTTTAAACCCAAGACACCAAAATTAAAATATCATGAAGTTGAAAGATGTCCAATACATTACAGAGCAGGTTTTGTAAATGCTGTGTCCTGATTTGTCAAAAAATGTAATTCTTATTAAATATGCAAATGTTTGCAAAGGATTATATTCCCCATCCCTCATTAGTCATGTATGGTAATCTCCCCCCCCCACCCCCCCCCCCCATTCCATGCACAAACACCTAAGCACAACTTCTCCAATATAGATTTACGATACTCTCTTTTCTACCCTCTCTTTTCATTACAATTTCATGTCAACAACTTTGTCTCTAATATCCCTTTAAAGTCTGCAGACAGTGGTAGGACACCAAGTTCATGAAGCCTCAGCACAGACAAGCGTTATTGATCCAACCTTAAACAGGCGATGCAATATTAGGTAAACTATTCCATGGGGGGTATCCCAAAGGAAAATGTGGCATTCCCGAATTATTCAGGATGAGGGATACGCTAGCTACATGTATAAACACAACCCTAAGGTTAGACACATGGACCGAGTGTGTCTCAAAGTTCAAAATATCCCACGTTGGTCAACATCATGTATGTGGAAAGGGATCACTCAGAGGAGGGTAGCACTGAACCACCCCCCCCCCCCCCCCCAAGTGGTGGATCAGGGCTTGGAGAAAGTGGGATGGGGGGGGGGGGGGTGCAGCTCGGAGAAAGGCTTCTCTCCAGGTTGAAAACATGAGCAATAATAGGGACAATAATATATGGGGAAATTATGCTTCCCCTCACCCCCCCTCTCAAACTCTGTCAAATAATATTAGATCAAACTATCACATTTGGCACATCTCAGCAGCAACATGATCCGATAGGCCAAATAGAAACATGCAAAGTTCAATAGGACTCATCA
>OZ022578.1:18737859-18857859 GCA_963669155.1 Arbacia lixula | reverse complement strand
ACAATTACCCGAGCTGTACTGCGAGGGCGGATGGGGGAGCACCGTGACTCGGATCGATGGAACCGCATGGCCTTGACTTTGAAATGACATACCGGTGCCCCATCAAATACAAGCTGACATCAATCTTAGTTGGAAGGCTGCTTTGGGAGAGGAACGGAGAGCATAAAGAAATACAATTTCTCGTCTGAACCCTGTTACAAATTGCGGAATGTCACCCAACAAATGATGTAATTGATCTAATAATAGATAACGACTTTCACATTTGATGTGGATTGTTCTTGCGGTATCATTTTCCCCCCTCGCTCCTGTTGCTTCTCCCATGTTGACAAAATCTCTGGATGTATTTCCCCGTGGTTACGGTGGCAGGGGTTAGTAACAGAGATACAGCAGGAAGTACAGACTGTTGAGGAGGTACAGTTTGCACAAACGAACTCTTCACCTAGCCAGAGAAAGGAATACATGGGTGGGGCTCAAAACAACCACAGGAGTATAAATAGATACAGACAAAACACACTGTTTTTCTTTAAAATGTCATGGGAAATCATATCTTACATCCTTCACTTGATTCTTTCAGGAAATGTGTGAGACAATCCAAACAATCATTTTCTCAGGCTTATTTTGAGCCATATTTAAGGCTCATGCTGCGGGTTAAATAGTATACTGTACCCCTATGACCTCAACCACCTCGAACATTAAAGATGGCCCGTCCCTTTTACAAACATCTGCAAACTTCATGAAAGTTTGCACATATTTAGCACGTATCTTTGGGATAGCAACTGTGAAATTTTAAGGTCAGAAGTACTATAACTCCTGTAGAATAAATGAAAAATCTAACTAGTTTTTACTGAGATATGACTATTTTCGTGGTAGGAAAAAGAAAGCTCGATCAATCATCAAAGATAATTCCCTCAAAACCAAATATTACACTTTGTCGATTCCAGGGAAAGGTCGAATAGCCACTCTCTCTCAAATGATGCCAAAGTCAGGGAACTTTCAGAATTATGTCTGCAAAAGGGACGGGGTACATTTAATGGTTACCACTATCCACATGACTGTACAGAACAAGGATTGACAGGTGTGGTATTGGGTGTATGGGGTTGGGGAGGAGGGTAGACAGGGGAAAGGAAGGGGGAGGGGAGGGGAGGGGAGGGGAGGGGAGGGGAGGGGAGGGGAGGGGAGGGGAGGGGAGGGGAGGGGAGGGGAGGGGAGGGGAGGGGAGGGGAGGGGAGGGGGGATTTCCATGTGATGCATGGAGCTTACTAGAGTGAAGGATGTGACTGCTGGTTACCAAATGAGTCTGTTAAAAATACCTTTAAATAAGTCACATATTTGTGAAATATATCATCTATTCTTTATCAATGATGCATCAATACCACATCAATATACATTGGGGTTGAAACATAATGTATAAATCTATGAATCTTTATGAGAGAGAATGCTTTCTTCTAGGAGCTGTTTGCTCAGTCACTTACCCCTCTAAGTACAAAATCGTATAATCCTGTATTATGATGCCAACTCCTTCCCCCATCCCTCCCCCACCTTCCTATCCTAGATGGATGAATCTGGAGAGAAATATATTGACCTAGCATCAGGCGTTCATGCATACAGTGTGTCCCCCCATGCCCCAGACTTTCATGAATGATGCAGAGAGAACGAGGGAGAGAGAAAGAGAAAAAGATAGACAGAGAGGGGGTTTTAAAGAGAGATAGAGATGGATAGAGATGGAGAGCGAAAAAGAGAAAGAGAGACAGAGGGAGACAGAGAGGGAGAGAGAGAGAGGGGGGAGAGAGAGGGAGAGACAGAGAGAGACAGAGAGAGAGACAGAGAGAGAAAGAGAGAGAGTTGGAAAGATGCCATGCATTCTGTCACGTCTGGTGTCAATCCTCAGCTTTCCACACCACACAGCCCGAATCTCTCACAGCCGAATCTTCTCTCCCCGGAATCTCTCCGCGCATCTGGCCCATTTACACGCGCGCACACACATGTGCAGGGGCTATTTTTGGGAAGCTGGTGGATTTCCCATCTGTGTTTGAACATGGTAATGTTACTTACCCCTGGGTGTGGGTACACATGGAGGTGAGGGAAGGGGGTTGTTGGGGGTACAGTGGGCCTGGGAGGGGTGAGTGAGGGGTGGAGAGGGGGAGGGGGGAAGGATGGGGGGGGGGGGGGGTTACATGACGTGTGCTTGCATAGCCTAGTTACATGCTGTTGGACATCTCAATCCAAAACTTTCTAGTAACAGGGGGATGTTTCACCAAGATGTTCATAAGCTACGAACAACTTTATGCACCACTGGTGACCCTTTCTTGTGCTTGATGAGATATCCAAATTAGTTCCTGTTTTAACACTATGGGAGTTAATTTCTAACTATTCTAATCAAGTTTGACAAATCATAAACTTTATATTCAGGCACTTATTGACAATAAGAATCGTAATTTATGAAGATTGGATTTCAACTTTAGTTGATGAGAATCAAAATCAATGAGAATCTGATTAAACACAACAAATGGTCATCAGTCCTGCAGAAAGTTGTTCGTAGTTTAAGAACAGCTTGGTGAAACAGCCCCCTGGTAAGATTGAGATCAAACAAGTGTACTGGCAACACCATCTCTTCCTCCACTGCTCTACTTCAATCAATTTAATCCTCATAATTACCAGTGGCATGAAGCTGTGCCATAAGTCTACAGGGGTTTCAAGGCATGGTAATATAAAGGGTTAAAATCGCAAATGCAGAAGAAAATTAGGGTCTCGTTGGAGAGAAGGGGGCAAGGGCGGTGCAACAGCCTGGAAGCCAGCCATGATTTGAATGGCAAGGTTTTTGAAGGAAAATACACATGGGGGACTTGAGACGAGTGTTTGAACATCATTATGCACCTCACACACCCACTTGACAGAGGAAGGCGGAGGGGTTACATTTGGGGGAAGAGAAAGAGGTAAAGTGTAAATTGACATTGGAATGACAAATTGTAGTTTCTTATACCGTAGACACAAGCAGATTCTACCCTTGGGTCGGATGGAGGGAAGAAAGAGCCGAGAACATGAGCAAGAGTGAGGGTAAAGCTGGACGGGTGGGGGTAGGAGGAGGAGGGACAAATTTTGAGGGTGAATGGGAGAGGGTGAAATGGAAAGGGTTAACGTTCATGTGTGTGTGTGTGTGTGTGGGTGGGTGGGGGGGGGGTATGAAAATATGGTTTAAAACAAAAATGTGCACTGTTATCTTCTAAGAGGAACAGGTAGACTTTACACTTTCATATGGAGGGGAGGGGTTGAGTTGTATAAATAGGATAAGCTGTGAGAGGATGACAGGTACATCTAAGAAATAACAACCATGTCCACATGGGGATGGGGGACAGGAGGGGGGATTAAATGATAACATGGTATGTTACATTCTTTACACACATGTGCTGGGGATAATGTGGGAGGTCACTTGGATTTTCCATATGTGCATGATGTTTACTATGGGAGCAAGGGCGGATTAAATGGGAGGGATGGAGGAGGGGGGAGGGGCGTGGAGGGGGGAGGGGAATGGAGGGGGAGGTGGGCATGGGGGAAGAATGGAAATTGTGGATACTATACAGATTGATGACTTGTCTTATGTCACTGAGGATGGAATTTAAAGCTCTGCAGCTTCTACAAGGTTCCAATCAAGTCGGAGCATGTAAACCCACTCACACCCATAGACAATTGACTACATTGTAATTGATATGGGACTATCAATGGAAGGTACTGAATGTGATAGAGGGATTTCAATTAATTTTTATTCAATAGGATGGGGTGAAGAGCACAGCAGACATGAATGGAAATAAAGGATTACACCTGCATACCTGCCTACCACACACCATGTTCCTGAGATGTACTCATGTCTTTAAAAATCCACGCAACGTGTATTTTTCTCTTCAAAACAATTATTGTCCTGCTCAGACAGATTAACATATTGCCATAGCTAACAAATGAAAAGAAGGTTTTTAGGTACACTTTGGGACTATTCCTGCGGATTGTTATGAAACATACATGCACTTTGAGTGAGTGGCTCTTGGTTTTGTTGGTAAACATGTTTATTATTCAAAGAGAAAATAGAGCGGCTTAACACATCAGGAATAGCATAGATAGGATTGCTACTTAACCTCATTTAATGACTGTTGTGAGAATATATTATGGGATAAGCTTAGCTTTACCAGTGATCTCTCAACTAGAACTGATCAGATCAAACAGGCTTACCAGTAATAAACCGCTTGCTAAAACCTTGAGAAAAATGCATCACTTCCTTCGAGTAGTTATTCCCATAATCATTTGATTTGATTTACAATCTATGTTGTTGATACTTTTTACATTTCAAAGTATGGTCATGGATACATGTTATATTTATACTAGAATTATTATCACTTTACTTACTGTTATTGCGAATTTAAATGTATTTCTTTGCAATCAAACAAATCTGCTACTTACATTATTAGGACATCGAAATCCACATGTCTGGTTTAAATACATGTCTTCCCAAGAAGCAACTAAAACAGAATTTACAGTATCAATTGAGTTACATTAATAACTTACATTAATAAACTATTATTTATAGCTGACTGTTCTGGGTCCTTTAAGCTTTTGTTTTTCTTGAGGTGCATATCAACATGTTTACATTCATTGTTACATGTGTTTTCAATGGCATTTGAGTATCTAACTGTAAACCAAAAATGTCCTTTAGACAGGCAACTTTACACATGAGTGGTTCATTTGTTAAAGATCAGGGGCCATATTTATGAAAGCTTATTAGCCTAGTTGGTTACTTTTTTTTCGATGCACTTAAGTAACTCACTAGGCTTAGTAAAGTTTCATCAATATGGCCCCAGGAAGAGTACATATTATTTCCCAGCATAATTCTTTGAAAGTATAGACTCACTGGACCTATGATGTGACCACTTATAGAGATTGCTGTCAGTATTCTCAATGATGTTTTGAAAGGGACGGCTGAGAAGTGGAAGAATCTAGAAGGTAGTCTACAGGTATAGACACAATTATGGCATATGTGTGAAAACATGGGTCTGGGAGACAAGACTAGAGCCTGACTAACCAGTTGTGTCTCAATGCATAGAGAGTTTCAGACTCAATGATACAGACAGATTAAAGGGCATAAACTGGACTGGGAAGACAAAAAGGCCTTCATAAGGTGATTGTGAGCAATCTTCTTGCCAATGGTCTTAAAGTCATGTATTGTCCATTTTAGAAACTTGCTGAAAGTTATTGGCCCTATAATTTTCCACATTTGGAGAAGTGAGTGATTAAATCACAAATCCTCAAATTGTTCGGGCCGAACATTTTGCGGATTTGTGATTTAATCACTAATTACTCCAAACGTGGATCATATGATGGTAAATAACTTTCAGTGAGTCTCTAAAATGGACAATACATGAATTTAAGACCATTGGCAAGAAGATTACTCACAATAACCTTTTGAAGGCTTTTTTGTCTTCCCAGTACAGTTAATGCCCTTTAACTGACTGACAAAGGTATGTGCTCGCATGCTATCTATAAACTATGTTAGGATGTTTGTTTCCATCATCTTTACATCTAATCAGAATATAGGCTTCAAAAACACTTTTCTGCTCACTTATAGTGAACATGTATCTTGTGAGCCTTGTTATTAAAAGGATCGCCTTCTCGTTAAGCGTGGGAATCCATGTGTCATTGTGCTTTTCTTCTCCTTTCAAGTTTTCAAGCAGGATGCAGAGATTCCCAGCCCACTTCTCAACCGGACCTTTCAGATTCTATAAAAAGCTGTCATCTTTCTTCCGTAAGTTGGCTTTCCTTGGAAAAATTAAGCAGCTATCTCTACTCAAGTTAAAGGATCCACAGTCTGTACTTGAATCTGTTTGTGTTGTAACAATTTTTTTAAAACAGAAATTGTAATTCAATGCTCACATATTTATCTTCTTACCAACAGTAAGTGATGTTGTGTTTAACGTGAATGCTCTGTTATACATTTATTTGTATTGAGAGAAGCATTGTGAGGATTAGCACAAAAGAGGATACGAAAGTTGATTATTTGATGATGCTTTAAATCCTGTTTCACAAGAACAGCTCCTGTATTGCTGAGCACATGGGTACATAATCTGTTTCAGATATTCTACATATTTGCTACATCATCTTACATTACATGTTACCATCAAATCAAATGACTTAAACTGACATACAAGGCAGAAGTGACGAAAAAGGGGGACATAATCCGCAAATCCAAACCAAATCCGGTAGTTAGTCACACATCTGCGTCTTTCTTGTCACAGGGGGCAATATCACCACATGATCGTGATACATCACATCAAATTGTAAAATTCTGAAAATTGACATTTTGTCCCCCCAAACAACCGTATGTATGCTGATGCAAATCTTGTTTCAGGTGTTACGCCACATTTATCTCATATGTCTAAACTCGTCTATATTTCCCTGCAGACATTGGCAGTTTAATGTTTGATGAAGGTTTGACGCAGTATACATTTAAAAGAGCCAGACAGACTCTATCAAAAGTTATTTGATACAAAAAGCAAATACAAAATCACTTCACGGTCCTGACGTTACGTCAGAATGAATCATGTACACTTACCATCAGTATCTATATAAAAATAGAAATAACCAACAAACTGCAATTTGTCAGAACATTTTTTTTTTATGAACAATGCATTTATAAATAGCAAATTTCATCACAGAACTGATGACAAGGTAACCCAAACATAACAAATGGCCAAGACAGCATGAGGGTTAATCTTAAGAATACGATAACAAATGGTGGCCAAACTTTGATGAAGAAAGAGAGAAGAGATGATGTGATTACATGGAAACATGAACAGTGCTCGAATTAAGAAGAGGTTTGGCCTCATATGAACCAGTATGACCCTCTCTTGCCTGCAAAGCAATGACATGTAGAATTTTCTACAGTATCAAAGCAGAATGAAGGAGGGGGGGGGGGGGGGTTCTTCATAAACTCATTACCCCATGGAATTCTACACCCACCACTTATCTACTCCTTACATGAATGTTGTTGCCATTCTGCTTTAGAAGGGGGCTTATGTAAGATATGCCCCCCGTCCCCCCGCACTCTCTTTAAGACTCTTCCTCCATATGCATCATTACAGCATATGGTGTAGGTTCACTAGTGTTACCATGCAGGAGAGGTGATGGGGGGGGGGGGGGGGTGGGGGGCTGTTTTAGTACATTCCCCTCAGCCCCCACCCGCAGAGGTTCCGGATAATTCGGGCACTGGTCGTAAACACGTCCTCCAGACCGAGCATGAGATGCGATGAGAGAATCGTAAGCCAGAGAAGCAGAGATCCCACATACCATTCTGCTTGAGTCACCCGCACCCGCACTAACTCACTGCCGGACGACGAGGAGCCAGAGTGCATTCTGGGATACCGTGGGGATCCGCTCCTCTCTCCTCAGCTGGGAGCTACAGGGAGGAATGAGCTGTGGATGGGTCTCCGTGGTTACGGGATGTCAGAGAGGCGGGGCTTTGGTCATCCTTTGCTGCTGTTATCATGGCATGGAGACGGGAGAGGGGTGGGGTTGAGGCAGAGGGAGGTAGAGGCTCAGTCCTCTTCATCAGAGTCTAACTCGTCTGGAGGAAGGGAGAAACAGAGAAAGGGAAGAAGGAATGTTTAATGTCATGAGGTAAAAAGGAGATGGAGAAAAATGGAAAAGGAAGACAAAAGTGAGAATAGAGAGAGAGAGATGGAGAAGGACGATTGGAGGCAGAAAAGAAGAGGAACAAAGGGCAAAAGTAGAAAAAGACAGAAAGAGCATGCTTTAGGGGGTATGTGTAAGAGAGACATACAGAGTGGCAGAGGGGTAGATCGAGAGAGGGAAAAGAGAGTGATGGATAGAAAGGAGGAGGCGTGGGAGTGGCAAAGGAGATTAAAGAAGAGAAAGGGAAAAGAAAGGACAAGATATTGAGAAGGCAGAATAGGGAAGGAAGGATGGATCACACCATGGATGAGGGAAGAAGGGGGGAAGAGAAATGGACAGCCGAGTAATTATGAGCACAGACCTCCATTAAAATGCAATTAAGCGACATTAGTAGTGGTTAAATCCCCTAGCCCATATCAAAACGACAGAATTAGCAAAGCAAGCAACAAACAACAATACATTTCCCACATTGTACAACATTAAAAAATATGTAATCTGACACTGCATAAATATAATGTGCTTGATGTTAATGCGAGTAAAGAACACACATGTGAAATAACTAATTAAATTTCCCATGACCGACATTTTTTCACATTGATTAAGCTGAAAAGCTGCATATAAATTGCATGTGGATATTAATGTATCGGCTGGGAAAATACCTCATAAACATGTGACATTGCTGAGCGGATAAACATCAGCCAAATGTTTTTGTTGTTGTCAAAAAATTGGATCAGAGAGAGAGAGAGAGAGAGAGAGAGAGAGAGAGGATAAAAAAAGAAACACAAGATTTAATTGGACAACAGGAAGCATGGGCGAATAGGAACTGTCAGGCTAATTGTTGGGCCTGTCACATTGGTAATATCCTCTCCTCAGCAGAGTCGGTCTGTTTACTGCATCAAGTGTCAGCTGGGATATCGGAAGTGCGTCTGTCTGTTCACGAGGGGAAACAGAAGGTGCGTCTTCACTAGCCCGATGTGGTGAAATAGCTAGTTAGTTCTGATCGGGATATCCTAGCCAGATCACGAAAAAGCTAGCTATTTGCGTCTTCATTAGCCACATCAGGTGAAATAGCTAGCTATTTGTTTGAGAAAATTTCCCAAGAAATCTTGGGCTAGATGTAGCTAGCTCGGAGTGTCTACATTAGCCTGAAAATTTCTCGATCCCGGCAGGCATCAGCGCGCACGAGGCATTGTTTACGTTAGGTTTTTATACGTGTGTGAATACGAGCTCACAACCGAAGCCAGGTGGTCATGGCCTATTCCCCTATGTGAGTACATCGGGATAATTTATGCATCCAGAGTTTCGAGCTTACGTATCCCGAGTTTCGAGCTAATAAAGACGTGATTGCAACTTCAGACTAGTTCCCCGGATCAGCAAACTAGTTCACTATTTTGTCTGATCAGGCTAATGAAGACGCATGTAGAGAGTCATGAACTCTCTCTCTCTCTCTGGCTTGGAGTGCGTAAAGTCTCGTCTGATACATTGGCCACCTTGTCCTCCCATTTTATGACAGCAATTTTGCCCATAGTCCACTGACATTGAGATATTACCCAGAGCTGTTTATTGCTGTGTGGCAAATTCTAAGGCTTTGAAAGGGAAAGGCCATTGGTGAAAGTTTACTATTAGATAGACAGAGGTTCCATTGTACTAAAAAATACAACAGCTCATCTCTTCTTTGTGGGCAACCTTAGTTATATGATGGATCTTAAGTTCAGGGTCTGCAAGAAAGACGATAACCTTATCAGAACTTGAAGTAATAGCACTATATGTATGTGCTTATTATTACTTTCCAATGACTAAAAGCGATTAAAACGTCAGACCTACATGTAGGCCTTACAGAATCATGAATCATCATCATCATATCATCGTCATCATCATCATTATCATCATTATCATCATCATTATCATCATCATCATCATATCATCATCATCATCATCATCATCATCATCATCATCATCATCATAACTATCATCATCATCATCATCATAACCAATGTCAGCATGAGCTGTGATCAGCCTAATCTGGCTTTCAGGACCAGGGGGTGTTTCACCTTTCTTGTGCTAAATCAGATTCTCAATGAATAAAGTGTAGTATCGCATTTAGCACAAGAAGGGATCACCAGTCGTTCGTAACTTACGAACAGCTTGGTGAAACACCCTCCTGTTGGCCATTTCTAATCCACACAATACAATACTGTACACAAGTCTGGCTGTAGTAAACCAAACACTATGTAGCTCTTCCACATGATCTATGTTGTAAATTAGGGATGGAAGTGGCAATACTAATACTGCTGGAGTCTGATCAGGGTTTAACCGCCAAGCTGGGTTTATAAACAACATATTAAGCAGTCTGGATCTGGTGCTAAATATAGTACAATTTGTAATGAGCTCTACTCTGGGAGTAGAAAGTGAGTAGGCCAGGAATAACATTTGTTAAGTGTAAAATACATTATGATTTAGGATTGTAACCTAGTTATTGATCCTCCATGATCTATGTATAGGTAAGCCAGGGATGAAAGCGGTACTTGAGTCTGATCTGGGTTAAACTTAATGGCAAGGTCTACCAAAAATATCAATGTGCCTGCCTATCCAAAGCACATGATAGTATAAGCTGTAATGAGGTCTGCTATGAGCTGAGCAATGGTATAGGAATAGTAACATGGCATGGACCCTCCGTGACCTGTAGAAGCTAGGGATGGATGACAGTGGTCATATAAATTCTGCAGGAGTCTGATGCAGGTTAGACCTGAGCGTGGGTGAGTTTAGCCTGGCTTTCAGGCTTTTTGGCATTTTATTCCAAACTATTCAATAAATGGGTCTGGCTAAAATAGACTTATCAATCTAGATTTCTTCTCAGGGTCACCCAGTAGGTGCATCTGTATTAGCCTTATCTGACAAAATAGGGAGCTAGTTTGCTGATCTGGGAAACTAGCCTGAAGATGCAATCGCATCTTCATTAGCTCAATACTCGGGATGCATAAATTATCCTGATGTTCGTGCGCGCGCAGTGTGTGATGAAAATAGGCCACGACCGCATGGATTCAGTTGTGAGCTCACCAACCTTACTTAAACAACGCCTCCGTGCACGTTAATGCACAATGGGATCGAGCAAGTCCGCGAATTATCTCGCTATTTGGCCATGATCTCTTGGGAAAATTTCTCGACAAAATAGCTAGCTATTTCGCCACAATCGGGCTAATGAAGATGCCTCTAATGTCTGGGAGCTAGACTAGATGTGGGTTAAACCTGAGCCTGGGTGAGTCTGGCAGCTGTTTGGCCAGCCACATTCCAAACATGCTGCTTGCCATAGAGATACAAACAAAAGGATGGTCAAGCTCATCATAGCAGGCATGGACAACATTCATTGCCTTCATAAACACACACAACTGAGCACTGCTACTTCCACTAAGTCTGAGTAAAAAGACTAAGCATGTTATCATCATCACTCTAAAGAAAGCTAGACAAAATAGTCTTGGTTTACATGTCCGGTCATAGCCTAGGTACTAGGCTGTGAGGTGCATGGACACAACCCAGTCTGTCTACAAGTAGGTCTGGTATCACAGACTATGCCCCAATCCCATCCTCGCTCCTCCTCTCAGACTACTAGAAATTTCTATCAGATTTCTGGAGGAGAGGGTTTGGTGAATACTCCTAGGCTGAGAGGGGAAGAGGGAAGAAGCTAGAGGAGCTATGATGTCATTAGGGCATAGTCTGTGTTACCAGACATAGTTGTTGACAAACTGGGTTGTGTCCATGCACATCACAGCCTAGTACCTGGGCTAGTCCGGTCACAGTTGTAGCTTGTTCATTATAAAGGGCACAGTTTAGGCTTTACCTAATAACAGGCACATCATGCTTTCATAATGGATGAGCTTGTCCATTTAAACCTCACAATATTTGGGGAGAATTTGTTTGTTCACTGATTTGTTTAAATAAAGGATTTCAACATGGGTCCTAAATCAATGTCATGTTTGGTTCACATACTGGTATTTAACATATCCTTCAGGGGTCACCTTGAGATCAAATTGGGTACCTATAATGCCTTTCCAAAGGCCAAATGAAATGTTCTTTGATTTGTGATGCAGTGAACTAATAATATGTACTATTCTATGTAGGTCAGCACATTTTGAGAAGACTATAAGAGGACTAAATTACGGTTTATTGCAATTTGGTCCAATCCCACTTGGTCCACTCACCATTTCGTCTACAAGGAACGCCTTAAAAATACCGTTTTAGATTAAAATGCTGGGTTTACTTATCAACAACTGTAATCTAAACCATAACCTCAACCGTTAACCCTAATCCAGACCCCCTACCCTAACCCTAACCCATACATATCAGTATATGATGGTACACGAAATGGTGAGTGGACCAACTGGGATGGGACCAAATGGCAAATCACCCTAAATTACTGGTCCTGTTCTGGCCTGGTTTCCAGGCTTTTTCCAGATAATGTTTTTTTTATATAAACTGAAATATTGAATCTGGTTCTCTAAGACTAGACGCTATATCATTTATCAAATTGAGAATGATTAGACTACTGCATCCAGACTAAGAATGCTTACTGGATGCAGTAAACTAATGATTCTCACTATCTTTTCCAGCTCACATAAGCGATGGACTAAGAAAACATGAGAATGATAAAGTGATGAGTCTTATGCATTCTAGACTTATTTTTCCCCCCAGTTTGGTTTAAAAATTGAACAGACCCCTTTAATACATAGTTTAGAAATATCCCAGACAGCCTGTGAGGAAGGCTTGTCCTGCTATGTGAACCAGAACACTCACAGTTCTACTGCAAGCACTACACAGCAAAGGTGCATATCAGGTACACCGAGCATCTAGACAACCATCCAACGCTGATGGAACAAACATTCTGATGATAAGAACTCTGATGCCTCACTGATGGAGTCAGCCTGATAGAAGAGGAGCGGTGAGTGAATTGGACAGTTGGCATGGCAACAGATGGGGGTATCTGCAGCCCATCTTTGTCTGGTGGAAGAACAGGCTGCTTTTCTTCTCCTCTCCATCTCCTCTCCGGGAGAATAATTTCCAAGATGAAGTGAGGAATGAATGATTCAAGGGCACACACACAATATCAGGCAAGCACTTGATGGGAATCAAATCATACTTGTTTACCATAAATGAAGCAACTGATCAGCCATGGAGGTAACCTAACCTCCAGCCTGTTCAGCATTTTTAAAACCTCACTACTCAATACACAGGTCTAAAGGCAGTAAACTAATGATTCTCAGTATCTTCTCCGCCTCACATATGGGTGGGACTAAAGTCAAATGAGAATGATAAAGTGACAAGTTTTGTGAGTTCTAGACTTACTTTTTCCCCCGTTTGGATTAAAATTCAGACAGTCAATCCAGGCTATCATGAAAAGTGTAACTGACAGAAATGGCCTGTAGAATCATTGGGATAGAATGCTTGTGAGAAGACTATGTTTGACTACGCATTGCAACACAGGCTTGCACGTATGATCTATGTAGCTATTGTTTCTCTTCGCTGTGTCTTATAAAAACATTTTCATAAACATTCTGGCAGTAATTTAAAGCCTTTCAAGGTGTAATATGGGAAAACTCTACAAAGTGATGCTATGGTTTCCATTTAACAGAAATGGCTAAATTCTGTTAACATGTGCATAAACAACAAGTACAACACATGGATTTATGAAAAAGGAAACTGATTAAAGCTGTATGATTGGAATAACAAGAAGCAAACAGATTTTAAAGTTTACTTCTCATTTCAGCTTCTTTTCCAAATGTAATTAGAATAATGGGTTTCCCCCACTTGCATTTATTATCATATCTTAAAAATTGAAAAGGAATCTTTTTTGTGTCCAACAGTAATCTGAATGACTAAAAGTAAACCTAAATATGCCAGTATGCCAAATATGGCAGACTTTATTTTTTAATAGAAAATCACACATGAACTCATTCTGATTTGAGGCAATATATGAAATGTAATCCAACCTCAGTTACTAGTCTGTCCCAATATTCAGTGTGGTATTTGAAAAAAAAAATACAATCCATGTCTTTTTAAAAAAAATACGATGCTATATTCCAAGCATGCAAAAGGGATATGTTACCTTGAAAATGGATTTTGATGTGATGGAGATCTATGTTGCCTTGATATGAAATTATACCTGTATTGTAGGTCTACGTGACTGCATCATATTTCAACACACTTGCTGATTGACACTCTCCAATCTCAATCCTGTAATAAAACTTATCAAAACTATTCAATCATGTTGAGAAATCCCCCCATGATAAGGGTATTTCCATATTGGGAGAGAAATTGTGAAATACTTGCACGGCAGATTCCTTGAAAAGTGATGGAGGGTTGGCAAAGTTTCAAATTTGAAAGGGATGTGGTACACAGCCCGGCCACTTGAACTATGCGATGAACTTTGAATGAGATGTTGTATTTTTCTCCACTTCCTCAACTGAATTCTGCCGACAAACAAACTTACTCATAGCCTTATGTATGTATGTATGTTGCTGACTAACCGTGACAGTAAGTTTCATATTGATGTATTGAGGAAAGAATAATATGCAATGAATAGGGAAGTTGTTATGTATACTATTCCCCCGGCAAACTGTAAAAAGGAGGTATGATTTTATCATCGTCAGTTCATTCTTAGTGGTGAAAGGAATATATTGCAATTTAAGCAAGGTGTGTAGTTGCTATCTTTAAAGGGCATATACTGTACAGGGAAGGCAAAAAAGCCTTCAAAATGTAATTGATAGCAATCTTCTTGCCAATGGTCTTAAACTCATGTATTGTCTATTTCAGAAGCTTGCTGAAAGTTATTTGCCCTCAAATAATCCATATATGGAGTAATTAATGATTAATGATTGAATCCTCAAAATGTTCGGCCCAAACATATTGAGGATTTGTGATTTAATCACTCATTACTCCAAATGTAGATAATTTGAGGGCAAATAACTTTCAGCATGCTTCTAAAATAGATAATACATGAGTTTAAGACCATTGGCAAGAAGATTTCTAACAATTACATTTTGAAGGCTTTTTTACCTTCCCAGTACAGTATATGCCCTTTAAGTTCTAAGCCCCTCGGAGGAGACACCTACAATGTCATTAGGCTTCCCCAAAATGAGCAATTAACTGCACGAAATGGAGAGATGAAATGCACCTCTTTCACACCAGTTTGTAGTAATGCTTTTACTAATTCCCTGTGAGCATCATAATGACCAAGAATTTTTATACTGTGGCTGATGACAAAAAGGCAATAAATTGTTACTCAAGGACAGTGTGCACAAACTGTTCCTTGTGTAAGTAAAGCAGTCACAGGAAATAACCCCCCAAACCCCAATTATCATTCAGACATACCAAAACATATCCCATGAAAGATATGTTTAATATCGCCAGCCCATTCTCACAGGGATTTATACTTCACACTCTGCATCAGGGCAGGATGCACACCGAGCCCCTCTTGAGTCGCTACCAGTCCAAGCGCCTAGTAGCGATGTTTATATCCACTCTAACTCTGGGCCCTGTTGCATAAAACTTACCATTGATGGTAACTTTGCTACCAATGTGAACTTCCATGGAAACCTTTAATTTGATTGGCTATTGAGCGATGTTACCATGGTAGTTACCATTGATGGCAAAGTTACCATTAATGGTTAGCTTTATGCAACAGGGCCCTGGATACCTTGAGGATATTACTTTGAACAAATCTCTATGATCCTCTTGTTTCATTGGTAGGTACAGCCAACACTATCCATACCCAAGAAACAACCCAGCACCAACCACAAAAAGACTGACCCGTATTGAGGTGGGTGATGAGAAGCGTGTTTCGATACTATGTTTTCAGCGCGTCTGCAGGGGGCTGGTGTTGATTCTATAGGAGACACGGATGGGGAGCTTCGTATGAAGCTGTCTCCATGCATTTCACACATGACAGGCAACCATTAATGTCCTACATTTTCCACAGTCTCCACTCCCAGACAGCATTTATCAAAATGGAAAATAACCATCAAATTTCTTGATTCAGCCACATCTCGCCCCAAAATTTCATTTTGAGGGTCATTTATTACTCTCCTTGATTCAGTCTAGTCTTGGATCCCACACATTAGTCCACATTTTGAGGGACAATCAACAATAGAAGTAGCTTCAGGCTGCATTTTTAATGACAATTGACAGTAGTATTAGCTTCAGATTGCATTTCTAGGATCACTCGTCAGTGTTCGATGCAGCCTACATAGTGAAGTCTTACCCTCAGACCTACTTTTACACATGATCATCTGGGTTCAGCCTAGTTTTAACTTCCAAACTGGGATCTACTTCAAGAAACAATATCCTCCCTGGCTGGAATCCAGTTTGGCCTCAATTCCAAGATTGCATTTCATGTGCAGTACACGATTACAGGACATCCCCGATTCAGCCTACCCTCTCTTATAGAAGGGATGATTACATGTTCAATGATTTGAGTCGTTTGGTATTTCATATAACTGATGTATTAGTATGACATAAGTGACATGAAATATGGCCCCAGCTTCTATGACTGATAAGTTCTATGATAAAAAGTTATGCTATTTTGCTTGAGGGGGGGGGGGGGGCTGACCTTTTTGTTGTGTTTTCAAAAAATCTATATGTATCTACATTTGGCAACATATCAAAATGTAATCAACCTCTAATCTTGCTTCTCTTCTTGTGGTCAGTTTGACTTCAACATGGACTTGCGATAAAGCACAGATTCTACTGTGACACAGTGTCAAATGTGTCTAGAAGTAAGGCTACAGGTTGATTTGCAGGGGGCCTACAGCACAAACATAAAAGAGATAGTCTGTGCACTTCAGACCCATTTCTCCATATTCACCAACTGACAATGTGTTCTGCCTGCATACTAGCATCAGACCATGTCAGAACAGGGAACCACTAGGTGCGTCTTCATTAGCCCGATCAGACGAAATAGCGAGCTAGTTTGCTGATCCGGGGAACTAGCCTGAAGTTGCAATCGCGTCTTCATGAGCTCGAAACTCGGGATGCATGAATTATTGCGATGTTTGCACATGCGCAGTGTGCGACGGAAATAGGCCACGACCACATGGCTTTGGTTGTGAGCTCACATTCACACGTGTATACAAATCTAACTTAAACAATGCCTAAGTGCGCGCTGATGCATGCTGGGATCAAGAAAATTTCAGGCTAATGAAGATGCTCCGTGAAATAGCGAGCTAGTTCGCAAACTAGCTCGCTATTTGGCTATCTAGCCCAAGATTTCTTAGGCAATTTTCTTGACCAAATAGCTAGCCTAATGTGTACTAAAGTTATGACTGTGAAAATAAACATTTGACCACTCACTGCAGGAATAGGTCCAATATTTGAATGGTCCTACCTTTTCTTGCCATGACGGTCTTGCTCATTGGAATATGGGACATCATCCATCCATACGAAGATAATAATACTATTATTTGTTCTTTAAAAATTATGGGTTTATCCTGTCAAAATTTGAAGGGTACCCCCCACCCAGGTTTGTGTTTAATGACACACACACATACACACACACACACACACACACACACTACAAATAATAAAATCATGAAATAAAACATGAAAAGATAAGGTCTTCTCAATTTAGCTAGGGGCACTTCCTTCCTGAAATGGACCATTATATAAACAAAATAAAAATGATGTGTCTGACCACCAGCATTTGAGTGCCTGAGGAAGATATAAGGAGCCCCCTACCATGGGGGGGGGGGGGGGGGGGTGCTAACAAGATATTCAAGCCCTATCTCCTTGGTCTGCCTGGACGGCTGGGAGGGAGTCTACAGTAGACTGGCTTCCAGGCCATCAGGCATTGATACACCAGCCTATTCAACAAAGGGGTCTGGCTGGAGTAGACTAGTCATTCTCGATTTCTTCTCGATCTAGGGAAGGACTGAGAAAAGAGAATAACGAAATGGTGACTAGTCTGGGATATCAGACTTTTGTTTTTATTTTGGATCCGAAATGTCCAACAGCCTGGTAACCAGGCTAGTCTGGGGACTGTCCGAGCATCTTTCGCCAGGAAATAAATCCTGCCATTTCATATTTTCTCTGTTTTCACTGCGCTTTTTCCAGCCAAGGTAACATGAGCTTCATCCTTCAACCCTGGTGACACCCGAAAATACATTCCAGCTTTTTTACAAGGGGGTTCTTTGTGGGTCTGGTCCATTTGATCGTAAATCAGGGATGAGAGCCGAGCCCTCAATCGCCCAATCAGAGGCGGGCTGAGTGAAGCCAGGCCTTATGAGCACCGACCTCTTGACCCCGAGACGTTATGGAAGATTAACTCTTTCTGCTGGAGTTTGACAACCTTGGGCTGCCCTCAAAGGTTACATTCATAAATGCCACCATAAAAAGGAGTCAGAGGTTGCCAGTTTTGTTTCTATTTCCACCACATGCAATGTACATGCATTTGGTGCTCATGATTTTTTTTTTCTTTATACAATGTAAAATGTACACTGTACTTGTATACATATGTTTGGCCGACACATTTAAGACATACATGAATAAGGTTCAAGCCAATAATGCTTTTCAGAGATAAACCCTCGGAAATGATACTCAGCCTCGATCTCCACTATATTCTTCCTTTCCTTACTCACTATGGAAGAAACTCTTTTCAGAGCTTTCCTGGTAAAGAATAATCTCTCAGTTCTTCACACATGGTGTCCAGTGAAATTCATCCTATACTTCTCACCTTGCACGAACCTTCCTTCAAGCACTTATAATTGGTCAATGGAGCAGTACTAATATTATCTGATGTCTTGCTGGTGAATCATGCTGTAGTGATCTAAAAATAGGAAACTAGAGTTCAGAATAATACGACTACCATCAACAACTGTAGCTTCCCCCTCCCCCTCCCCCCCCCCCCACAAACATACAAATTGCAATGTCTGCCTACACAACAGGATGCATACAAATATGAGAAAGGGCATCTGAATAGCATAACTGTCTCCCCACGCCCCCCCCCCCCCCCCCCCCGCCTCATATGCATAATTTGTTATGGTAGGATGCCAAATCAAATTTCACTTTTCCTTTTCTGACTGGAATCAGTGATGCCAATACTTGTTTGTTCAGCTATTGCTACATGTTATTGTTTGAACGGTGCTGGTCAGCTAATTAAAAACAATATTCCAACAATAATGAAATCAATCAAAGGAACATGTGCAGCATTAATCTTCTACTTTGCACCCCTAGTTACTGCTTAGCAACATCAGCACATTACTTCCAATGGCAAAACACACATGCTTCAAATCCTTGCTTCGTCAATGTACCTGGGAAATGCATTCCAGGGGTTTCATTAGCAATATGCATATGGATCAAACTTCAGGGAAGAAAACTTTTGGTTTTGTGTACTTGTTATGGAAAGCCCAAACGGAATAAAACAATTGTCAAATATAGTCAACACCAACCAATATCCCTTCATCTCACAAGTTAAGAAAAAAAAAGTTGGCCTCAAAAAATCCTCAAAAAATCTACAAATATGTTAAACTATATCAAATGGAATAAAATAATTGTCAAATAAAGTCAACACCAACAAATATCCATTCATCTCACAAGTTAAGAAAAAAGAAATTGCTAAAAAGAATTTACAAATATGTGAAATTATATCATACATATCATACATACTATTCATTTCCCAAGAATTTTGATTCCCTTTAGGTTTACCATACCAAGTTTGCAAACACTTTTCATCACTTCAGTCCCATGTGGGTAGTGGTGTATCCATGCCCAGCCTAAGCGTGTATGATGAAAGGGGATGTTTAGCTAAGGAACGGACCACCTAGAGAGTAGAAGGCTTAGTGCTGAACATTTTAGGTCTACAGTTGCTGAAAGAAGTCAAACAATTTCAAATTTGTGATATCATTTTAGATCTTTTAGTGATCTACTTGGTAGTGGTACCAAGAGTGGTCTCCAGCATAGAAAACATGCGGTGCAAGCACCACGCATGGGGTCCAGAGAGTGACTGTGAGCCATTCGTAAATTACTCTGCCACCCGTAAAATCAGCATCATTCTTATTATTCTTCATGTTTTTTTTTTTTTTTGCATTCTTTGAGCCACGCGTTGCATAGTTGTGTACCGCATGTCCAGCACAGATATCTAACAAAAAGTGGCATTCTACTATTTTGAGTCACGTGTGAAACATTTTCCGGTGACCACCCCAGTTGTACCACACACGTACACTACAGCTCAAAGGAATTGGCATAGGGAAAGGGAAAGGGAAGAAAGGGAAGGAGCCGCAGTTTTAAACCGCGGTATGTTTTGTCCAGTTCAACATGAAACACGATGCTTTAGCCTAAAAAGCATTATGTTTCATGCTGAACTGGACAAAATATACCGTGGTTTAAAACTGCGGCTCCTTCCCTTTCTTCCCTTTCCCTATGCCAATTCCTTTGAGCTGGAGTGTATATAAATACAATCACATTGAAAACTAACACATGGTACAGTTTATCAGTGGAACAAACACACAAACATTACACAAATATTATGAAACAGATGAATTCAATATGATAGCTCATCCCACGAACTAGATAAAGGGGACTGCTTTCATGAAAAGTGAAACTTTGTGTTAATGAAAGGAAAGACAAACACCAATTAAGCAATACAAACATAAACAGCACTCATTAACAAGATGAAGATAGGGTGGTAGAGAAAGTAAGAATTTGCTTTGAAAAAGTATAAATGCCACTCAATTTTGTTTCCCAATATGTTGGTTGTTAATACTCAACAGTATTATGCACTATGAGAAGTTCTAATTATTAAAAGCATTATTATTAAGAGCACTAAAAACAGGGTGTCCCATTCTCAAAAGTCATGAAACTCAACAGAAATCAGTAGTATACCCTAGCAATAACGCGTATTAAATCTCACAGTTATAGCTTGACAAACATTTTTAGGAGAATGGAACTATCCTTGCTTACGTGTGAAATGCAGCGAGCATAGTCTATATTCATAATCGTATTGACTCTCTCAGTGCATGATGCGAGCATTACTCCCGTTGAATGCACGGACTGGGAAGTGGACGGGTGTGGACCATAGCGCAAAGCAGTCTCCGGTCACTAGGCTATAGGTATCAGACAACCCGCCCATAACCTCCTCACAACTGATCCCACTTTCGCCCAACGTCAAGTTTCCAATTTGATTATCGGGAGGGAAGTTCTAATACAGTATCTTCTTCCATTTTCTGTAGTTTTTGAATGGTTTATATTTTGTTTAACCTGTAAAAAGGACACCCTGTCGGTAGCACTTTGAAGTATTGTTAGAATCTTTTAGGTGTGCAGTGCCACAATGATACCCCACATCAATCAATAACCAGCAAACAAAGTGGGATAATAAGAGCTTTGGTTTACTTTCGATTTTGCCATAATTCATTACCAGAATGTTAAAAACTTGACACAAAAGGAAAGAAGAAGACTATATAAAATACATGTCAACAATAAAGATTCATGGGAGAAAAAATGTTGTTTTTTCTATTTTTTTTAAAGGGAAAAGTTCAATCTTTTGGTTTTAAATGGGCGACATATTTATATTATTCCAGTATTAATAGTTAGGTGCAGAGACATAGTATTTCAATGATATCTCATGTTAGTACCGCCAGCAAACACACACAAGAAAGAAGGATGATTTAAATATACAGTCGCATATACAGGGGGATAGATACTTTGGTTAGCTAATTTAAAACCCTCAAACAAGAGGAAAGGAAAGGGAAGTACATTTGAAAAATATGAAAGAATTGTGGGAGAAGAGATGAAAGTTTTTTGTTTCCCATTTTGGGGGAGAAGTGATACCTTTTGGTTTTAGAGGGGAGGACAAAGGGGGCGCCAGTCACATGCGTTCTACACCATCAGGCCTGTGGAGAAGGGGGAGAGAAAATACAAGGATGGAGGGATCCAGGGAAAACAGGCAAGACAAAAAAAAACGCAAAATGAATTTGATGTATACTATTTGCCATCTTGAGGGACGTTTTGAAGCAGATCATTTAAATGAGCCTCAGTTAATCCTCTTAGTACCGAGCCAAGAAATTCCCATTGATTTATTGTACATTTCATGTACCAAGTACCTATGGTATTTGGAGATTTGAGGCCATTCTTACTTTTTGTCTCAATGTGAAGATATAATACACACGGAAACACATGGAAACATCATATAGATGATGAATTTTAATTTCTGTTCTCAATTCTAATGTATGTGTGCTATTATGATTGTATTACTATAAATAGTTTCCTTACTGTTATCATGAAGATAATCATCACATTCAAAAATGAATATCATTATTGTCATTCCCATTCATTCTATAATATAAAATATTTGGGGTCAGTGGATTCATATTTCTATAATTATGATATATTGACTGGGTGTGGTCATCAAACAATACACAGCATTCATGCAATGGGATAGTGAAAAGCAACAATACACGATGACCAATTCGAAAGTAGCAAACAAGTCAATACCATGGATGCAATTAAGGACTAAATGCCATCATTAACAACATCGTTACACTTTATGGTGATGCGTCATACCTACACTTGCTGCTACAACTTACAATGTACAGGGGATATCTCACCTTCATAGAAAGTTAATTAAATCAAAAATAAACTTTTACTAAAACTTTCTCTCAGGGCTTTTGCCATTGTTGACTTAACATGACATAATCTTCATGTGTACACTTGTTGAGCAACATAGTTTCTTTACACAGATATTACACAACATGATGTGCATTTTTTTTCTTTCTATGCCAACAGGTCTTTTTACTATGCAAACTCTGCTTCTTCGAGTTTACTTCTTTTATCTTTACAATCAACTTTACATTGGGGTGAGTTACTCCCTGAACAGTAAAGAAGCCGTTATCATACAGCCCAATACTAAGCTACATGTACAAGAACAGCATGGACTAATGTGCAAACTCTATCACAAAAACAAAATTGACGACCTCAAGTGTGGTATGGAAGACGGTTAGTGTTAGAACTAACAGAAGTAGCTGTATAACAAGAAGACTTCACAAGAACTACACTGTACATGTAAGGATGAGGCTTCAAAATGTCTGAAAAGTGAATTTCTAAGCTTTTAATACTAAAAACTGGAAATCACATACAGATTCATAACATGTACATATACTTACCTCAAATATATTATCATCAGCAATATAACAAAAAAATCACAGTCTTAAACCAGTCTAATTGCACTATAAACATACAGAAAAAACTTCATCTCCACTTCTTGGCAACAGATAAATAAATATCCACAGATACATGTATCACCGGGGTCAAGTTGAAAATAGTTCAGGATAAAAAGAAGAGACGCCAGGTTGTTTTGCCATGCAATGCAATTACCCATCAATCTGTCATTCCAGCAAGATTCTATATATTCCCTGACCGATATACTCCACTTGTTAAGGGATCCGACTAAATATGGACGAGCCATGGTGTCATTAAGAAGCTAGGGCAGGTTTGATAACAACCCTGCAACGAGAGTAAATGACCTACTTAAACTGGAAATAATGACAAGCAACTTGATTCGTCTTCAATCTTGGAATGTATATATATAGATCGGAAGACATATTTCATCCAGAAGATGTTGACCGATTGGATATCTGAAAATATATTCTAGTAAAGTCTTTGTTAAGTGTGTCTTGTTATGGTGTTTCTTGTAATGCTATAGGATTGCACTATAACTATAACTCTTACAAAATCCTCCACAAAAATACTACAGGTGTACCAGTACAGTATATCAATCTGGTACACACCACACAAGGGTATGTTGCTATGCGGTCCACCGCTATTTAATTATATTTCCACTTTGTCTATTAGCACATGGTAAACTTTGCTTCTGGGTTGAAAGTAGGGTTTGGGTCTAGGGTTAGTTTTGGTCAAGCTCCCTTAACGTTAAAGTACTGTTTGCAAGTTGTGCTTTCAATCAAAGAGGAAGTTAAAGCTGGAATGAGCTGGAATTCACCTTATGCCACAAAAAATCCTCAACGAGGTAAAGATTCATTTCTTGTATGAGAAAGCTATATCATGTGAAAATATGAGGCAAGTTTCTTTTGAAAGATGTTGGTCAAATTTCATTTATCTCTTTAACTAATGTCGAAAAGATGTGTAATCGGTTTGCTACATACAGTTTTACATCTTTATCGCTAGTTCTCTACATAAATTGTAATTATGTCTTTGTTTATGTATTTTGTACTGTAAATTATTTATTTCATGACAAGATTGTATATTATCAGTTATCGTTTGTATCATTGTTAGACACTCAGCTGACGATTTGTGTGCATTGACTATGGAAGTAAATGTAAATTGAAGATTTATTGAATAAAACGCCCTACTGTGGGGGAAAAGAAACTGGAAAAAAAAAGAGGAAGTTAAAGAAAAGAAGACCAATGATACATTACAGACAACCACAGATGACACCATTTTGCCACTATTCTGCAGATGTAAGGGCCTGTGACAACTAAACGGATTGTGTCATTTGCCATCATGGCTTTGACATGTTCCTCTGGCATGTCACAACATGCTTTACCTGACCATCCATGGGCATGTTAATCAACTTTTTTTCGAGCCTTCAATCAGAATTTTCAAACATGATTAAATATGCTGATTTTAAGTATAGAAAGGTGATATATGCACCCTTAGTCTATAAGTGCGTTCATACAGTTTGACCATCCTGACCATTCATGTGCATGCATGATAATCAACTTTTTTCGAGCCTTTAATCAGTATTTCCAAACATGATTAAATATGCTGATTTTAAGCATAGAAAGGTGATATATGCACCCTTAGTCTATAAGTGTGTTCATACAGTTTTTAAGGGGATAGCCTACCCTGAAATTAAGTTGGTTTCAATAAAATCAGAAATATGAACAAATCATATAAAATGAAGTTTTGATGAAAATTTGTCAAAGGATGAGAAGGTGAGGATCTTTTAAAGTTTTGATTTTGTGACATCACCTGTGAGGTGCTCTCTCGTATGTTGTGCATAATTTTCCTTTTACATGTTCATTTTACATTTTCTCAAAAGGATATATATGCATCATTTGCATTTGCTAAATATGTTTTTACTCACAAACCAAAAAATTGTTCCCTCATCAAAAACAAAAAAAGAGCAATTTATGTAATTACACAACATATGGGAGAGCACCTCCCACATGACATCACATAATTGAAATTTCAAAAGATCATAACTTCCTTATCCTTTGACAGATGTCTGTAGATCCTTAACGTTCCTTTTATATTTCTGCTTTTACTGAAAAACAACTTAATTTCATGGTGGACTATCCCTTTGAGTTCTAAACATATCCATCAGTGTTTAGAAACAATGATTTGAACTTTAGAAAGCTGATAAATGCACCTCCTGACCCATCTTCTGACCTCTCACCTTGTATAGCTTCTGGGTCACCCTTCATGACCCTCTGGAGTCGGTCTCTGACCTCCTTGACCCTCTCTTCCTGCCGTCTGATGTCCGCCTCCGAAACCATGAACTTGAGGCAAGGCGGCTGGTCTGCGTTGAGGTAGACACCGGGGTTCTTGTCAAGATGGAGCTGTAGGAATCAAAGAAACAAAATCAGGGTGTAATCAAGAAAAAGAGGATGTCTACTATCTCGAGACATCTATAAGATAACATTCTTTTCAGATGTCCAATCTTCTACAACTTTTGTGGTTTCATTTCTCCGACTTTAATGCATTTTTAAAAATAGAATTCCTCTTAAACATGTCTACAAGGTATGTTTTGCAACCTGCTTTTGGAGCGACATCCCTCTTTGATACATCTACATGTATGACGAACACAAGGTATGTTTTGCACTTGCAGATACTCAGGGAAAAGACAGTGTGGGGGGAAAACTCCATGAGCCAAAGGAAGCATTCTGTTTCTCTCCATAAATTTAATCACAACTACGGGTTGCAGGGATGTACTGTAGAAGTGATGACGTGATATCAGCAGCCATAGTAGATGGACATCCAGACACAAACTACTTAGTCCTCTCTTACCTGGGGGAGGGTTAAAGGGCATATACTGTACTGGGAAGGCAAAAAAGCCTTCAAAATGTAATTGTAAGCAATCTTCTTGCCAATGGTCTTAAATTCATGTATTGTCCATTTTAGAAGCTTGCTGAAAGTTATTTGCCCTTAAATGATCCACATATGGAGTAATTAAGGATTAATGATTAAATCCTCAAAATGTTCGGCCCGAACATTTTGAAGATTTGTGATTTAATCACTCATTACTCCAAATGTAGATCATTTGAGGGCAAATAACTTTCAGCAAGCATCTAAAATAGACAATACATGAATTCAAGACCATTGGCAAGAAGATTGCTAACGATCACCTTTTGAAGGCTTTTTGTCTTCCCAGTACAGTATATTCCCTTTAAAGATCAACTACATGTACATTAAACATTGGATTTGTATGTACATGTACATGTACAACAGCTCAAAGGAATTGGCATAGGGAAAGGGAAAGGGAAGAAACGGAAGGACCCGCAGTTTTAAACCACATTTTTTGTTTGTCCAGTTCAGCATGAAACATGATGCTTTAGCCTAAAAAGCATCATGTTTCATGCTGAACTGGACAAAATATACCGCGGTTTAAAACTGCGGGTCCTTCCCTTTCTTCCCTTTCCCTTTCCCTATGCCAATTCCTTTGAGCTGTAGTGTATGCGCGTCAGAGCCAGAGCGACGTGACCATTTCTCTCAAGCCTTTCCCGTGCCAGACACAGAGCTGCTCTATGGGATTTGTGTGTACTACAGATGCATGCCAACCTCTTTGGTGCATTATGACAGACGAACTTTGGAAGGGAATATACCTGGTGGCAATATTTGCATGTAACCTGTCAATATTTTTGTCCCCATGAGTGCAGGCAGACCTACTCCGCAAGTTGAACATCTCTCATGCCCTATGGCTCATATGTCTTATTTTGGAGGCAACACATGATTGAAAGGGGTGTTTTCTTGTACGGAATAAATAATCCTAGAGGATTCGAACTGACCCTGTATTGTACCTATACAGAGGTATATGTAATACAGTATTCAATTTATTAATATGTAACAAAATTATACCTACATATATGGATTACTTCTATTTCAAATGGACGGATAAATGCTGACACTGCTGAATTGTTTAAAGCTAATATCTAAGTCAAGAGTCGTGATGTAATAGCCACTTCGAACAGGCACCTAGGTGCGTATGAAGCTACGCCCCCCGGGGGTAAGGAATACTCTTTATTGGGCTAGCTTTGGAGAGGCCGAACTTGACCTCAGCGGTGGGAGGATGGTCAACGACCACCAGAACCCTCCGTAGGCCGCTGAAAATAGGCTTCAAGAGGTCTGTTTGCCAGCTGAAGGGATTAAATGAATGCTTTGACGTGAAATGGGAAAGAGTGAAAAAGGGGACCACCATACCACAGAGGCCTGGTCAGCAGCTTAGTAACCCTATCGGTACCAAGCCAGGAAGAGCTCATTGACTCATTACACATTTCATATGCCTAGGGTACTGAGAGGGTTAGCAAAGAGAGTAAGCTAGAATTAGAAGAAAGGGGCGGGAGACGGGAGGATGGGGAGGTCAATTTTCACAAGACACTTCTCCCTCATATTAAGGGCTCTCCTTGATAGAGATGTACCGTAGGTAAAGAAATTGAAGAGAAACACGGCCTTAATGCATACAGGCTCGTTTGAATAGTCATTTTTTACATAAAGAAGTTATGGCCTTTAATGAAACGTTGATATACACTTTAAATCGTGACTCACTGCCCATGAGTCACTGTATACTAATAGCTCATGAATATGGACTAGAGATCTAAGCATGTACACGTATGTAACTCCACATCTACTTTAGACACTGAACAGAGGTCTCTATCAAACTGAACTTGCAAACTACATCGAAGTATAAGACCGCTTGATAAGATTAATAAATTCAAGGCTGCTAAGCTATGTCTGCAAGAATCTGCATTAAAACTCACCATGAAAATGGACTAGAGATCTAAACATGTACAATGGAGCTCCATATCTACTTTAGACACTGAACGGGGATCTTGATCAGATCAAAAGCTTGATAAAGGGCCTTACATGCATGTATAAACCCTCTTCAGAATAATCTTGAGGCTGGTAAGAACATTGACTGCAAAAACTCCATCAACATCAAACAAGGCCTTGTTGTTCCCATTTACATGGTACATGCAGTATGTTTTGTTGTTAATGAATTCATTCAAATAAGAGTAAAATAAGTGCAAGAAGATAAATGAGATCATCATCATTTTTAAGTATTTGGCGCGACAGAGCGCTGTAGTGGTCTTCATGTCGCAACAGAATATTATCATAGCCTAGTTTAAATACAATTATTTCTGGATTCAGATCACAGATCAAAAGGGTTACCCAACTTCATGGAATGACCCTATTTCATGTTTCATGTTACATGTAAATGAGATGTATAAAGCATAGTTTTTGATTGGCCGAGAGATGCGGTGTCGTCTCGCACTTGGCTACCTGGTGGCCATTAACCTTGCCATCTCGCTACACTCCAAATGACATCTAATTGCCTGTCACTGTCCCCTCTACATACAGACAGATAGACAGACAGACAAACGGCAATACACACTCAGTGATCACATGCTCACACATACATATACACATATTGTTCATTGGTACTATTACCATAGAACACAAAACAAAACAAATGCTATAAAGCAAAGTACATATAGAGTACATGTACACTGTATGCTCTCCTGGACATTTATACCCACATGTCAACAAACATACACGTATACACAGACACACCAAATATCTATTTATCCACGATACATGTTCACATGTACGCACACACACAAACAAACCAATGCACCGATATTTACGATACATAAATACATGCAAACACACACACACACACATACACACATAGAAAGCACATGAACACCCGCACAGACAAACACCAGACACACACATACTTGGGCTTACCCTGGGCCCACTCAATCAGAACGATGGCTAATTACATTTTGATTAGGTCTGCACCTCTGGCAGACTCATCTACATCAACAACAATTGCAAGCCAAGGGGGGGGGGGGGGGGGGGGGGGAGGGGGCTTCTTCTCTTAAGGGACAGTTCTATAACCACTATGTCACAAAATTGTTATCCCATCTTCAAAATTCTGTAAACATCTTTCAAAAATATGTAGAACAAATTCTAATGCAAACTTACTAGGCAATTAGTCCTTGAAGAGTATCATCAACGCTATCGTCATCATCCCAGCATGACCTCAATTTTGCCTAATCAGTCAGTCGGCCATCCAGCCACGAACATTAATGACTAGTTAGTGCTAAACCTCAAGTGAGTCACACATCAGTGAATCATGTTTGAAAATATACACAGACTATAAGCGTGTCTGAGTTGTAACCTAGTTGTGACTGATACCATTAAAATCCTATTAAAAAAAAAATCATCCCATTGTGTCACTCATTTAAAAGTTCATGATGAGCAGGTGTAAACTGTACTCATGGCAGATGTGGATAAAGAGTAGGTATTCCTACATAAGACATTTGGTGTCTGTGAAGCTTTGTCCCCCCCATGACAAATCACAAATTGCCCCCCCCCCCCTCCTAACTACCTCCATCGCCTCTCACCATCTATCTTCCACTCCCTTTTCTTCTTCCTCTCTCGATTTCTAACGCATTTGTCTCTCTCCATCTCTCTGCTCCCCCCCTGTCCCTCTGACATTACCCCCATCCCCCCAACCCCCCCCCCCCCTCCATGACAACCACCACCACCACCGCTGCATCCATCTCCAATCCCGCTCTCATCCATAATGCAGGGAGCTGCTTGGCTCACCTGTACCGACAGAGTCTCACGTTTCCCTGCATGATTCACGGCTCTGCTAGACGCGCCAACTTTCCACCTATAGTCCGGGCCCGGCTGCATAATGCATGGATATGTCATGCGAGCGCCGTCTAATGCTTTTCCAGCCTTTTCCCGTCCCTCAGAGTAACCACCAAAAAATACAGAGCGGGCATAAGTTAACTTCCCGACAGGAAATCTTAGTCTGTATAATTATATTCTGCATAAAAAAAGCAGAGGAGCGTGGGGCTACCTATACATAAGAATTGTGTGCTTGTGTCTGGTTTCTAAAACGTGTGTGTAAGTTTGTTAGGCAAAATCCACAACACTGAGTAAATAATATAAATAAAAATAGCAGATTCTGTCTCAGCTATCATTGCTTTTTCATAATTTTGTTTGGCCCAGGATACATTGCAGACATACATGAAATATTTGAGTGTTATTTTGTATGTGGCATGGACACATCTAAGAAGCCATATCTGAGATTGATTTTTTCTGTGTTCAGACCAACCAGCTCAATTTATATTCAATCTGTGATCTGTCATCTTCTCTGTTGAAACACGGTCCTTTCAAGTTCCAAGGTCATCAGATCATCTGGTTCTTATTAGACTAGCAATATTTATTAGACTACTCTCTAGAGAGACAGCCAAGTAGAAAAGGCATTGAGAGTAACCAACCAATTTGCCTGCATACTATCCTGCTGATCTGGGTGTCTACAAACAAACTAAGTTACCATCTTGGGTAGATTTGGGGATTTGAACATTAGGTGGAGATATACACACACAAAATGTGTTGATACAGAGCGAGGCTTTCTCGTAACAGATTTGATTGGGTAGTTGTGGAGAAGCATCAATGAGAAAGAAAGGAAGAGAGAGGGAGAGAGGGGGAGAGGGAGAGAGAGAGAGAGAGAGTAAGAGAGAGAAAATAGAGGAAAGAGAGAGTGGGAGGAGGGAGGGGGGGGGGAGGAAAATGAATAAGAAGAAAGACGAGATATAGAGAGGCAGACAGACAGACAGATATATATATATATATATAGAGAGAGAGAGAGAGAGAGAGAGAGAGAGAGAGAGAGAGATAGAGGAAGAGAGAGAAGAGAGAGGAAAGAGAGAGTGTGAGGAGGGAGGGGGAGGGAGGAAAATGGAAAAGGAGAAAAACAGATAGAGAGAGGCTGACAGACAGACAGATATAACATATAGATACAGAGAGAGAGAGAGAGAGAGAGAGAGAGAGAGGGGGGTGGAAGGGGAGACAGAAACACAATGAGAGGGAAAGTGAGTTAAAGTAAATTCTAAAAAAAGAAACGATCTGCATTTGGAACCAATATAATACTTGAATACGCATACAACATCAATTCTAAAAGAAGTGAATGAAGCACACACAATGCACTCCAGTGAACGTCTACGAGCTGACCAGAAATGCAAATTGGTACGCCAAACCAAGACTTCCACTCCCTGTTCCTACATGGGGGATATTTTTGTCGTTTTTTTCCCCAATCGAAATGGACATGGACATGTACATATACTGTAGTGTGTCTGACAAAAACAGACACACGTCAGACACACACACACACACACACACACACACACCCTTCTTAATATTCACCCATCGAATGCACCGCCACTACCTAGAGATTCCCTCCTCCCCCTTTTTTTTTCTTTCAGTGATTACTATCTCACTCATCTCATCATGCCCATATTCCCCAGCACACCCTGCTCCTCTACTCTCATCCCCCGCCCTCTTCCATACCCAGTCCTCCAATCCCTCTCCTTCCCCTCACAACTACACCTCTTGTTGTCGCTCTCTTTGTCCCTCTCCCTCTCATCCCTGTCATACATGGACTCACACCCCCTCTCTCCACATGTATCTCCCTCTCTCCATCTGTCTCCTCCGTGTCTCTCTGTTCATGTCTGTCTGTCTCTCTCTCTCTCTCTGTCTCTGTCTCTGTCTCTCTGTCTGTCTCTCTGTCTGTCTGTCTCTCTCTTTCTCAATCTTCCCATTTCTCCCTCACTCGTTCATCTCCTCAGTTTACCCAGCCAGCCTAATACTCTCCCCACATCCTTCCCCTTCCATCTCACTCACCATCCCCTCCCCCTTTTTATCTCTCCTCCTGTCCTCTTCTCCCCCCCCCCCCTCTCTCTCTCTCTCTCTCAGTCTACTGATTTCTCCCTCACTTGTTCATCTCCTCAGTTTACCCATCCAGCCTAATACTCTCCCCACATCCCTCCACTTCAATCTCACTCTCCACCCCCCCTTACATCTCAACTATCTCTTTCTCTCTCTCTCTCTCACTCTCTCTCTCTCTCTCTCTCTCTCTCTCCCTCTCTCCCTTTCTCTCTATCTCAGTCTCCTCACTTCTACCTCACCTGTTAATCTTCCAATTCTACCCAGTCAGTCTGACTTTCCCCATATCTCTCCTCTTCTATCTCACTCTCCTTCCCCCATCCCTATCTCCACCTCTCCCCCATAGCCACCCCCCCCCCCCCTCCCTGTCTCAGTCTCCCCATTTCCTTCTCACATCATCATCTCCCCATTTTACCCCCTCAGCTTCACTCTCCCCACATCTCTCCACTTCAATGTGACTCTATTTTCCTCCTGACTACCCTTAAGGACCTGTCACTCATTTCACAAGATATGGGCGGAGCTTAGCGGTGACTAATGCACGCTTGTCACACGCTCAACTGAGAGCCCACTCCAACCAATCATCAATGCGTAATTTGTTATTTATGTCTCTCATTGCAATTATTTCCCTTTACTGTTCTTATGTACCCCGTCCTTGATTCAATAATTCATTTCAAATATTGCCCATTGACAAAAGGCACAAAGAATATTTGGTGAGCATGCATTGTGTATGAGACTGTGTGTGTTTACAATGAATGTGGGTACAATGTTTTAGTGTATATGTTTGTTTGTGTTGTTCTGGTGTGTGTGATTGTGTGTATGTGTGTGTGTGTGGCTTTCTGCAGGTGTGTCAGTGAATGTGTTTGTATGTGCTTGGGTATGTATAATTCATGTGTGTACTTGTTTGTATACTGTGCTTGTATGTATATATGTAGATGTGTGAATGTGCGTATGTGTCTACACATTGTAATCTAAGGTCTTGTAAACACAACACCACATGAGTGAACATTTTTAATAACATGAGAAGGAAAAAGGAGAATAGTGGTGATTAATTAAAGATACAAAAAAAAGGAAGACAGAGAACACAGAAAGAAAAAAAATGGCAAACAACACCTACAACAAGAAGAATGACATTGATGAAACGGAAACATTCTGCCAGTAGACATTGGTATAAAATGTTGTTGCCACATTCAGAGTATCCTTTTCCTACTCTCTTTGTCCATTTTCCTGAAGCAAAACTTCCTACCCCTTGGAAATTATACACGAGCATGGACAAATAGGCATCAATATTGATCGCAGGATGTTGACTTATTCTTTGACAAAAAAACGTCTACGTGTAACAACACAAGTCAAATAATCAAATTAAATTTCCCAGGGTCCCTTTTTATTCATGCAGCGGGTCAGACGGGCGGGGGGATTTCTAGCACGGCGCGAAGAGCGTAAGCCAATCCTGCTTGCCTGCATACAGAGTAATTACGCCCGTGGCACCCCGCCGATGCGCTCGCCGAGATAGCGAGATAAAGCACTCATTCATTCAAGCATGCAAGATAAATAATACGGCCAGAATTACCCCCCGACTCGCATCCAGAAACCCAGAAGGAGATGAGAGGGCTCGACAGAAATAGCTGCAGAATCAGACGATGGCTGGTCGTCGGGGGAGCCCGGCAAGAGGATGCTCCCTCGCTTGCTCACACAAAGACAAGCGCGGCGCAGTGACATGGCAATGACTCACCCGTTAGATCGCGTGATTCGATACGCTCCTGCCTTATAAGGAATACTCTCAGCAATATTGTGTGCCGCTTGCTTTAATTCAGAGTAACTGGAAGATGAGACATCGATATTAGGGGGGAATTCATCTCGCGAGCTTGGAGGATTGGGGGGAGTAATCACGATCGCAGAGCGAGACAGGAAACCGAGATGACAAAAGCTGACATGGTAGACGGCTGATTTGAAGCTATTCAAATGACTCAACACCTTCCCGCAGTCTTAAATATGATTATCATATTAATGCCATTTTCCAAGTGATGGCAGTCATACTGTACTGAGGAATTATTTCTTTGTTCACATTTGCAATGACTGTAAACATTCACATTGTGTAAACTTTGGCTGAGTTTAAAGGTGTCCAATAAACTGAGTATTAATATTCCATGTGTAATACCAGTATATGACTCATACAAACCTTCAAATTTGTTCCTGAATATGTTTTAGAAAAGGTAACAAGGCATAAGTCACAAAAAAGAAGTAGAAATAAAATAAAATAAATAGAAATAGAAATAGAAACATATTTCGAAAGAATGAATTCAATAAATATAGATGGATGCATCCAAAATCGACAACACTTTTAAACAAATTTCATAAAGAGCAAATGTTAAAAAAAAGGCAATTTAGAGTAGAAGAGGACACAAAACTTTATAGAGCTAATAAATATTGCTAGCACGATGCCAACTTGAGAATTTAGTGATTATTTCACATTTTACATTTAAAAATCCTTACAAAGGCGATACATGAACATCAAGCAACAAAATGGATTCATCTTGCGCAAAGTGTCAACACGTGAATTTGATACCTCTTGTTTTTAATGGTAAGACTTGATGTCAAAAGCCAGACTCATAGTCCATATTCCATAAAAGACATATTTGTGGCGGCTATTCCCAAATGGGTTAATAGATGTTTAGGAGAGTACTACACATTGCGCTGCAGGCAACATGGCGCTTTTAATTCGAACATCTCCATAAGAATTACTCTTGGGAGAAATAAGGAAATAAAAAGACAGTCAGTTCATTCACACGTTCCCACTGCGGACATACGATCTTAACAAATGCGACGACACGACCCGGCAGACCCGATAAAGATCGAATGGCCAGCCATATTAACTTGGCAGCCACAGGCCTCGCCATAAACACTAGTGATTATTCCGTCGCTGTTCCCAATTGGGGGGAAGTGTTTTGAATTGGGATGTGGGATCTTGTCTCCTGTGTCCTGGGCGGGTGCGGACCACATCCCCCTGCACTCTGGATGGCGTAAGGGAAGAAATACATGTAGCCATTGATTTGCTGGGGCTACTTATCCCATCTGATGATAAAATGGAACGTGGATTTTAGGTTGCTGGACATTTCTAACCCAAACTCAAACTCACAAGGCTTTTTCTTTCTCTTTTTCACTCAATGGTCGCCCTAGAGAAATTGAGAATGATTATTCTACATCAGATGAATTTGCAGGGTTATTTTTCAAGCCTGACATCATAAAACAGACATGCTAAAATATGTTTTAAATTATAACCTATAAGGACAAAATTTCATTGGGGCTCTTTCCCATTGCCACTAAGAGCCCTAAGGCCCTGTTAACATTAGAGAGAGTGGTATTTGTTGCCATGTTTAAATGGCTGCTTATTTAAAATAACAGTGATTGCAAAGGAAAATAACTACTAATAATTACACCTATGAACCTTCATGTACTTCATTTTTCATGCATATTAGAGTGCTTTGTTTGACGCAACTACACATTGTACCTAAACCAAGTAATCATTCTACCCCAATCAATTCCCACTCATTGTTGGTGCACTAAAAAAAAAACCCGTCGTACATGGTAGTAACCTTGTAATTCATTTCACCCTCACTTCCAGCATAACAGATCAATAAACCTGCTCAGCCCGCAGGATTATTGGCTTGACTTGGACTGTCACTGCGCTCCAACTACCAGAGTTTGCAGACACAAACCCTTGTCATAGCGAGTACATGTATGATGGGTCTGAAATGCGGCGACTACAGTAGCTCTAATATGTTTGTAGAGTATGCACCTTGAGCTGTAGCCTTACTCCCAGACACATATTTTCTATGCCAATGCCACACACATACACACATACACACATACATACACACACACACACACACACACACACACACACACACACACACACCCCTATACAACACACACACACACGACCATACATGAAGTGTACATGTACATACAGACTGTGCATGCACACACTCAGACACCCATAACCACACAAACCTGTACTGTATACTCACACACATACATCCATGTGTCTACACGTTTTCACATCTATGATGTGTCTTTATTGACTTGGGTGAGAAGTAATTGAGATGGCACCTAATTAATGAGATGTATGATGAATGCTGTAATTACAAAGGATCACAGCTGTTGTTTTTCGCAGCTTCACTCAATGTACATGGACTCTGTCAACTATAAAAATCTTAACTACTTAATATCCAATAAAAAAAACACTCAAAACACTACTCCCATCTGTTACATTGGAGCATACATAATTAGGGCAATTCAACATATATATTATTTGAACAATGTAGATGACGAAAAAGCCCTTGTCCTCTATGTACATGTATGTTGTAATGCATAGTATGGTTTACAGGGTCTGTTTCATTAGGCTATGCTAGCAAAGTAGTCTTGGAATTTAATTCCTCTTTTCTTTCTCATGACAATGAACCCTATCTTTATCAGACCAAAGTTGCAAAAAAAGGAGTATTTTTCCTAAAAAAAAAAGACAATCAACACACACAGAAGAACACGGGCTAACTTTTTCCTTCAGCCCTCATATGCATTCTGTCCCACAAAGGTTGATAAATGCATGTATCCATTTAGAGTCATTAATATTTTATGGCAGTTTATTTCCTGCGAGACAATCTCAAGTTGCAAAACTGTCTGGCTCGTGCGAAGGCGCACAAGTCAGAACTGACAAACAAGCTGTGAGATTCCTTGTGAGTAATGCCACCATTGGTCATTTATACCACTACAGAGGCTATTGAAACAAACATTCAAGCAGCTTTCGCTCTCACAGCTCTGTTTGTTGCTATGGCAACTTCAACACTATTGCCCAATTCAAACAAGGTCAAAAAAGAAATGGTTGCTTTACGACTTCCCACTTACGGTCCATATCTATGTGGTATGATCCTACTGCTCCACAAGTGTATGGTAGAGTGCAGAAAAAAAATGTGAACAATAGGCATAGAACATTTTCTCAAGAAATAAAGCTCATATTTCTTGAGGGTTTTGTGACAAATGAATGTACATGTGCTGATATATCGTGCTCAAATTACATGTACATACACATTATTCTTATATTTTGATTTCTGTAATACTTTCTATGTTTGATGTACATAATTCATATAGGCTTTTTAGGCTGCCAGCTTTTGGATGGGTGTGATTTTTTGATAAAGAAATAGTCTAAACTAAACTAAACTAAACTACAATGAAAAGGGGGGGGGGGGCGCTATTATGGAAATTGCATTCGTCTAATCACTGTTTTATCGGGATGATGGACATTGGGAACTGTGCTTTCTTACACAACATTCTTCAAATAAAATACTTGAATTATGACTGACAATTTGACTGTTTCATTGCAGGTGTAGGTAGCTGTATGAATCACTTGGCCGAGTTTGTGAACACAAAGTGAAGATAAGACCTGTTTCTGAGTAGGATAGAACATATATGAATTACTGATTTGTTACAGCATTACTTTCTACTCACAATTCTTTATTTTACTGCGGTTTTGTGAAACCACTAAGAGTGATCATGTGGGTCATGCCCTTATGATATCACCAGCTCTTTAATTTAATGCCATGTATGTCCCACAAAGCATTCTTTCTGCTTCTTTTTTAAATGTTGACAAATGTTAAAAACAAACACATTTGATGCGCACATGTTAGTGTTTTTAAAACAACTGTTAATATCTTCTGAAAAACTCTAGTGCCTGATGGATGAAGTCAATAATAATAACCACCAAACTAAATAGTAACACTTGTTATTGATTGCTGCAATGAGCATGTGTGTTTGTATTTCATCGGAAGCCCATGCATAAACACACTGTATAATTTTCAAGGCAAGGGGGCGCTATTCCAGTATGAGAGATGGGGGGATGTGAAACTAGTCTTGCCAAGTTTGAATTGCGAAATTGCAAATGAGCAGTCACAACAGAAAATGAGCTTTAATTGATTGGTCAAACCTGTCTCCAAAGACCACTCTCTATGAAGGCCAACTGTCCACAAATCTCGCTCAACTTAAGTCTCTTCAGAGCAGTTTGCTTCAAATTGTACCTGGAACAGTGATAATTTCAGCTTTTTCTGTTTCTCTTGTGGTGGTCTCAACTACATTATCCAAAAATTAGTTAAATTTTGATAGATTTGTCAAGAAATTTCAATGAATATAGAAATGAATAAAGAAGATAACATAAAATTGTAACAAACAGACAAATATTGACCTAACCATTGTGATGCTCATCTTTTGCATATCCCTCCCTGTCCACAACATTACCTACAAAGACTATCTGAAAGCAGGCAGCACTTTGTCTATGCATCTATTAATATAAAGTCTCCACATGAGGAGGGCGTCCAGGCATCAGCATATGTTTAAATGTTTTGGATTATTTCCCTGTGTCTCTGTGTAATTTTCCTACTGCTGGAAGCCCAATCTTTGACAGTTTGTAGTTATACTGTACTAGCATCTTTAATATCAAGAATGAGATCAAACATACTTTCCCTGATGTGGCTACTACCAACAAATGCAAACATATGCCTCCTCCTCCCCCCCCCCCCCCCCCTCCTCATCCCAACCTCGATTTGGCAACTTGTTTCACTTTAGAACTCATATTACTCTATCAGGCAATAATTTTGCATACAGATACATTTCCGAGTGACCGTGTCACAGACTTTTCTGTGAGTTGTTCTTTTTAGGATTGACATCCTAGCAACTTAACTCTTTGCCCGCCACGCACACTATCTCCCGTACGCCACATTAATTTCAGGGTGCCACATTCAGAGGGGTTTTGCATGCACTGTCTTATTCAACTTGCAATAACTTTTTATTGGTTTTTAGTGATGAAAAAAAAAAAGTGTAGCAAAGTCTAAAAGAAATTAATACTTTTGCCAATCATGCCAATGGTACCATTTTTGTCATGTATAATATCATAGATTATGAGAATTATAACTTTACATTCTATCTCCAAATTATCGTTTGGGAGGCTATTTTATACCCCTTATATATTTAATATGTCCTGATGAAAGTTATTCTCTAAGTTAGTTCATAAAAAAGATGTGTTCTTTAGCTTTCATTACATACCAAACCCATGTCTTTATGGGAATAATGAGCCAAGCAATTTAGGATTTAAGTGGGGCGTTCAAAAAGAGTAAGCTAACAATGAACTAAACTCCTCTATTGAAATTGACCCTGGGTACTTCTCAATAGACTTTCTGTCCTGGAAGACTTCCTGCCTATTGATACTTTGATCCCCTTATGCAAGACATGCGTCGCTATTGTATGTGTGTGCGCACAATACAATTAAATGCGTTCCGTATGCATTGTGTGCGAAATGTGACTTGAGTCGAACTTGGCAGCCCGCTGTATGTGCCGCGAGTCGAACGAAGCGGGCTAAGAGTTAAACGTTTATTGCCCAATGACATCTCGTGCCTGCTACTCACTGCATTATCACACGCAACAAGATTGGGAGAAAACATCCACTGCTCTGCATTACTACACTGTCTCTAAAGGCAAGTGAGTGCTGCAACAATAACCTGAACGTTATTTCGCCGCAAAATAATTAAATATCATGCTGCACATTTTTTAGTGTTGTTAAAAATCGCAACCAATAATCATAACAGGAATATATCATGCGCACAATATGTGCACTATCTCTACTCTGTAAGGAGTATAACTTGTCCGTGCATGACTGTAGACGCAAAGTCAATTCACATACAGTGTGTAATAGTTCACCACTAACAGGTACCTATGTATACTACTGGGCAGAGAGCAGCAATAGAGTTTAAATATCTCGCTGTGACTGATTCAGGTCATCTGTCACCGGATGAGTTTAATAACTTTCTTCAGTCCGAATCATTGATTCTATACACATATTTAAATATGTTTCAAAACCTGATAATGTGATGCCGCCTTCATCAACACTCAGATTTGTAATTCTATCTCACATGCATTTCACAACACACATTTTATGTGTTTCAAATGGCGATCAAATCACATAGTAAAACGTGGTTGGGTTTCTCAATTGCAGCCAGTACCCTGCATCCCATTTGAAAGTGCTGATTATAAGGTAGAAAAGTGTTGATGGATGAACATACGGTTCATAATTTTCACACTGCACCTCCACATTTTTTCCATTAACAATAATAGTTTTACCAGTGGTATTTATTTTGATATCAACGATACCCAGCTAGTTCCCTTTATTTTCACATGTAAAGTCAGGTACTTTATCATGACCGTGATTCATCCTACACATCTAACTCATGGCTGCATGCGTTCGCGTGTATTACTGTCTCAGATCACACCAATAGACCTAATGGCGACTGACACAGCATTTTCCCGAAGGAGCAGGACAATCCTGAGGTATAAACATGTTCAAAAACTTCCACTGCCAGGGAAGTCTAACATCTCACTTACTTTACACGCAATATATTTCGCGAGTCTAATTTTTTGCTAATCAGGACTTCCCTACAATTTCGCGAGTGGTTAAATTCATGATCATGGAGAACTAGTACTAGTAGTTCATGTGCTCGAGCATGTCATATTAATCATTTCGCGTGTTGTTAAAATCGCGATTAGGCCAGACACGCGAAATTCGCAAAAATACCCCCCCCCCCCACCCCCGAAATATATGGCGTATACAGTAGTTGCTTAGACTTATCCTAAATAATTACCCTCGGCTAAAGGCTCAGGTAATGGTCATTTCGATCCCACTTTGGTAATAGATTTACCAGGTCACGGCAGCCCATAGCTTAGTTGTATATTACTTTTCTTGAAAAACTCACCTGAGAGCCTGCCTGGCCTAGGATGGGCTGTGTGCTGAGGTGTAGACTTGATGCCAGACTCTGGAGGAGATTATCGTTGGTTAGGCCTGGACCAACACCTACTCAAATATCACAACACAGGAAGGAAAGAAAGAAGAAAGAAAATCAGAGCTTGGCAAAAGATGGAGGAAAATAAGGCAAATTATGAGGATGTTAAGAATCTAAAATGTATACAATGAGCACTACCCATGACCTCTTTTGGAATTGAATATCTGAGTATGAACTGGCCAGGCGGGGTGTTTCACCAAGCTGTTCGTAAGCTACGAATGACTTTATGAACGAGTGGTGATTCTTTCTTGTGCTAAATACGATAACACACTTTGTTCCTGTTTTAACATATTGGGAGTTTATTTCCAACAATCCTAATAAAATTTGATAAATTACAAGCTTTGTATTCAGGCAAAGTCTTGTTAACAACAAGAATTTTCATTCATAAACATCAGATTTGAACTTAAGCTGATGGGAATCAAAATCATTGAGAATGTGATTTAGCACAAGAAGGGATCACCAGTCGTTCGTAAAGTTGTTCGTAGCTTACAAACAGCTTGGTGAAACACCCCCCAGCGGTGACATAATTATTACATGGAGTCGTCATTGTCTTTGTGCAAAATGAGCACAACTTGACCCAGTGCTTCACTGGCCGACAAGTGAAATTGGCAAGTCAATATGTTAAGAGTAGTGATCATTAATTTCCTTCAACAAGGGTGTAAGATAAAACACTGTTGTAACACCTTGTGTCAGACAAAAGGTGTGACTAATACACATGTGCTTACCATATGTGAATACCATTATTTTCATGAACAATGCAGCTGGAAGAACTTCTTCATCACACAGTTTTGTGTAAATTTTCTTTCCCTTCTCAACGTAATGAAAGTTCTTCAAAATGGTTGTAAATTTTATGTTTCGATCTCGTTCAGGTGATTCTTAATCATGAAGTGTTGAGTAATTTTTTAAAAATTCACCTCTTCATTCATGTAGAGCGTAGACCAATACAGAGTGAAGCCTAAATATACATCACAAACCCCTCACATAAATATCGGGTCATTATCAGCAAACTGATTACTCCATTCAATTCTTCCAATTTAACTTGAGTGTAGAGATTCATTCTCATAATGCAGTTTTTCTTTGCAAATTTCACCCAGCTACTTCATTCTGGATATAACATATTTATTGTGCATTAAGATCTTCTGGCACAAACACACTTTTCAATTTTCTTAATAAGATTTGATCTGGAAAGCAATTTTCTTAGACTATGAAATCTATGCATGAAGAATGCAAGATAAGAAGCATAATATACTTACTTATCAAACCATCTGGCAGCTCCATTGATTTCAGTATTTCTTCTGTCATGTCACATGCATTTAAACCCTGTAGCCTCTTCTCCCAGAATAGCTGCGGAAGGAAAAACAACAAACATTCTTTTGAAATATAACATTAAATTTCTATACATCACCTGATTTTACAGTTTTACAGGCAGCATGTGAAATTTCATGAATAATGTTTCAGGAATAATGCATGACAACATTTCCACACTTTGTTTATGTAGGAACTCCAATGATGTAACTCCAAACTAGCTAGCAATACATACTGTACAACAAAAATACCAGCTTCTCAACAACCTTTCTACCTTACCTGTATCCCACAATATTTTCATAGTTACCAAATGCATGTTATAACTTTTTTTTAAATGTCCTAGGAGCTCTCTCTGATTGGCAGGGGGGTGGGGAGGGTGTCAAGCAGACAGACAGAATGACAGTCAGACAGACATGTACCTGTTTAGGTGTCTCCTTGGTGTCCTGCTTGGGGTCAGCCTTGGTCCTGTTCTTGATGTGGTTGGTCTTGAGGGTGACCGGCTGCTTGAAGATGGATGCGGTCTGCCTGATGGGGAGCACCAGGCTGGCATCATGCTTTGTGCCCCGGCTGTAGTCAAAGTGGATGTTCTTCAGCCGCTTCGACTTCCGCACCCCCGACGACAGCAGCTTGCCCGTGCGGAAATCAAAGGCGCTCAGGTCGATTGCATCGCCGATGAAGCGCGCCAGCTGCGGCTTACTCCGGATCTTCTTCCCACAGGGACTGAATACAGAAAGAACACAGCGTACAACTTACTCAAGAAAATTAAAGCTTGGAACTCTATTTCATTAACTTGTTTATAGAGTATTTCTATGTCATAGAGAGGTACCTGTTTTTGAAATACATTGCCACTGCACTTCAGAGAAAATAGTTTTTATCATGTTTCCATAAAAACTTCACAGAGCACATGTTGAGTGACTTTTTCAGTATCAACATTTTATCTATTTTTTTAAAATTAAACCGTGTTTCAGATTATCATAACATAACGTAAATAGTGTAGTTTCATGGGTCTTTTTATATTTGTCTTTTGATGAACACTGATGATAATAACAACCAAAGGTTTTGTTTAATACCGTTATCAGTAGTAGATAATATTATGCATCGCAATGTAGTTACTCTCAGGTTGCACACTTAATTAGCATCCATGCTATTTTCTGGTTCCTTTTATCCTTTCAAAATGTAGTACTTTATGTGTTATTTTTCTTTTCTTGTAATTGATTATATTATCTTTTTTTGTATGTTTGCTTGTGTATTTTGTTTGTTCATTGTGTAATATCATCGCAACATTGCATTTGTCTCCAGCTCAGCTTGTCATCATTTCTTCCATTGTTGCTACAGCAAGAGCCAAGAACCAAGCAGCAAGATCCAAGAATTCTACAATGTCCCTGACCGCCGAGACTGCAGGTCGCCATTCTCTTCCCCTGGAGAAGAAATTAGAAGTCATGGAAATACACAAACACAACAAAATGAGCACCCGTTCCATCGCAATGAAGCTGAGTATCCAAGGTCATCACTGCAGGAGAACTCAGATCAGCAAAATCCTCAAGAGAAATCAAGAATGGCTTGTGGAGTTCGTGAACAACGTGCCCTGGATCAGAAGAGGAAATCTAAAAAGACCATCAACGACGAACTGAACACCATTCTCTACAAATGGTTCAGTGAGGATGCTTCATGTCAGCTATTTTCTGCTTCCTTTTATCCTCTCAAAATGTAGTAAATTGTGTTATTTTCCTTTTCATGTAATTCATTATATTATTTGTATGTTTTCTTGTGTATTTTGTTTGTTACGCTGTGTGACGTAACAGTGAGGATGCTTCCTGTCAGCGGACCACTCCTTCAAGAGAAAGCCAGTGAGGTAGCCACCCAGCTGAATCTTCCAGACTTCAAGGCTTCGAAAGGCTGGCTAGAGGCTTCTCGACGGAGGTACAACATCGTCTTTGGCAAGATGTATGGGGAGAGCTGTGGAGTCGACACCACAATCGTCTCCCTGAGCTTTGCGACGGCTATGCGCTCCGGGACATCTACAACATGGACAAAACGGGTCTTTCCTTCAAAGCTTCAGTAGACTCAACACTGTACTTCAAAGCACCGACTGCTCTGTGGGGAAGGGATCGAAATTTCAAAGGAGAGGCTAACACTCATTCTCTGTGCTAACACACTAGGTGAGAATGAGACACTGATGGTAATCTGCAAGGCCATCAAACCCCGCTATTTCAGGAGGATCAACTGCAAGAGCCTGCCCGTCAGCTACCATGCGAACAAAAAAAGCATGGATGACGAGCAAGCTATTTGAGCACTTCATGAGGAATCTGGACGCCAAGATTAGGAGACTACGAAGACACATCCTCATGCTACTGGACAACGCTCCTTGCCACCCACACCTGGAACTCGCCAACATCAAGCTCCTCTTTCTTCCACCAAACACTACCTCCATCACCCAACCTATGGATCAAGGCATCATCCAAGCGACCAAGCTCAAGCTCTGCAGACAGCAGCTCAGAGGGATCATCGACCGAATGGAGCAGGAACCAGACTTGTCAGCTCCTGCCCTCATGAAGCAAACTGATATTTATGTACTTGCATGTTTTCTTATGTATCTTCTGTTTCCACATCTACTGGTACATTGGGAATGCCAATACTTTAAACTCCTCATTATTCAACAAGGTCATTAAACAGTAGTGTCCCCTCATCCTCCATTTCCACCTTTGGAATACAATAACTAAACTCCAACACAATTGAGGGTTGGACAGACTACTTCTACGACCTAGCATATCCCCTACTCCTACCTAACAAACAAAATCTTTCAACAGACAAAGTGCTCTTCACGATAACCCACTAAATATCTATTATCATGTGAGCCCTATATTCCCTTCCCTGAAAGCAGCAGTACTTTCAAAAAACCTCCCGTGACCATTTATGACCTTGACCATGCTGTTGGCAGCCTTGAAATGCATTTACAGAACATGGCTTAGTTGAATGACAATTGCAAGTACATTTTACATGTAGGTTTTAGGTCAACCTCTTGTATAAATATGTTCACTCTAAATTTGCTGTTTTAAGTGTAATTTGTGAATTAATATCTCATTTGTTCTACAGTGTTGTTTATTTGTAAATACGTGTGTATGTATGTGTGTGCAAATGCCTGACCATGATTTGTATTCTCAAATAATTGATTCCATACACTTGTCATTCATATCCAATCTACTTTCCTCTGATAATAGTGAGGATAGGAAATATGGACCTGATCAGTACTTTTAAACTGAAGATGAATTCAATGACCCTTCCTAGAATAACTTTCAACCATTTGATAAGTCTATGGAAAGAAAGTCCTTTATTCTCAACTCTGCTTCTCTCCAACTCACAAAATACTCACAATATACTCGCCTTGCTTTCCTAAAAACACAAATACATTTTGACTGTGTATGCTCCTCATCCACACCTACCCAGTAAATGTATAAGATCTGTTAATACTTGGATAGCTGTTGCAAGCTGTGCTTCAATAAGCACACTCTTTCCATCCTCCTTTTATCAGGGACATATAGGACAGTGTCAACTCTTCTCTGTGACCCTTTACAGACAACAGTATTATCTACTGAGAAGTCCATCAGAAAGAAGATAATTTAATTAAAAAAGACCTTCAACAAATGGCCCTCTAGTCCTTAAACCTAAGCTAATATGGACTTAAACAGCAAGGAATGTGCAGCCCTTTTGATTTCGCAAAAGAATACCCTGATCAACTTCCATAACCAACTCCCGAATGAGACAATCCCCAGGGTTGACCACTGCAAGTATCTAGGGTTCACGGTTACAGCTGATCTTTGCTGGAATAGACACTGCCAATCCATCCAGCAAAAAAGCAAGGATGATAAAGCCGTCTTCCTACTAACAGGCCTCATCCCTCCTGGCTGCCAGGTTGATTTAGACACTCTGCTACTCATTGGACAAATGCTAGACATCAAGCATACCAGATTTGAATTCCGGACATTCCTTCAGGCAGCTCATTACTACACCAAGACGATCCAACACTGGAGCAAGCTCCAAGAGCGATACAACCTTACCAGCTGTGCCAGCGTGTAGTGACTTCATTTTTATTCAAGAGAACTGCCCGCAGGTGTTAACTTAGGGCAGCGGTTTGCTTTTGTTTGCTACTTCCGCGCACAACATACTTCGCCCGCGATGTACATTTTTTGCACGCGACTTGCATTCCTCGATCAACACGTGCCAACGCGCATTCCACGAGTATCGGCCGCCTATCAGAGACAGTTATGTCACCTCGTGACTTGGCTCGGCCAATCAACAATGTCAAAAATGTCGAGCCACGATAGGAGAAGAGTCACCACGCATCCCTCAACACGTGGATTCCTACTATACCTGGATCTTACTCTTGGATTTACACTGCAGCCGAGTCTCCCTTTCTTCTTGCGTCGCCTTTGCTACTCGCAATTACCCTACGCGGACATTATTTTCTACTTCGCGAAACCAGCGATCTCTGGGATTTTACCTGGACTTTTATTTTCCTCCACGCAATGCTACGAGGACAAGAACTACTCCATTGTAAATATTACCACTGGGAAGTGCAATATTTGAACATTCTCAGCTACGCGAGGGAGCTCCCGCGAGACTGAATACGCCAGCGGAAGGAACTCTTATCACCGGAGCCCTCCGGGAAGCCACCGGTCGATATCATCACACCTAGCAGCTCAGCACGGTGAGTAGGATATACGTAAGCAACAACACTAATTCCTACATATATTTGTATAGTAGACACTATAGTCGCTGTCGCCGCACCCTCGGCTATCCCATAGACGAAGACGACAATAGCAGGAGCGAACATGAAGAAATATGTAAGATGATGTGAATGTTCAACTTTTGGGGATTAAAAAATAGGAAAAATTGCATTTTGATTAACTTGTTAGTTGTTATAAACTTAATCATGTCTGAGTTATCACTTGCTTCCCCACATGTCATGGCCATGTGGCATCAATGTTACAGCAGTCAAAGTTGAACTTGCTAACAAAAATTATGTGAATTTTCTTGCCCTCGGTCTCCGCACGTTTTCCCCGACTCAAACCCGGGTTGAGTAAAACCTGTGATGACTCAGGCCTAGTTTATAGATTATACACGGATAGGATTGCTAACATAATTTGCCAAAATTATTGCATGGCAATAAACCTATCAATTCATACACCACATCCTTCACCCACTAACTGACTCTACCTTATACTTGTTTTCAATCACAGCTCCATACGTGAATTTACACACGTGGGACAATGCGCGACTTCCAATACGCTTTGATACACACGCAAGCGACATAGTTTTCATATGGCCTTGCAAACTTCAAGCATCTTACCTATAATAATATACATCAGTCTTTCCAGCAGACAATCCAGATTTTCTTATTACTTCTTCCCTTTTCCAGCCAGCTGGTAAACCAGGACAATCCTGCAGGCCTTTTGTGTCGATTCTTTCGTCCTCCATTGCCGACTCCATTATTTACTTGGTATGATCGGTGAGGGCGTCAAATTTTGAGGAATAAAGACGCTGAACGTCGAAGACCGGAGAGCGCTGCGAAGCAGCAACATCTACACACGGGTTGTCGACATTCAATTTGTTTTCCTCTTCTTGAATATGTATTTTCATAGTCTTGAATATATTTGCAGCACTTTTCGTTGTTTTTTTTACCCTTGTAACTCTTCCCTCTTCCTCATCATCTCTCTACTCTTCTTTCCCTTTATTGACATAGGTTGTTCCTCTTAGTTGCCCTTCCCTTTTTTTTATTTTACACATTTTCCTTCTTCCTTCATTTTATATTTTTTATATTTTTTTGTCTTTTTAATTGTATCTTTTTGAAAACTCTCCACTCTTTTGGTATGAATCATTTTTATCTTCTATCTCAAACACGGTCAGTTTTAATCATGACCTATTCCAAGAAAAATACAAAAAAAAGACCCACATACTAGCATATTTGGAAAATTACTTAACATTCTAATCAGAAATAATATTATTTATGTAAGGGACAGTAGTAATTTATAATACAAGAACATTCTACCGTGACTAGAATCGCGCTTAAATTTCAAGATCTAATTAAAGAATTGTTTAAAATATTACGTAGTCTTTGAAATGAAAGCGAGACCGATACACATAATGGAGGCAGAACGGTTCTGTCATGCGAGCGGTTGCTGTAATCTTTACCACTAGTACGATATCCTTTACATTAACCCTTAACCCTTAACCCTTAACCCTTAGCCCTTAACCCTTAACCCCTAGCCCTTTCTAATCCCCAGTGATAACCCATCAACCCAGACAACAGCACCTTACACAAACTGGCTACACACATGTTTAGACTAGGTGTTCGACTATTGCAAAAAAGAAAAAAAATACAATTGGAATCAAAGTGAAATTTAATCTTCAAGTCGAAAGACTTTAAATTATGTTTGAGCAGTATTCGCAATATTCATCAATTGATATTCTTGTATCAATACTTTGAATATCAAATTAGATTTTCATATTTGACAAATCAGGAATTTACGGGTATGTCAGATAATGAATTCAAAACACAATTCCTATTGTACATCGCACATTTCATTGAACACCTGATGCTTCTGGCAGAAAAGAACTTAAGGACATACACGGGTGATTCATAATGGGCATGGTTGTGTTCTGAATTAATCATCTCATAATCACCATTTTCCATTTTCTTGTCCTGATTTGTCAAGAAGCCCACATTTAATGAAGTATGGCAAAATGATTATGACAAGAATATTACATGATGGAAACCTGCTCCCCTAAACTTTTCTGTTGTCATTATTCAGATGTGTCAAATGTATTTACACACTAGTGCAAAGTGACACCTCCCCCCCCCCCCACACACACACATTATACAAATGGTCACACATGCACATTCGCATATCGTGAACGGCCTACTCTATTTCTCTCTCCCCCCACCCCTCTCTCTCTTTCTCTCTCTCTCTCTCTCTCTCTCTCTCTCTCTCTCTCTCTCTCTCTCTCAGTCTCTCCCTCTCTCTCTCTCTCTCTCTCTCTCTCTCCCTCTCTCTTTCTCTCTGTCTCTCCCTCCCTCTCTCTCTCTCTCTCTCTCTCTCTCTCACACACACACACACACATACACACACAGATACACACATACAAACATACACACAAACACACACACACAGATACACACACTCACACACATACACACAATGGCCTACAAGCACATATACACATTACAACGAATATGCTAAAATATAAACAATGACATAATTTGCTAGGTCAGACATGTTTTAATCAAATAGGGAAACTATCACGTGACACGACACTATTCAGACTGATTTCAGTAAAATATGAATTTATGATAATCATGTTAATTATCAGCTTTTGATGTTTCAAAAATAAAACAATAATCATATTCATAAATTAATTTATTTCAAAGCTTTGCAGGCTTCTATATACATTGCGGTACACGTACACAATTTGAACCCTAATCATGCAAAGGGTATTAAAATCATAAAAGAGCTCTTTTTAAAAGAACACAAATAAAACATGGTTATAGAGCCAAACTGCCTCATGCTTGAAAATTGTAACCATGGTAACATACACGCGATTTATGGAGATGACGGGGACTATACGCAGACACACAATCCTAGACAATGCTAGGCAAAATTCCCCCGGAAATCCTCCACACTCTCTCCTCGCCTCATCAAAAAGAAGAAAAAAAAAAGAAAAATAAAAACACAAGTATAACTTGTACACTGTATAACCACGCGCAGTCCAGTACATTAGGTGATTTGTTTCCAGACAGTTGTCTTTCATAAATCCAAAAAAGTGTTCTATCGTTCCAATGTTTCCTACGTACAATTACAATACGTACATCCGCGTATATCTAGGAATACCCTTACTGGCATGAAATGACATGAACATACAGTATACTTCACTTCGAATTTGGCACTACAGACACATGAGCTGACAGTTTTAGAGATACGGAATGAGCGCGTATATAAAAGGCACTAATCCACTTTAATTTTAATGACAAAGGCTATCAGCATCGGAATAATGATCAGCGATGATGCTTCATTATGGAGAAAACCTCTGGTCACAGCAAGAGGGAGAATGAATTACATAATGTGCATAACCAATAAGTCAATTTCCGAGAGTGAATCGGGTAGAATTGGCTACAGAAACGTATGTTTTGTTCTCGAAAGTCTTCGAAATGTACTTAGTTCCTTTTGGAATTATGATTGAGCCAAATGACAAATTGTGTGTAATAATTATACAGGCAGTAGTTATTACACGCTATACAATCTCACAGCTTGGTATATTTGTATATTATACGTGTTGGTTATTGTGCTGTACTTAATTACTGTATGACCTTGTGTCACAATGCACCGTGCACAAAAAATCAACAGCACACAGACACCTCATTGCAATTTCATAGCGGCACTGAAAAGACTACCTCTTCGTTACAAGGCTCACGTCAAGGTTGCTGTTAATTACACATGCATGTAAAGTCCTAAGTAAATTGCAATTTCCCAACTGACTTAAACTCAAATAGCATGATTGGGATGACTGTTATTAGCTAATACTAAAATGTATATCATATTATATCGTCATTATGTTGGGTGGATTAACATGCAGTTAATCATTGCTTTGGTTTAGATTTAAATACATGTAAATAAAAAAACATGAATCAATGTTCACCATAAAGTATGAAGCGACAATTATCATTTTGTTACTCGAGCTTACAAAATCCTACAATTCTATTTTAAGCACATTGTACTTGAAAAGAACAAAATCACGTTTTTGTGGAACACGTTTCCTGTTCGCTTTCCAATATGGTGTGATTTAGGACGCACTACCCTCCTTTCCTTTTTATGAATTGTAATCACATAAAATCAGAAATGATTAATGAGTTTTACATGACAAAAACTTATATATTTCATATCATAAGATGTGATAATTAACAGAATTTCTTTCACACACAAACAGAAGTCGTGAAACATTCATAATAAGCCTATAACTTACGAGTAGTATTGTGTTAAAGCTATACCATGAAAGTTGTTCATGGCTTTCATTAAGTGTTACCTCTATGGTTATTAACTCTTTGTGTGCTACAATTGTGTGTTTTCTTCACAAGTAATACACAAAAATTCCATATGTAGATCGCCATTTTGTTTAGCATACAAATAGTTAGACTACCTTCTGAGTCAACACAATAAAATATATTGAATAACTGTATTCAAAACTGCCCGATGTGCTGTTTCGGTTCTAGGAAGCATTCTGGTAACGAATCAGATTTTTAGCTTCATGTCGATTCGAACGAGCTGTTTCATTAATTTGATGCTAAGCTAGCTACTTCCATGGACATTATAACACGTTCTTGAAGGAGACTGTACAAGAAATTGTGGCTGACACGACTTCTCCTCGTAGCTCTGGAAAATAAGTATTGTTTTTCTCCGTCATACTTCCTTTCACTCAGAAGAGATTGTCCCTGAGGCTCTGGGCCCACAGCTGGTTGTTCTTTTGCTGAGTAACAGCCAGAGTGACGACGTCTGAGAAGTCGGCCATGCTGGTCTGGCGTCTCAGGTAGCGGACCTTCCTCAGATCCCTCCAGCATTTCTCCAGCCGCTTCGCGTACTCGTCCTCCGTCTCGTCCTCCATTCGCTTCAGCTGGTCGGTTGGGATGTCCACCTTTATCCGCTCGCGCATGCGCTCATTTTTTCGACGTCGTATTTCCAAGCGGAGATCGTTGATGTCGTTTACCTTGTCCTGGTTGTAGGCGGTTTTGGGGTCGGTCGGCGGGAGAAAATTGCGTCGATTCTGGGCGAAGTCGCGATCGCGCTTGACCATTTCCATGATCCCGGACATGAGTTCATCTTTGCGCCGCTGCAGCTGCATGGCCTGGAGCTCGTTCTCGACGACGAGTAGGTTGCGGAGGTCGGATCGCGTGCCCTCACTCCTGATGGCCTCCATGGCATCGTGGAAGACGCTGGTAGTGCTGCTGGCGCTGGTCGGGGAGGACGTTATACTTGGTGTCCAGCTGCGGCCAGAACTACCAACGCTCTGCGATCGACGTCGGCCAGCTTCCTGCGCCCGGTCTCGATGGCAAGAAAACGCTGATGGGGTCGACAGGGACGACAGGGACGATGTCGTTCTGCCTCGAGGTGTGACCGCAGGCATACTGTGCGTCACCTTCATGCTTTCAGGTTCCGCATTCTGCGACCTTCCCAGAGAACTTGGTACATTTCCTCTCGGTGTGGCCTGTGTATGCGGGCGCGTACTTTTTGTCGTTAGTGCATCATACATATCAAATGACTGTGCCCTTACGCGAGGCGGGCTTCGCGAGTTCCTATATTTCGTCCTTTCTCCTCCATTCTCAGAGGACATCTTGGTTTCCCTATCCTTCCTGGGGAAACTGTCATTCGCAATCCTTACTCTGCGATTCGCCGTGCGTTCGAGCCCGTAGAAAGATAGCGATCGACCAGGCGTCGAGATAGCGGACTCAAGTGGCCTTTCATTCCCGACGTCATCGCGATCTGGGGAGCTCCCGTCATCAGAACCACGACTAGCACGCTTCACGCCGGTCTTCGCACCATTCCTGCTGGTCGTGGTCGTCGTCTTCTCCTGGAGCCGTGTCTCCCGCTCGATCTCCGCGATCTGCGGCCCGGTGAGGTGCGACTGCAGCCTGGTCATGCGGTCTTCACGCTTCCCCTGGCGTGATCGTAGCAGCTTCTCGTTGAGCGCCATCAGCTTAAGGAAGTGCTGGCGCTCCAGGTCCAGTCCCTTCCACACCACCTGCAACGACCGCTTCTGCTGGTTCTTCGCCGAGATCGACGCCCCCAGCGACATCGCCGGCCGAGTCGTTCGCCCGCTCGCCGCGGATGACGACGCTGATGCAGTACCAGCCATCGCTTTTCTCTATCGCCTAATTCTCAGTTTTTCCGTCAACTTGATGAAGCAACACGATTATAATCCGTGTTAGATTATTTTTCTCGATTTGGCAGGAATGATTCACGTTTTAATTTGAAAAAAGCGTATCAGCTCGCATAATTTGTTAATATCCATTTTCCCACTTATTTTGTTCGTAGTTTCACAGACGCGCATAGTTATCCTGCTGAGTGCATTGTACAATGTATACATGCATGTATAGCACTGTCCACTCGAGCCGGCACCGTCCCTGAATAATTCGATAGAAATGGAAAATATAGCGCGGCTGCTCGCTCCACTTTAATATTCTAGCGAGGTTGGGTTGCTGATCTTTTGTATCGCTCGGGATGAATATGCGTTACGCTCGACGTCCTTTGAATGGACTCCCTCTTCAATCATGAAGGCGAGCGAGGAATGATGTTTCCATGTTGCTCAGGTATAATTGGGCTAACACATTCTCCAGGGCAGTCCCCTTTTATAGACGTCACTCCTAATTTAAGGTATCCGGGTACCAATAATTTATTACCTCATCAGGTAATGGACTGATGTTATCGCTATCCTCACAGTTATCTTGATGAGCCGATTATTATCCCTGTATCAGATAATGCATTGTTCAATTCAAAACGCTATGCTCGTACACATAGATGTTACCGTTGTGTGCTGTTGTTGTTATTGTTTATTGTTAATTCTTCAGACAAGGATTCGTGACCTTTAACAAGAATCTGTAAAAGCACCGTGAACAGTCGCTGATCCCTCTCATTCGGACCACATCTCTCCAGCGCGGGTGTCCGTGACGTATGAACGTGCTTCGTATGGTGGGAATGGCCTTTCACCGTACAGTAGAAACAGGTTTAATGCGAACTACTCCTCAATCCTCATCTTCAATCAGTCTTCTGTGATCTGAAAAATACAAAACATGGCAAAATTGAACATTACAATCATGTCAGAACAAAGTAACATAATCTAGAGTCAAAGAGTCCACCATGAGAAACGAATTTAATCATGATATTGGGTTTTCGTAAAGGTTTAATTCAATTGGAAATGTGCGATGTAACACTGCAAATGGTTGAAGACAAAGGCGTGATGAAATTCATTTTCGGATTCATCTGACAAACGCTGTAATAGATTAAAGACAGACATTGTTTTTTTTCGCGATTGAAATGTGGAAAGCATTTACTCATCTTAACAAAATAGCGTCATTGCCATGTTATAGAAGCGTTCCTCCACAATAAGTATTTGAAACTTACATCGAAGTTAACCCCATTTACTATTACCAGCAACATCGTCAATGCTTAGCGCCCATTTACTGTTTCCATGGTAACTACGATTGAATCTAAGTTATAATCATTGCACAGTTATATCACGACAATGGATTTCCAAGTTAAACATAAAACTGTCATTAAACTAAACGAATGATCATCAAATATTTCAGTAGTATCGCAAGAAAAATATTTGATACAAAACAAAGAGTGACAGACACACGTAAATGATGATATGTAAAACATATCTACATGTTTTTTCGCAATACTGTGGGATTTTCTCTTCCATCTTTACTGCGATAAATTACAGTTTTAACAGATTTACATGATAAGTATTGCTCCACTGTCACTACCTTGTTCTTCTAATCAGACCCCTCCCCCCTCCTTCTCCCTCTCTCTCCCTGCATGATGCCATTTTTATTAAAAACGAAAGTTACAAACACAGTTTTGTGTTACAAAAACGAAAAGAACATCGACAAGAAGTTACGATGGAAAGAAATATATACATTCCACGCGCTCAGTCTACTCTTTCTGAAGTGCATCTCAACGTTGTCTTCTTTATACAACGTAAGTACACTTGACAACCATCGAAGGCGGGTCAGGGAGTTGCCATAAGGGCCACCGAAGACGAAACGATTTTGCCACGATTCTGAAGTCAAAAGGACCCTCGACTGCAAATGTGACGTCAACTACTTGAACAAATCCAATAATCCAGCCAGTCGCTGAGTCGTACGATAAATCGGATCGTGTCATCTTCGTTGGCCTTAATAGTACGGGTCGCAAGAGGTGGCAGAAGCTACCCACGAGTACCAGTCTCTTTCTCTGGCATCCGTGATTACGTAATGACATCAAATTTGTCCAATCTATTATCATTTCATTCACTATTTACCTACACCTACTGTCCGACAGGTTGATGCAAATAAAATGTGATCGGGAGACAATATTGCCGACTCACGGAAGCTCCCATGTGATACGACGTGTCAGCAGGGGGAGGTTGCTGAGGACGATGAACAAATGATAAGAAAGCAGACAATAACATCTTGGACTAAAAATTGTGTCAGGCTCTGTTTTTTCCCCATGCACCCTTGGATGAAAAATCGTTTGGGCTTTGTCGTAGAAACAAGAGGTATGTGTGCCTATCATCGATGTTCGATTGGAGACCGAAATAGATAACGTTCAAAGTCCATTTATTTTTATTTTTATTGCGACCATTATTAATGGTAAAGGTCATGTCACAATGACAATAATAGTAATCATGTTTTAATTCCGAGTCTTCTTAATTTCTCGAAAGTGGATAGCGTAGGGATGCGAACAAGGGGCATGTTTATTCAAACCAACTTTAAAGTACCCTTTAAATATCTTCTTTTTTTAAAGAAAACTTCAAGATTAGGCGGGGATATAGTGGTATGCATTGCTGTTTTGTTACATTTGCCTGTTCACCGTGTAATTATATTAATTGTTTGCTTTCATATTGAAGGTTACACCAATATACTTGTGTAATAAAATAGGTGACCCGATCGAATAACAGTGAATTTAGGTTAATCATCCATCGCTGTATTTCATCATAATTACTCTTCTGTTTGACTTATTATTTTACATTATTTAAAAAACAAATACAATCGACCTAGTGAAGAAAACATAATTATCCAAACAGACGAATAGTTATCAGAAATTGAAAAAAAAAATCGTCATCCTTATATGTATTTTTGGATACTCATACCCACTCTGCCTAACCCTAATCTTTCCCTGATATTCTGACTATGCCACTAACTATGTTTCCATGTTTCCTCTTTACAACGACCTGATTGAGTATCTGAATAGAGTCACGGTATCATAAACTACTGGTTGAAGTCCACAGAAGAGACAATCGTGGTGCTTGAGATCAGCCATTGTTTTGACCTCATGACTTTAAACAAATATTACCGCAGCATGATGAGTTGAGATGAAAACATTAAACTGATAACATAATCGTGACATGAAGCGTAAATGAACTGTGTGAGGCTTAATCAACTGAATTTGTGGATGCAAGGATTGATGTTAATATTGTAGCGATATTGAATTATTAATTGTTCGAGTGCCGTATCTTTTTCTCTACCACCCCACTCCTCTCTTTCTCCCTCTCTCTCTCTCTCTCTCTCTCTCTCTCTCTCCCTCTCTCTTTCTCTCTCTCTCTCTCTCTCTCTCTCTCTCTCTCTCTCTCTCTCTCTCTTTCTCTCTCTCTGTCTGTCTGTCTGTCTGTCTGTCTGTCTGTCTGTCTGTCTCTCTCTCTCTCTCTCTCTGTCTCTCTCTGTCTCTCTGTCTCTGTCTCTGTCTCTCTCTGTCTTTCTCTCTGTCTGTATATCTCTGGTCTCCCACCCCTCTCTTTTTTTCTCTCTTTCTTGTTCTCTCTCTCTCTCTGTCTCTCTCTCTTTTCCTCACAGTACCCCTCTCTCCCGCTCAAACTTTCTCTGTGTGTATTTCAGCTCTTTCTTTCCACCCTCCATACAACCCTTTCTCTCCACTGTGTAATATTACACAATATTGTTTTTTCTCATATCTTATGCACTTTAATTTCGCATCGAGAAAAATACCATTATAAGGACATCCTTGGAGGTGAACAGAAAATGAACGATTATTTGTCTGGCCTCGGGCTTTTATCGAACGTACATGTAATTAGATACTAATGAATCAATGGTTGAATGGATGAATATGAACTATATTACTAGAGCAAACAATTATTATGCTACTTATGAAGTAATACACTACCTTTGTGACGATGACTAGCTAGCTACAAACTCACCAAGGATCGTGTATTCACTATGAGCCATAGCATGCCTGCTAGCTGGATATGGATAATGATCCAGACTTGGTTCCAAAATATTAACTTAAGGGGAAAGGAAGTGGAATTTCGCTTCACCATCATTGCGCAGTGAGCGAAACTAAGGCCATTTTAGGTCAAATTTCCTTTCTTTGGCTGACTTAAAAGAGCATAATGTTTTATGAATGGAAGCCGGATCCACCACACACGACGTGTTCACTAAAGAGAGAGAAAAAAACATGTCAGCAAAGATGTTGTTTCGCATTTTAGTGAGGCCAATCCACGCTGACAATAATTAGGCAATTATACCTGAGCTCACTCACATTTGAAAGCGCAAAAAATATCATGTTACATTATGTTATTGAAATACCTCATTTTGCTACAATCTAACTGATTACAGCTCTAACACTTATCCTAAACCTACGACACCGAGGTCCGCGCTGCCCTCGGGTGGCTGTTTCAAAAAGAAGTCTACCCGTTATTTCTCTTAAATTGTTTATTAAATTGAGACAACGGTTTATTCAACTTACCAACGGTATAAATCTAAGGAACAGAAGAAGGTTTTTCCACAGACATTAATGAATGTTCTACGCGTTTGCGAGTCCGATGGCAGTAACTAAGCCCATAGCAGGTTACTTCGCACGCTGTCTGCATCATACGGTACGTGCATATGGGGTGTCGATATACCGTTATAATAATCCCTTTATTGGGGTTGATTGTTGTATAGTGTCACCATGCTCCTCTCTTAATCCTAATCCCATCGAGCTGAAATCCGATTCGCGGTTCTGGTAGATCGGCCTTAAGTCCACTTTAGGTGTTCGACGCAATACAATCACTCACAAAAAATCAACAATTCGGCGATGTGTCATGTCCGATTTTGACAGGTGGTTCGGCAATATCATTGTAGTGTTGTTTAATTCCACGTCTTGGTTTAGCTCAGTCCCACTGCCTCCACGACCCGGCTTCGGAAACCTTTCAATGGTGATGGCCTAATAAGAACATCATTATGGCTGTCTCGTCAACATCAACATGAGCATGATGAAACATGATCAACAGAAATTAAGTCGTTTTCGGATATACCGTATATAGCGTTGGTCAGCTAGATCAGAAAGCGTGTCCGATAATATTCCAATTCTCTGAAATATTGTCATGATTCTTCCCCGGACTCCCACAAGCTTGATATGGTTCCCACTTATCTCCAAATTAAATGTTGGATCCTGGAGCTATCAACTCCCACCTCCCTGGTAATATAGCTTCGTGGCTGGACTGTGTGCGACACATTGTAACATGAAAAACTATTACATCATCTATTGCTGGCGAAGCCCTTGGATCTCTTTACACGAATAATCAACCCTGACTGAAGATATTACTGTCAATCACCGAGTAGATTTTAACAGGGTAACTTCCTCTTCGGTATCTCTTCGGTATTGGTAGGTTCTTGAGAGACTTTGATCTCGATTAAGGTTGTATAGGCTACTATACACATATTGATTGAGTTGTGATTTGGTGGACCGTAAATACCTACTGAATGTGGATTAATAAAAAAAAAAAAAACGATGGTGGATAACAATGCATTTATTGCAGTCAGTCAGTCATTCGTGGAAATGATGAGAAAAGGGGGAAAATACACAACATTCCCCCCAGACACAATTTGACTGTGTTTTGTCCTCAAATATTGACACCATGCAGTCAAACCATTAGGGTTTTAAGAGCATTTTGAACGTCACCAACTTCATTTCATTTCTCACCTTTAATAATCATGTGTTGACATTAGAGTCTCTCTTTGATTACCATGATTTCTTTTAACTGTTCTCTTCTTAATGGGTCATTGACCTCTCTCTTCAACACTCTCTCCCGGCCGTTCCGGTTTATCGCGTTCCGTTTCTTTTGCAGAATGCTCGGTTTCAGATATCTTCATTATTGTACGTTTTCCTGAGGCACGAATCGTTTGGTATTTATTATCTCAAAGGATAATTTTACGTCCATGCGTGCAAACAAGTGCTTTTATTTCACAGCCAGTATAGAAACACGGTGGGTCGGACACTCTCTGGACATCGAAGCGAAAATGTGTGCGTGCGTTTGTGTGTGTGTGTGAGGGGGGGGGGGGGTTGCTACCAACACTTGTTCATAATACCTTTAAACGTTAGAACAAATGCATGTATGTAGGTTTTGAAGCTGCTACGACTTTAAGAGAAATTAAACATTGGACAACTAAACATACGAAAAGGGCATACATGTACACTGTTTAACCGTGTAAAACAAAGCTCATTAGCACCCCCTCTAAAAAAAATATGTTGCACGTTCATAATAGTCTTGAAGTTTACTTTGTAAACCAAAGTTGCTAAGCACAAACACTGGTAAACGCATATAAAGCTACGCATGTCGATAAAATGTCATATAAAAGGTGATACCCTTGAAGATTTTCCTTCCTATTTATAAACATTTTCCAGTATTCAAAATACGAGGTATCCCCTTCCTGACCCATCTTAACCAGAACACACACGCATCACTTTTCCACCAACATGTAGCAACGATAATTCTTACCCATTTCCTCTCTTGTCCCCCTTTTTATCCCATTCTTCTTTCGTAGGCATTAAGTCAGCACTTGAAGTAATTTGTAGCTTGAAAAAGAGCTGTCGATATTCACACAGGCATAATATACTATACCCAAGTCGATGTTAGTACGATGTATACCCCATGCGTAAACTGTATACAAATTCATGCGTTCAATGGTCATGCATGTTCCTTTTGTTCATTTGTATTTCGTACATGTGTTTCATCCAAGGGCGTAACTACACAAGAGAATGGTACATCGTCTAGTCCTGTTTGAGTGTCTTCGCAGAACATCCACTAGGTGAGACAAAACAGATCGATAAGGATGAAGGGTAATGACTGCCAAACTGGCGTTGCCCGATGGATAATTGATACCATCGACCTCTCATTCGCCCTCCACATGGTCACCGCCTGTCCGACAATGGTTGCGGTCGTGTCCAAGGTCATTTATGGATGTTTTATGCTTTCTTTTCATCTTTGTTTTTGGTTGTAGTACAATTTAGACCTGAGATAGAACTGTATTACAGCCAAGCAGCGCATTATCTCTTTATGTGCCATTGAGGTATTTTTGCACTGGTAATTACATAGTTCCCATAGGGCAACACGGAGTCTGCATGGCAAAGAAGAACCCAATCCATGACATTCTCTATATCCATAATGATAAAGTACCTTCGGATTTGGTTTCTGTGCTGACCATTTCGTAGGGATGTTGTACACCGGGATTGTACCATTTGCATGCAATCGCAGGATAAAGGAACATTGTGGAAATAAATGACAAAAAGTAAATTGGATATTACAGTTAAAAAATAGAATAAAACAAGCAACTACACTTATATATTGAAGATAAACAGGGTTTCTTTTTCTGACAACAAGCTCAGCACTATACAGAGGGTTTGGACGATTAAAACAAGACATTGTGTTGTAAATGAGTTTGTGTATACAGACTAATCGGTACATGTCACTTCGAATGTCGTAAGCCTTGATCGTTTTTCATTTGTAAGCGGTACCAGGCCAGGTCGATTGTCTCTTTTCAAAATGTAACTGGTCACCTGTCTCTTATTGACGTCTCTGACCTTGAATTACAGGACCCCCCCCCCTCACTCCCACCCTGTACAATAATGATGACCCACTTTACTGTCATTATGATATAATAAAGGGACTCGGGGTGGGGGTGACTATCAGCTCCCCCTCCCCCCCCCCCTCCCCTTGATCCTCTCAGGCAAAGTCTTATGTGACGAGACTGATAAACGAAAGACGTACTGCAAACAGTTCTAGGTCTGCACACAGTCTGGGAGATAAAGCGTACCGTCGAATCGTATAATGAATTACTGATTGCATTTTCATTAATTAAAGCACAAAATAATGAGCTTTAATCGATCACCTAGGAAAGGAAACGGATCGAGAGGAGGCGAGATCTCTAATTAACAAAGAGTGGCAGCGGTGGGACGTTGCAAAAACCTCGGTGTTTCTTTGATATCACAGTCAATAATGATGCCCCAAACTGCGATAAAATGTTATCGTTCGAATGTGTCTTGAATACAAAAGTCATAGTCTAGAAATTAACATAATAGTGCCGCATTGCAACTCTGGACTCTCCCCTTTATTAGTTTATACTTTTTAGTAATGTGATTGCACAGTGTGTGTTATCAATGCACTTATCAATACGTTGTCGCTCTTCCCCTCCCTCCCTCCCTCCCTCCCCCCCCCCTCTCTCTCTCTCTCTCGCTCTCTCTCTCTCTCTCTTCAGCATTTGAATCAAGCCAAACAAGCACATTCCCATTAATGTTGGTAATAAGTCTCCTTTCAAATGTATCACCGTAATAAATTAGTATAGTCACCAATCAGGCCAACAAAAGCTGTTTTTCTAGTCATGCTTGTAATACCCTCCGAAATTCGACCTGTATTAACACACCGCCATCGATCTGTATGTGAGTTGATAGGCACGTGGATCAATTATCCGATCATGAACTCTAGCATGAGCCTATCGTTCTAGGCTACTCAGACATTGGACATAGAGAGAGCGGGAGAGAGGGAGAGAGAGAGAGAGAGAGAGAGAGAGAGAGAGAGAGGGAGAGAGAGAGGAGTCGAGAAGTAGAGTGATGGAGGAGCAGGGGGAGGGAGAGAGAGAGGAGAGGGAGGGAGGGAGAGAGAGAGAGAGAGAGAGAGAGAGAGAGAGAGAGAGAGAGAGAGAGAGAGAGAGAGAGAGGAGTCGAGAGAGTCGAGAGAGGAGGAGCAATGCGAAAGGGGCCGAATGTGAGGAAAGGGGAGAGAGAGGGGGCTATAGACAGAGAGAGACAGACAGATAGATCGACAGAGAACGAGGGAGAACGGTGTGTGTGTGGTGGTGGTGGTAGTGGTGGTGGTGGTGGGGGGGGGGGGGGATTCCGTGAGATCTGTCACATCATGGTCACATTGAACAAAATATTTTCACAAAAGCCCACGATGCTTTTTGAGTAGGGTGTAATTAACAAACACATTTTCTTTGTGTACGATCATAATGTGATTAAGCAATACAATGAGGTAACGTTACATTCGTACTGGTATCGGTAGTGCCTTCGTGCTAACGTGTCGACTGAATAACGACTACCAAAAACCCATTACCACCAGCCTCCTAGCACCTCAAGGGCGAAACACAATGGGGTATTATTCCGGCCATGTTTGCTATCATCGCTACGTCAATTCGAGGCCCACTGCAACATTGATTTTGCTCTGTGAGTCGCCGTTGTGTCCATTGATCGCAAAAGAGGGTAATATTCTTCTTCCTCTTCTTCTTCTTCATCTTGGGCTGAAGGGACAGAGAATCCAAACAGAGTGAGTGGTATAAACTCCATTCAGACAAATCGTGCTTGCACATCAACAGATTGGATCAACATCTTGAAGGTGCTAGAAGCAGTGAAAGGATTTGGGGCTTTGTTATAATTGTGTGCTTATTCACGTCTGTTTTCTGTTTTTGTAAGCCAGCAGAATCAAAAAGAACAATTTTAGGGTTTGTCCATTTTTGCGTGTAAATCTAAGACGGCCATTGTAGATGTACATAGTCAAATCTACAAAACCTTGAATATTCGGTAGCTCTGGGTTTCTATTTGTATTACCAAGTGGCAGGCCTCACAAATCTTGCAAACCCGCCAATCATAATTGTTTTGTTACAGCCCCTTTCCATCAGAGTTTATTACGGACTGGTTAAGCGTTACATGCGTGAGACTCAAACATAATTAAAATAAAAATGTATTCCAATATCATTCGGTTATAATTTGAAGAGGAAAAAACTGAATCTAAAATACCCGCAACTGATACGGCATAGAGGCGTTCTCTTAATTGCTACAAGTTGTGTAAAATAAAGATGTAAATGATTAAGAGGTCAGAGGATTGACGAGGAGCGTAGAAGGACCCCCCCCCACACACACACACACACACACAAACCAAAATGAAACGAAAAGGAAGTCGGATACAGATTGTAAAGAATCTTAATTGAGAACTTTCACTTAATACAATTTCAAGTTAAATTAATATACTTTCAATTAGCAACATTTATAATAATTACAGTATCAAACTCAGTTAAAATGTGATAATATGGAATGGAATTCAATGTATGCAATCACTTTATTTCAATCGAATCAGAATTGATTTACTTTTAATCAATTCATGGAAGTTTTTTTTTTTATTGCGATTCACTTTCTCATTACCAAGCCGAGAGAACCCCCATTATTTCCATGCACTTTGGCTTGATGAATATGGTACTGAGAACTTGAATTATAACACTATCACGAAAAACAAACAAACATGATCTCATCTCAATGTACCGCATTACATGGTTCACCTAAGCGCTTCAGAGGACAGCAATATTAATTCATTAATTCATCTTCATTTATGATACTAATACTTATGTTTAGATGTTCGTTTAATCTCTGTTATGTTTTGGGCTATGAAACGGATTTCCTGATTTCAAATTGCGTTAACCCTCCCAGTCCTAAATGTATATAATCATGTAATAATAAATAGGACTATCATTATTTTGTACTGAACATGCTGAAAGAGTAAAGAGCAATAGCTCAAAATTGTTCTTAAATTGATTCTCGTACGATGCAATCCAATAAACGAAAAGTGCGGGTAAGGCGCAAAGGCAATGATAGACGGATATACAAAATATGTATAAGAGCAAGAGAAAGAATATAAACGCAGTCGTGTGGGCCTGATACAAAGTATTATCATAAGAAGAATGATAATGATGCGGCGGAGGAGGAGGTCAATTAGCGCAACGCGCTTTCGCGAAAATATTCGTTCATCGTTATCTGAGCAACAGTTAGCTTATTGGCTGTTTCTCTTTGAGGACATTTCCAAGTTATTCGCGATACCCAATCGATATAAGCCGCTTCTTAATATGGCCCATCTATTGTGGCCTTTGCTTTTCTCTCGCCCACTTATCGTCACCTTTCCACAGAAAGAATTGACAAAGGCAATGCTAAATATACCGTCGTTCATTGATCTCGGAGTCTCTTTAAAAACACCATTATAAACATAATGTAATCAAATTTAATACCATTAACCTTTCCACGCCAGAATAAGCACTGTCCTATTGGATTCGCGTACAATAATGGTGAAAAATACAGACATGGTACTTACATGGTTGCGAATAAGAAGGACTACGTACTATCACTATCATGTCCATTATTTTATCTAAACAATCTATTCAGTGGACGGCTAGTTTGTATCCATGGATGACTGTTATTTGCCTTTCCAAATTACTCTATCATATAGGGTTAAGTTACTTAATCAATTTCAAGGCTTTGATGTCGTTGCTATCATGAGGTAAACTGCGTATCACATTTCCCACGATAATCACGTTGATATGTGCGCCAGATAAACCATGTAAACTGTTGCTATATGGGTGTATCATTTGTGAAAAAATGTACATGTGCCACACAAACAGTTAAATTAATAAGCGAGGAAAAGCTGCCGCAGCGAGAAAACGTTGAGAACCAAAAGGCAGTGTTTCCCTTTTGCACAATATAAAACAAAGTCGGTAAAATATTGCATGAGCCACGAGTACAACAGTTTTACATAGAGTAACAAAGGATTCAAAACCAGCATGAAAACATACTATAACTTGGTGTAAAAAACCCCCAATACTTTATCAAATTAAGTTGAATGGACACAGCACACAGTCAAGGGATATCATTGTTTTTTGAAGTAGGTCTTGTGGCATTTCATCAATATTACTTTTCTAGAAATAAAGCATGTAAATTTTTACGAGATTTTCACTTTTGGCCGAATTTGGATCTACAAATTTGTATCAGATGATTAATTCAGAACACAACGATGCCCATTGTTCATCACACATGTCAACCCACAACATCTTCACTGCCAAAGCATCATGTATTATTGTTGATACGGTGACGGAAGTTGCTAGTGGATTGACAGGTGTGATACTCAATGGTCATTGGTGTGTTCTGAATTAATCATCTGGTACAACACACATTAATTACACATTCTTAGTTCGAAATTCATTTTAAAGTGAAAATCTCATTAAATATTCCAAGGATTATTATGAAAAACATAATAATCAATGAAATATCACGCAACCTGCTTCCAAAAAAGACATCTTTTGACTTGTCGTTTGATCTTTATGATGTGTCAATTTCAGCTTAATTCGAGTTGTAAATTCATTTTTTTTAACGCCTATAGTACTTTGCATTTTACCTCTGAGGCTCGGTTTCCTCTTCAGATACACAGTGAGGTTAGAGTTAGCCATGTAATCTTCCAATATGTTGCATAATCATAAATTATCTTAACAGATAGCTGACAAGAAAATCCCAAATACTTTGGTCTGAATGAGTTGTTCAGATTTGGATGTTCAAAACAATGTTGTTAGTGCAAATGTCTGTTAGTACTAACCTATATCTATATACGACGCAACCAAGAACCCATACGTTTCTTAGCTGTCCTTTTTTTTGTCCATCGTGTGGTATTTAAACACGATGACATGTTAGGCTTGCAAAATATAGTACTGTTTATATCGGTATGGAGGAAATTTGGCTTTTTTGTCGTGTCAAAGACAAGCTCAATTTGTCACATATTTCCCAATGCATGATTAGGTTTTTCTTTTAAAAGACATATTATGAATAATAAAAGGAACGACACAATGATCACGGGAAATGAAAGGAAAAGAATGAAACACGTGAAATAAAATCTTCGGAAAGAGCCTCCGAAGCCTTTACCTTTTTTGTATTGCTGTCACTAATGTCGGACTAAACTCGTTGGTAAGAAACGCCAATCCTTTACGTCGAAATGCTGCGTCAAATGAATGTCACTGTCACGATGCCCCAAGAAATATATCGATGCGCGCAACATTCGAGCGTGTATGAACATTAGACCACGAATACATCAATGATTGGACTATGACAGTTCATTATATCGGTATACAATGACAGGTGGAGGCATGCGACAAATTACTGACATGTTAATCACCGGGGCGGTTGCTGAGAATGGGGGGTAATCGTATCCCCGTCATGCCCGTTACTTTCCCCGGTTTCCTATTATTCACCCGTTGAATCCATTGACTTTCTCCTCCTTCTTCAAACACAGGTAAGCGTGCACAGAATAGTCGCCGCAAGTGGAAGACTGTGCCAGCTAGGCAGTTAAACACTCCCCCACACGATAATCCTGCTCTATTGTCGCAGTGGTGGCGTCATACGAAATGGTTTGTGTTTAACCAGTGAGTTACTAGGGATACCCGAGTCATTACAGGTCAGCACGGATCAGTACCGGTGATCTACGCCCTTTGCCTCAAATACATAACACAAATTAATGCATACTTTTTAAATTTGCGTTAATATGTAGGCTGTATGAATTTAATTTGCGCACAATATGGCATACAAAGGTTTAAGAGGGTGTGACAGTGATTTAATTATGGTCGCATCGAAAATTAGGCGAAGCCTTCATTAATACTTGGGCCTCCATTATCATTTTCTTTTGACAATGAGGACAATGCCATGCATGAAAGCCGAGAAGAAATAGAATGTGAGGGAGAAATGGAGCTGAAGAGATGGAGACGGAGATTAACGCAGGCATTTATTCCACCCCCTGAACCTTGTTGCATATATTTTCAATTATTGTAACTTAGCATTAATGGTAAGTGCTATGGCAACAGGTGTAATGATGAGATTTCATTAGCTGTTGCCATGGTAGCTATCATTGATGGTAAGTTGCAATAATAAATATTGAAAACCTATATGCAACACGGCCATGGGCGTGCTGGAGAAAGGAGGCAGGGAGAGAAACAGAGGGGAGGGGGTGTGGGAATTAAAGGGGGGGGGGGGTGGAATAATTACCTAGATGCATTAAAAGAGACGTGGTCTTCTTTATCGACCGGGATTAAACATCATGCTACATAAACAGGATAACATTAATGAATGGTACCCCCTTTCTGTAGCCTGTATGTCCTTCTGCTAGCAAAAATACCCACAGGGAGATAAAAGGGGTAGGCGAATGAGAATGGGGAAAAACAGAAAGAAAAGAATGTGTTGGGGTTGGAAAGAGACAGAGAGATTATGCAAGGCCGACAAGATTTTGAAAACAAAGTTATATCCTTTAGCAAGCTGAATCAAGCATTCTGCATGCTGAATCAAAGAACCGAATGATATCCCACCAGTTTCAATCTCTTGTCCTTCTGTTCGCGTTGTTAGAAACCCTATTCCTTTGTTGCACGTCTCTAGCACAGCCTCGAGTGCTATAAAGCAAACACAAGACTACTTACTGACGTTTACGAAATGTGTGGATCTCAAATAGTTAGAAAAATAGTGTTTTTACGCAATGCCTTAGGCCTGCCTTTCTCGTACTCTAACACTTTTGTTGCAGAAGAACACTTATTCAGTAAGCTTTAAAGCTGTACTACGGGCGTACTGAAACATTATTTACTTAGGATCTTGGATGTTAAGTGTGAAGGGACTGTTTTTCATCTCAACAGTATACTTTTCTATAGACATACTCGTTCATAGTCAATTAACCCCTGTCTTTGCCCCTACATACAGATTGGCATCAGTACCCCAGTTGCGATGACTCGACATTTTCCTCTGGATTTTATTTCATCAAATTTGAAGTGATAGTTGGGGATGCAATTTGGTTTTAGGTTGGTTTCGGGTTAAGGGTCAGGGTTAGGCTTATGCATAATGTTGGGTCTATGAAGTTGTGAATTGAACAAGTGTAAGAAATTAATGGACATATAGGTTTGTGATTTGGTTTCAGGTAAGCTTCAGGACGAGTGTTAGGGTTAGGCTTATGTATAATGCTGGATCCATGAAGTTGAGATTGGAGGAGTGAAATAACATGAGCAAGAAGTAATATTTGTTGTGGGGACATTTTTTAAAGCAAGAATGTGCTTGGTGAGAGGAAGAACATGAGCACCTAAACTGTCTCGATTGTCACCGTGATTTGTATTGCCATGCAACGGTTTGAGGCGCGAAAATGGTCACGGGGCCTTTGAGAGAGATATAGAAGAGAGAGAGAGAGAGAAGAGAGAGAGAGAGAGAGAGAGAGAGAGAGAGAGAGAGAGAGAGACAGAGAGAGAGACAGAGAGACAGAGAGACAGAGAGACAGAGAGACAGAGAGAGAGAGAGAGAGAGATAGAGAGAGAGTGGGAGGGGGAAGGGGGGGGGAGGGGGGGGAGGGGGGGGGAGGGGGGGGGGGAGATAAGGAGAGAGGGAGAGAGAGTAGAAAGAGAGATAAACTAGGAGATATGAATATAGGCCTAGATAGAAACTTTAGATAAAGAGAGAGATAGAAATAGAGATAGATAGATCGAGAGAGAGATCGATCGATCGATCGATCGATCGAGAGAGAGAGAGAGAGAGAGAGATAGGAGAATATAAATGCCATATAAATAATAGAAATACATAGATAGATAACTAGAGAGAGAGAGAGAAAGAGAGATAGCGTTGGAGTAATTAAACAAAATAACGTGCATATTCTATTTGTGTGTGTGTGTGTGTGTGGGAGGTGGGGGTGCTGTAAAATATCCAATTAGGGCGGCATTGTATACCTCTTTAATGATAATGATGCAGTAATAAGCACAGAACTACACCCAATGGACAGTAAAGCCCATCTATATTGAACACATAACTTCATCTAACATACCATGTGAAATGATTAATTGGATGGCTAAAAATAAAATCAAAATAAAGGGAAATTCTGAGCCCGGCCATTGTCAAATCCAATGCGACCATTTCTTCATGTAATTCTTCCTTCAATATATCAAATCCGAAATGTGGAGAAAAGAACATAATTATGACTTACTGCTTTCCCTTATGAAAAGCTAGTAAGCTAATAATCAGCGTTGGTGAGGGTGATGGGACGAACTATCACTTCCGAGGCGATCTGGATGTAGCTATCTTTCCGAAGCGCAGCTGAGGAAAGATAGCGTATACATTCAGATCGCCGAGGAAGTGATAGCTCGTCTCATTACTTGAAACCAAAAGTTGATTATTTGCTTTATATTCCACATCTGAAACCAACTATCTATACCAAAAATGACAATTTGACGTAAAAAGGTAATGTTTATGTCCATAACCCCGAGCCGCTGCCATGGGGAGCACGCGTTAGGACGCGCATTAGGACGCGCATTAGGACGCGTATTAGGACGCGTATTAGGAGGCGCATTAGGACGCGCGTTAGGACGCGCGTTAGGACGCGTTAGATGTCAAGTGATAGTCCGAGTGTAACGCACTTTTATTTCGCGCGTACTCAAAATATTAATCACGCATTAGGACTGTGAAGAGTGAAGAGATCAGCGAAACCAAAAAGTACTATCATCTAGAGGGTAACGAACTTTTATTCTCAGGTGATCTGATAGGAAAAACTACGCCTCATCACGTGATCAACTCTTGACCAATCATATAGCAACATTCTTAGTATGTGGAATATAATTCTCAATATATCATGGAACTATGACTCCGTTTACACTGAGCAATAGGCCGGCCCGAGGCCGGCCCGAGGCCGGCCCAAATTTAGATGTAAACGCACGAAAGTCCAAATGCGAGCCCAAATGCGGGTCCGATGCGGACTCGCATTTGAACCACCTCAGGAGGATGTCTCGGGCCGGCCCGAGGCCGGCCTAAGTTTGGTGTAAACGCACGCTATGATATCCCTGCAATTAGTTGTTTTCCCTCTGTGAACTTTATTATTTTTTAAAGAAAAATTACTGGAACGGGAATAAGCTCTGGAGGGCATTTCATGAAAGTTGTCAGCACTGTCAAGTTGTCCTTTCCCGACAGTAACTATAGTAACAGTCAGAGGCTAGTGCCTCTCAGTCAATCAAAACCGAGGATTTCACTGACATTGTTGGCACTGACTATTTTAGTCAGTGCTGACAACTTTCATGAATAATGCCCTCTGACTCTATGTTGCTCTCAACCCGGCTCTAAGAGTAATTTAGGTCTAGCGCCATCCCCGTCAGCTCGTTGGTAATGTTACAAAATCCTCGGTCCGAGTCAGGGTCAGGAGAAATGGCTTCTTCGTGTAAGTTTGTCTGTTTTTGTGATGTTATTTTACCATGTTTATGCATTAATTTTATTGGTATGATACAAGTGAATGTATAGAGTAGGTTGATCTGGCTAAATGTCATTTTAATGTATGAGGTAATATCGTATAAGGAGTTTTGTTAATGGATCTAATCAAACGCGATCGCGAACTGCGTAACGATTGCATGAACGTTACTCGTCTAACTCGTTTACGTGCTTTAACGTGTAAAAACATGGGGACATTTTCAACGTGCAAGTTTTGGGGAGAATAAGAACCTCCCCATCCTTGGCTTTAGTTTTTTTTTTTACCTCTCAGATAGTTGTGATCGAGAGGAGCTGCAATTGCTTGCTTAAAGCATAATTGTGTACATATTGTGTCAATGAATGAATGTTACATTTTCAAATTGCTGCTTTATCATGATATGCCCTTACTGCGACCAGCCTGCTCACGCTGCGCGGGAGCAGTCCCGGGGCTAGATATGCCCATTCCCATGGCTATGTCATGCCCATGGCTAGGTCATATAAAATTATAATTAGGAAACCACCTCTTGAAATGCTGGCTCGCATTGGCCGCTTAATTTACTGCTTTACTCAAGAGTTTGGCTTTCTTAGCTTTCATCCACAGGGTGCAAAAGATAATGGGACTGTGTCTGTGAGTTGTGTGTGCATGTGGAGCCCTTCAAAATCTAAAGTGCCAGATATAAGTCGATTCTAAAAACGGTAATATGAAAATTGAAGGATTCTTTAACCCCAAAAATGGGCACTGACAATGACATAGATAAACTGAAAAGCTAGCACTTAATCCAACCCATGGGGAGAATCTGAATCTGAAGGTGGATCAGCGCTTAGTGTGAAAGGTGTGTTCCGGTGCAGAGGTGAAATTCCTGTGTTATTGTTACAGCCTGTATGTTCTGTTATCACTCTGATGCGACAATGTACAGCTTATGTGTCCGTGCATGACCTGTATTTTTGTGTTTGTCTTTGGCACTTTGGAATACTGTAATGTATGGTATTTACTTCAGTGCTCAACAAATGTACATTAAAATCCTCTGGCCCTGAATGCGATGATATAACGTAACTTCATTTTGATCTCCCTTCTCTCTGCTCTGCCTCCCTTTCTGCTCCCAGCTGTGCCAATGCTGAGCCGCCTAGCTGCCTTGGGTCTGGGGAGGTTCTCCTCCCTGCCTGTAAGGACCCTTCCAGCAGCTTGCTCCCAGCTCCAACACGTTCGCTGCCTCCATGAACAGAAGAACGCATCCACACAAACACAATGTACAAGGTAGGCAGTGACTCTAATGAAGATGCTATTAGTAGTCATGATTGTTTCTGGATCAGTGAAAAAAAATGCACAGGGGCTCAAGGCAGTTTAGCCTCTTCAAAGCAAAAAAACAACGAAAGCAATTCTCATACTAGTTCTCATAGTTTGGGTTCTTGATTCAGGACGGGAAGAAAGTATCTCTGCAAGTATGTTTATTATCTAGTTCTGATCCAGGCAACTAATTAAGTTCAACCAAAATTGCTTTATATACCATTTAAAAAGTTACCATGTAATATTTTCTAAAGATGATTTAACAAATTGTCAATGTTATGAGAAAAAGTTTATTTTGCATCTGTGTTCAGGTACAACATTTGGAAAATCGTGCAAAGTGAAAGAAATTCATATGTTTGAAGCCTACAACAAACTTTGAGAAATTAGCAATAGCTTCACTCGCTGTTTTTCAACCAAACAAAACATGATTGAAAAGTGTTTCACTTTTATGATTGTCGCTTCTACATGTATCCCTTACATCAAAGCTCTCACATAATCCAATTTGAGATGGTAGTGAGATGTAAATGTCATTCATTAATTGTTAAGCTTCTGTTGTGCTATCTGACAGCCTGGTACCATACAGACAGCAGAGCAATGTTGCTGTTCCAGCCAAGAAGGGTCTCTCCATGAACAACGCTGCAGACTATGTGGTGGCTAAGGCTGATGATGTCATCAACTGGGCCAGAAGGGTAAGAGACATTTTTGGGTTAATACATATAAATACTATTTTTATGGAGAGTAATAGCAGAAACAAAGATTAAAATATAAACCTCAAAGTAACAGTGATCAAACTAATAAAGGCTCGTAAAACGTACCGGTAAGAGATATTAAAAAAAAGATGCAACCACACCTAAGGAGAAAGAAAACTGAATTGCAAAGTTAATGAAATCTGAAGATATTATTTTTTATGAAGAGTAACAGCAGAAACAAAGATTATTAAAATATAAACCTCAAAATAACAATGATCAAGCTAATAAAGGCTCATTAAATGTAAGAGATTAGAAAAAAAAATGCAACCACACCTAAGGAGAAAGAAAACTGAAAAGTTCCTTCAATACTCATACTCTACTCTGAAGTATGTACTGGTACTGCATAGAGTGTCTTGTATGATTTATATTGAATGGCAGGGTGAATATTGTGTTGTATAATAACTCTTGTTTGAAACAATGCCATGCTTTTCCTACATAAACAGAGCTCATTATGGCCAATGACTTTTGGCTTGGCCTGCTGTGCGGTTGAGATGATGCACTTTGCGGCTCCCAGGTACGACATGGACCGCTTCGGTGTTGTGTTCCGCGCCAGCCCGCGCCAGGCCGATGTGATGATTGTGGCAGGGACGCTGAGCAACAAGATGGCGCCTGCCCTGAGGAAGGTCTACGACCAGATGCCTGAACCCAGATGGGTCATCTCCATGGGAAGGTATGGTAGCTTTTCCATTTAACCCTCTCAGTTTAGTACCATGTCAATGTCCACATTGCCTATGGGGCTGAGTGGGTTGAAATTGAAAAAAAATCTAATTATATATGTATTGTTCCATCGTAAAATATGAACATGGGTAGAACATGCAAATGAAATAGATTAACATTGAGCAATGTCTTCAACCACATCTATGAACACAAATGGGTCGTCTCCATGGAAGGATTGCTCTTTCAATTAAAATATTTAAAATTCAGTCAATCTTTAAAATTGCCCATAATAGCAAATCATAGCAAATCAATATGGGTTTTACATCTTGGAAGGTTTAGGACCAGATGCATACACTATTATGATAATAGTATCTATTATGAAATATCATTGGATGCTCCTATGTCTTCCTGACACTTGTCCAATCCCAAGTATTAATCTTAACATCACGGCAGGGATTACATGCAGTCAAAAGCTACCTTCTCTATTTATCTGAAATTTACAGAATATTGTCTTGTGAAAAAACAATGAATGTGCATTTTGCGAGTATCAGTTTGTCAGAGTCACTACTCGTGTTGTGGCTAAAATTAGGATGCTTAAGGCTGCTTCTTGTTATCCTGAGCAATATGGAACCCTGTTTTGAGCAATGGATGTTGTGGTAAAAGTAACATGATGTTTACTGGTTTTATCTCCTGTCTCTCTCCTCCCAGCTGTGCTAACGGTGGTGGCTACTATCACTACTCCTACGCGGTGGTGCGCGGATGTGACAGGATTGTCCCAGTTGATATCTACGTCCCAGGTATGAGCTCTTCTCAGTTACCCACAGTGATCCCACCACTTGATTGAAAGTTTTGGTGCACGTTATCCATCAATATTCAAGATGAAACAGAAATAAAGGGTTTGAGATTTGTCTAGTAAGTAGTCACTGCCTTGCAAGGGATTGATAAAGCAGATGTACATGTATGCATGTAAAGCCCCCATCACACTTATTTGGAATCAGCAGGAATTAAGCAGAACCAGCCAGAATGATTTTTTTTTTCAAAAATCGAGTCACATTCGGGAGGGAATTTAGCATTGATCTAAATATGTAAAAATGCTGTTCAAATGCAGCATGACCTCAATGCTCACCAGTGACTCCTCAATGCTGACTGACATTGCAGCAACAGCTAGCTGTGCTTTTATGCGATTCAATTCTCCTACGAATGTGATCGGAATGTTTTGAATGTTGTTGAAATGTCTTCAGAATATTTGGAATGCAGTCAGAGTGCTGTTGGACTGCACTTTGAATGCTGTTCGATATTTATCCAGTTCGAATTCACCTCAAAACTTCTGAGCATGAGCAAAACATTCGGGCCGGACACAAGAATGGACTCACATATTTGGAATGCAGTCAGAATTTTTAAAATGCACTTCAAATATCCAGGAATGTGCCAAGAATTTTTATTCCGACGGCATTCCGGCTTATTCTGCCTCTAGTGTGACTAGCGTATAAGGTTGTTAAACAAGAGGCTGTTCTATTGACCGATTGTGCATGTGATGATAATGCAGGGGCACTGATGGGCCGGCACATGAGGGCTCACTGTACAGACTGGTCTGAGTGATGATGCTTGCGTGTAGTAGGCTCCTCTCGGATAGTCTGTATACGATGTTACTGCCCTAAGTCTGACTGCACAAGCAATACAATGTATGCCACTTGTAAGGCCTCAAATTGTATAATTATCAGGACTTCCCTCGTATGGCTAGTTGGGTATTTGATAGTTATAACCAGAGTAATTCAAAAGACATTGCCTGTTTGGGATATGCAATGCACAAAAGTTTTCCGTTTCTACCAACCTATAGCAATTCTACTGGACCGAGGTTTCTTCTAGAATTAAGGTAATATTGTAAAGGTATTTTTTCCCAACAGCGTTTCTTTATTTTATGAAGCAAAGATGTTTTAAAATGATTTTACACACATGGCGCATCCCCTCTCATAGTTCTTGACCAATTTTCGTTCTGCTTTTATTACCATCAATACATAATTGATACGAATTTGTATTTCTGGTATTACGATTTGTAAAATTCACAGAAAGATGTTTGTCTCGATGGCAGAAGACAATGATTTGATTAGTGTTCTTTTGTTTCTTTGTGCCCATTTATTCTACAGGTTGTCCGCCGACCGCTGAAGCTCTTCTCTACGGTGTCCTGCAACTGCAAAAGAAAATCAAGCGCTCAAAGAATATCACCATGTGGTATAGGAAGTAAAATAGCAATATGAAGGGAGACTTGATAATGGCATTGTCATCAGTATTGGCCCCTGTCTATGAGATCACCATTTGGCTTTCCACATCAAAAACTTGCCCTAAGTGGCGTCGGCTATTGAGACACCTCCAAAATGTAATGGAATAAGTAAATTATTGAACGTTTGAGCTTAATTTATAATAGTACATGTATGTGTATGGTTAACGCTTCACATAAAACTAAGAAATATTATGTCAGTTTTCCAGCCCCCAATATGGTAGACAACCACTCACAAATGAGTACATTTAACAGCTTGATATGAAGACTGAGGTCCTACCTATTGCTCAGTGTGAACATTTTGTGTATACCAAGAAGAACATTGTTGTGTATGCTGTCTATTCTATCCTAGACTTCAAGGCATGTATGTGAACACATGTGTTGAGAGAGCAATGTGTATTTTGCTCAAAATGTTAAGCATATTGAAGATCTTTGATGTGCACATGTACTTAAGGTTTATTGAATGTTGTCTGAACTGAGTTTTAACAACTGTTTGGTTTATACCCTGTTTCATGTTTCATGAAAGCTCAAATCCCAGGTATATGTTAGCGTTGAAACCCTTTTCTGCAAGTGCACAAATTCTTAATGACCTATACAGTTGCCTGTAAAGAGCTGATGCCACCGTTCAACAAATTAATTCATATCCTGATCTTGAAAACTTGGTATTTGGACTTCAGGCTGTAGCGACAGCATGGCTTCAAATTTCTGAGACTTGGAAATGAAGATTGCGTTTGTATTTTCTCCAAGAATTCTAATTTACTACCATGCACAATCTGTCTTCATTGGGATTGTTACATTCTCATTTCAGAGAAAATAAAAAAAATTGTCATTGTATGTCCCATATTACTCGGTAATATATAAACTTGAAATGAAATTTTTTTAGATTGTGATTTCAGTTTTATGCGGATTGATCAAGCTATTCTTGTGTGTGAAGTTTATTAGGTGGTCTAAATCAATTCGCAAGTACTCAAAATGGCATGGCTTTGGTATCTACTATGTGAGTGAGAAACTGATTTATATCAAGGTTATCATGAAGGAGCAGAAAGGCAAAAGGAAAACTTTATGTTGAACTGAAATGGAGCATTTTCAACATATTGCTTAGACGGCACTTCAGCACTTGATGACAATGTGAATGTGGAGTGGGGAATGTCCAAACATTCATTATATGTACAGAGTTATTAAAAAGCAATTTGAATTTTAATGCAGTGTGTTTGTAGTATTTATTTTCAGTCACTCTGTCCGTCGAGCCATTTTATGTGTCTGGATCATTGGTTGCAATAAGCCATTTCGTAATTACAATTTGCGCATGAGCAGATTATTGCTTTTAGTAAATGACCTCAGGTCAATTTCCAAACTCACAGAGTAAAATGGGAATTCATTAGATAGTCGACCACATATCAATCTATTATCATGCAAATATGGCGACAGCTATTCAGCTCCGAGAAGGTAGTGAAAGAACATTCCACCATGTGCATCTGCTTCTATTGTTTATCCGGGCACACTGTAAAATGTCTTTACATCCATCATCCAACACAGCTTCATGAAAAACAATCCCAGTGAGCAGTCTAGTAGTATTTATTCAGTTCATTATCCGCCCATGGTGTAATTACGAAATGGTCTATATCACGATTTATTCTGCCTCAATCAGTCAATGATACATATAATCCTTATTCATACATTATGCGATCATATTCTATTTGGTTAGGAGAGATTTTTCATCAATAAATGTTTGAACTTGAATCAAGATCCATTTTAATAATTGATTTGATCTTGTTGACAAATTGGAATCATAAAATGTGTGTCAGATAATGGATTCAGGACATATACTCTTTGTGGTCCAAACTTTGTAAGTTCACCGCATATTGGCCTGGCAGGAAAATAAAAAGTAATTAATTACACATAAAAGGAAATCGATAGTAGTCTTGGTACATGTAGTTATTTGATCTTTTCTTCACAAGCCAATGGTGAATTAGTCAAATAATTCAAATGTGTCCTCGAAGACAGACTAGCAAATTTTAACACAGAGTAATGGATAATTCATGATGCCGCTGTCTGACCGGTATGCTGTGGATTGGAAGACGTGGAGCACAGAGTTAATAATCTACTACACTAACATTTTACTTTCCGGATTTCTCAAAAAGTGCAAATCAATCTAAGTATTCATAGGACTATGGCAAAACTATGATTTTATGAAATTTTTTCACAACTTTTGTGCACCCACAAATGCAGTGGACTTCACACGCACACACACACACACACACACACACACACACAGAGAAGCACATGCATTCCTTATTTACAAATCCAGAAAAAAACATACACACTGACTGAATGTAAAATAAGTACATGTATTGTTCTTCAAGAACCCCACATTTTGTGTCTTGTAACTGTACACCTTTACACACACACACACACACACACATACTTACATGGATCAATGCACCTAACCCTCATCCTCATCCTTCCAAAATTTGATTTACTTATGCTTCATTAGCAGACCATGCCAATGAGAGTATCCACTGAACATATTCTATTAATTTGATTGCAAATGTCAAAGAAAGTACCGGTACTCATAAGAAGGCCATTCAGTTCATTGCCAAATTAAACATCTGACACCAACGGAGCAGTCTCGCTATCATACCATGCATCTTCCACACAGATATCTTTTCATGTACCTTTTTGACACAAGCAATAGTAGCACCCAGACAAATCCCTAAAAGTGGCAGTTTGTCTTGCACATGAAGGGTTAACAAAATGTACTCTAAATAGCAGACACATGTATTCTTCATTGTGAATAACACCGTCTTTAATCAAATTCCTGAACAATCACATTCAGCAGCAAGCATGTCTCAAAATTGAAACGCCCACTGACATCCGCATACTCCACGACTCAGAACACAAAAAACGACGCCTCTCACTCAGTGCATTTGACGATTATCACATTTCTGAAGATGGTTTATTGAAGTGGCTGGAGCACGAGGCTCAATCCTATCATAGGATAATGTCCGTCTGAAACTAAGTGTCTTTGCAATCTGGATTAGGATTGTATAGTTTGTGTGGCTGTATGTCCATCGCGGCTCCGGTTTGATGGTACAAGATCATAATGTACCGTACACCATTGTAATTGTTGTGTGAGCACTGGATTGGGAGTCGAGTGACGGTGTTGGGAGTTGATGCTGGTTGGCGGGTGCGGTGTCTACTTGAGGGGGATGAACCGGGAGGAGTGGGTGGCTCCGATACCTGGCCTACCGTGCTTGACTGGCTTGTAGGTGATGCTGAATTCTCCTAGGTAATGGCCAATCATGTCGGGCTGAGGAGAGAGAGAGAGAGGGAGAAAAAGAGAGAGAGAGAGAGAGATAGAGAGGGGGAGAGAGAGAGGGAGAGAGAGAAGGAGAGAGAGGGAAGGACAATTAATTTCAATCAAATAAACAATATATGAAGCTGCTGATACTGATAATTTTGTTGAGAAAATAAAATTTGGCCATCGCGTAAAAATAAATAAGGATCGCATGCTCGACACTGTGAATTAATCAAAAGTCAGCTAATATCTGTTGTTAATGCAATGAGCAATATTGAAAGATGGGACGTATCATCACAGAAGAACCACTCTTTTGTGATTGAGGACCCTTTGCTTCTTATATATTATTTTTTTGTTAGTTCTTCACATGATTCTGGAAACAAACAAGAATGGAACCGGATATAATGGTTGATCTGTTTTGCCATGATCGGTCTCATCACCTCATCACTATTGTATATTGCCTTAAAATCAGACCCACTCCCATAACTATTTTTGAGAAGTAAACCCAAATAACAAGGCGATAATAACAACAGCACAAATACCTGTGCTGTTGAAGGGGCAGAGGTATTCTGAAATAAGATTTAGCTCAAAATATGCAGCCATAGGCCAATCACAGTTATGGAATATATGGCGTCAGCGTTTTTATGAACCATCAAATCATACAGCGTATAGCACACAGATTTTATTATTTGTAAAAATGCTGATGAAATGAAGTCAAAACTTTAAATTTGTTTCAGAACGTCACCCCCTATCTTCTTCAAGACCCTGTTCCCCTTACCTTGATCTCAACCTGGTTGAAGACCTTGCCGTTGTAGACTCCAACCATGCAACCGACCATTTCGGGCACGATGATGACATTCCTCAAGTGGGTCTTGACCACCTCTGGCTTCTCCAGGGCGGGGCACTCCTTCTTGGCCTTGCGCAGCTTCTTCATCAGAGCCAGGGGCTTGCGCTTGAGTCCGCGCTTGAAGCGGCGGCGAGCCCGGCAGTGCAGCATCTCAGACAGCTGCTCGTTGGACATGTCCAGGAGCTGGTCCAAGTCGACACCTCGGAAGGTGTACTTCCTGAAGGTACGCTTCTTCTTCACCTCTGTATCAGCCTGCAGATGGGGGAACAAAATAGTGCGATATCCGCACATGGAAATTCTCAATTAAAACAGTAAATCCGCATTATTCATCGCACGTTATATATAACAACACTACAGTAATTAAGTAGATACAGGCAAACCCTGTTATAACGAGCACGGGTATAGCGAGAACCCTGTTATGCCGAGGACATTTCTTGGGTCCCAATTTTCTTTTCATAGACCTCCGTGTATTCTATTTTCATATAACAAGATCAGCTATAACAAAATTTCTGCTATAGCGAGGCAAATTCCCAGCCCAAGAATAGAGAAAAAGAAAGGAAATTGAACCCGTTATTACGAACACTCCCTTCAGCCACGCCGCCCAGCAAGCAAAACGCAACAGCACAAGCAATTTTCTTCACGCCGTTAAACACTGATCACACAAACCGTGCAAAAATCCATACACACACGACCACATATGCATAAGTCCACATTGCGTGTGGTACTAAACACCCCACGTCCAACCATCAACACAGTCATCACGCACATGGCAAACTAGAGCCTCTACACACGTGACACTGTGTGTGTGTGTACCACCGGCCGTAAATGAAGATTGCGTTCAATGATCATTTATTGTTTACATGCGGTCACGCCAGCAGGCGCGGCCGGGTAACTGAGCCTCACTGCTGCTTCATTTATCGGTAAACGGAGATGTTGTAAGTGTCATTTATTTACATTTTCCAATTTGCTGTTAAATATTTTAGTGAATTTTAGCCAGTGAATTCAGTTTAGAATGCTTGCAAAGCCATTTAAAGATTACAGTACTTAGTACGAATGGTAAATATGTTATTGTTTGTGTATGTGCATTTGTTTCGGTAGGTTTTGATCATGTACTGGTATAGCGAGCAATCGGTTACAGTGAGGAAAAGGTGTGGGTCCCGACCCCCTCGTCATAAACAAGGTTTGCCTGTAATTAATATTGCTGTCATGAAAATTATCACTATTTCTGGTGGGTCATAAACTAATAAAGCAAATATCATTGCCAGCACTTCATTCTCATCTCAAATTTTGGAATGATTTCATTATTTTGGTGAGTTTGAACACTTTTCCTGTGACTTTCTTTCAGTAACAAGAAAAGTAAAGACTTGTGCTTATTTGATACAGTGCAATTGTGCAGATACAATTTTCTTTTGTAAAGTGCTGATGACTTTCGCAGTGATGTATCCTGTAATAAAAGTGCAAAAGTTAGACACCAACTGTGCCTTCTCATTTTTGTTATGTGTAGTTGTCTGATTTCCTTCATTAATTTGTTTAAAGTCAGCATTAAAAACAATGTTGGCACCATGGTGTGACCAAACCATTCCATTTCTATTTCATTTTAAGATTCATGGGCATGATTCCTTGAAAACATGTTGAGCACAAATAAAAAGCACTTAGGCCTAGGTCTAGATCTAGTCCTTGGCCTGGGATTGTGGTGTCACCTGCACCTGAGCTGTCGACCAACACTCAACAGCATTACCTTAAACTTTTAGTTTTGCAATACAGTGTTAGACTTACACTACTGCTCGAAGGAATTGGCATAGGCCAGGGGAGGGGAAAAGGACGAAATGGAAGAAATATACCATGGTTTAAAACTGCGGCTCCTTCCCTTTCCCTAGGCTTTGCCAATTCCTTTGAGCTGGAGTGTATATTTGCTAACTATGGAACCTCCATCCAGCTTAACCCTCCTGTTATTTTAATATTCAATTAGGCCAAATCGTTACCATTGGCAAGATGGTGTGTTGTAACTCAACGACAGTGGCATTTTTAAGGCTTGCCTTGGCCTTTGGTATATCGGCAGAGTTTAAGTTTCATGTCGTGTGTCGATCGCGAGGGGCATGCAGCCTACTAGCCCCGGGACTGCTCCCGCGCCGCGGGAGCGTCCTGAGGGCTCGCCCCCGATTTCCCGGAATGTCTGGTGCGATTAATAAATAATCGACCCGTGCACATGGATGAATTACTCATTTCAAGTATATTTATCACATTATATGAATGGTTGAATGTAACTTCCATATGTCTGAAGTAAGAAAATGATGGAAAATATTGAGTAACGTTACCAATTTCCCCTTCATGTGTCTGTCTAATCATGGTCTAACAAAACGAAGTCCCTTCCAGACTGCCATCTTGGCTGTTTAATAACTTCGTAGGCATGCGCAAAATAATATTCATGATGATGACGCTTTCGCTCTGATGACCGTATTTAGCGCTATTGATGAATATGCATGAGAAAAGTGATTTTTTATTGTTTTGATTGTGCAAATTATCAACCTGATTTTCATTAATTGTGTCATTTAAAGTGACCAAAAAATGATTAAATTCTATGTTATAAACTTCAGTGGCGGATCAAGGATTTTGTAAGAGAAATAGTTCCGAATCTTCCAACTTTCCTAATACCGTGCACCACTGCACCATCACTGAAATCTAGCTTAGCGGGATGGCGTTATTGGGTTGAAAAAAAGTGGCTCTTAAAAACAAAACAAAACAAAAAATTACGGACAAACATAAATATGCAAAATATAATAAATGCTCCAAAATAAAATTTTAAATATAATGAAATAAAAATTGGAATATAAAATCTGTTCCAATAATAATGAAAAAAGAAAAAAACAACGATGTGAAAAGAGTGCTACGGTAATGGATTGTTGTTGAAAACGTAACACACACGAATCGTATAGAGAACTGGCGCATGCGCGTAAACTTCAAAAAGTCGGCAATCTTCAGATACATGTTTCCCAGCTGCATTAATTCCGACCGCTGTACGATGGTACGTTTTCAAGAAAAAAAACCCATCATGGACTAAATTCATCTTCAAAGCAACTACAGAAGTATTCATGTAAGTATTCTCCGTAAGTGTGTCCAATAGCTTTAAGTTCTGCGCCATATAATTGATATTTTCCAAAATCATCACTGCTTATCTCGACTACCTTGCACCAATGCTCGGTGCAACGCAGCCCGCTCACTGCGTGAGCGGGCTGGTCGCAGTAAGCAGCCTACAAACTGTATAGCCAGCATTGTACACAACTTCCATTTTCAACTCAGTTACCACCACTGTACTGGCATCATTCATGCCAGTCATAGTCATGAGCATTGCAAATACTCGTGTAAACTTCCAATGCACTTCGTCTGGTTTCTGACCCAGTTTGTCATGTTTGTGTTCGAACATGTCGAACTTGCAAACTTTTATCACATTGAGACGCAAAACACGTCTGCATATACAAGTACAATTCAAAACCAAGGCCTAACAGTGACCAGAAAGATGATCATTTCGTTTATTTTTCGGTTGTACAAGTAAATTTCACTTTTAAACGGGTTATGTTATATTTGTAATGACGGCCCCAGAAAGTAGCGTACATACACCCTGCGTTTCCCAATAGTCCGACATACTCATTTTTGAGTAGGTATATGAACGGCAGATAGAAACGTCGTCATGAACTTGACGCTGAAAATTACATTAAATAATTAAATAAATTGATAAATAACATAATCCAAAAAGCTTTCAAACTTATGTTTTGTCAATCGAATGAATGTTCTTCATGATTTGATATACGATAACATGGATTATAAAGGATTGAGTCGAGGAGCAGTTTCTTCTCTCACCATCTTGGAATTTGCAATACACGAAAAGGATAGGACAGTGTATTTTTCTGCTTTTGTTGTTTGTCGCCCTCTACGTCTTTACCTCAGTATGGCCAACACGCTTATTATTTCCCCTAAACTTATGTGTTTACAAATTTAAAAAAAATTAAAGTCCATGTATGTACATGTATTATCATGAAATATAGATGTTAATAATGAAGCTATCCACTTCTTTAGTCACAGGTACCTTCTCGATGTATTTTGCCTTATGATAATTTGATGAGCAAGTTGTTGCCGCGATTGTTTGGTTCAAAGCCGGAAACTCAGGCCACCAGAACATTTCAGGTGCTTCAGGTGCAACTTCCTCAAGTCCCCATGAATTTAATCCAGTGTACTGCTCTGGAACAATAATAGTCACTCTGTGTTTATAACTATGGCAACACTCAAAGTTGTTTAACTGACCTTACATGCATATATTCAATGATCACGCGGCGTATTGCCACTGGTGTTTTTTTTTTTTTTTCAGCAAAACATTATTGTTAATTGTTATATGCTCCGTACCTAACAGAGAGGATTATTGGGACCTGGGGGGCATTTCATCATTTAAAGGACTTGTCGGATATTTTATCCGACAAGTTTGCTCTCGGCCAATAAGATGCAAGCATTTCAGTAGCTTATAACAGTTTGTGGGATAAAACGTCCGACAAGTCCTTTCATGAAATGCCCCCCCCCCCTGGTATGATCCTGTGGTATATAGTGACTGGGTAATAATGCTGGCGCCTCATGATAACTGATCACTGATGAGGCTACCCTGGGTAAGGCCATATTATTACTGAAAATGGTGATATCAGCTTTGGTACGCTCTCCGAACTTTTTTACGCAAGATTACTTCCAATAAAAAAAAAGGTAAGGACACTTACGAAATGCACATTATTTTAGTTTACCCTTCTTATTAGAAACATATTTCAACGTTAACTTCAGCAGACCTTTTTCTTTAAAACCTTGATAGCTGGGTGATCTAATTTGGAATTTACATTTATGGACATAGTATTTAAAAACAAGAACTACCTAAGTCATTTCCGAATTTGTTCTCTTTTTGGCGAACATGCTTACATCTTTAATTAATGATATGGATTAATTCATCCCGGATTGGTCTAACAATATAATATTCAATGAACATTATACTGTACATATATTTCGGGGATGGTTTTGCAAAAGGAGCAGTTTGGGAAATATCAAGAACAATGGCTTTGAGTAATACTCTATAATAACAAAAACCGAATACGATCGAATGCTAAAATTCTAAATTTTCGATGCAGATTGTTTTCCAGCTAGGTCAATTCAGTAATATGAACGAATTTCAGGAAAACGACATTCCACCATCTAAGCATAGCCTGCTTAGGAACCTTCTGAGATTTTGAAGTTTTTTTTTGTCAATACCTTGGTTTAAATAAAAATTCACGAGCCAATCGATGGCAATGTTTGCCGTTAAAAAGGTAATAGTGAAAACACACACACACACACACACACACACACATGATACTTAAAAGAGTCAACACCTCCACGCAGGAATCGACAAACTATAGGAAGCGCTAGCTGGCTTTCCCACTCCCATTTTTCATATTTTGGATACTCCAATCAGGTGAAATGAAAAAAAAAAAACCCTATTCAATGATGTCTAGTGACAACGGTGCAAATTATAAACACTGCCATTTGTTTATTATTATTTTGTTTGATTTAAAATCATTCTCTGCTGGCACTGCAGGGGTGGGGCTGATAAGACCGCCAAACGCCGTCGATTGCAGCGCCCTCTATAAACAATATCGCTCCACAAAATCTCTTTGTACGCATCAACGGAAATGATTACTAGTACCTGGCTGTAAATCCCCTTCGATCCTATAATTTCAATCCCCCTTGTATCCTTGATTTATCCTCGATTGATTGATTGTGGGATTGACCAGCAGGCATGTTTTATCACGGACCGTGTCCCCTTCCTACGCAAGCTTTGTGTGCACGGTGTTCACATAAAAATGTGAAAACAACTCTTGTGAAATTTCATATCTTTGTTCTAGCAAGACATTATAAAAAGGTGTTCATTTCTAAATTCCACATAAGATTTACTTGAGAATTCAGTATAAAATTTGCATTATCATTTCTGCACGATAATTCTAATCATGATTCTTTACAATCTTTTCGAAAGCATGCTGTCTAGAAAACCTTCGATATTTTACATCGGGCCTAATTCTATACGAGACAGCAACAAATGGTGTAAACAAAAATGCCATAATAGCGTGCGATTCCTGCTGACTAACGCCAAATCTGTTATAAAACTTGGTTTTCATCTGAGATAATTATGGGACGGGTATGAGGGACAGACCCTGACTGGCACCACCCTGTATGCATGTACATTGAACAAATATGACAACAAAATTACGCTGAAACAACATATTCGACAGAATAGTCAAAGTGCACCAAACGTGAATAAATCGATATAAAAATTACGAGACAATCAAACTAAACAGTTAATGAAGCAAAGTAAAGTACGTTTCCACAAATATAGACATGAAAGAAGCAAAATGATTTTCAGCACAGATGACAATGGCGTGACAGACACAATATCCCACGATCATGATGTCTCCTCGACCTTGAATGGCGTCACTCTTTTAGATTAATGAATATGAAGACAAAAATTACGATGGAAATAGATACGGATAAAAATACCAAATACACGTATAGACTCTACAACCTAAACTGTCGCACAGATATTCCACAGCTGATGTAGCGTGACTTTTGTAACTGAAGAAACAGAACTAATAACACAGCCCCTCTACTATTCAATTACTCAATTTATTTTTAATTGTGTATTCGTTGCTGTTCAGTTCTTCACATGTTCTTTATTTCTATCCTCTGCGTCTATGATTCAGTGAGTGAAATACAAAATAAACTTGAAAGGATGCATATCGATACTGTTTTTCGGAAATTCTCTTTTTTTATTACCTCTTCTTGTCATGAATCTTGACAATGAACGTACTCGCAGATTTGCTTTGTTTTATCATTTTAATCATATAGACCATGTATCGTTACATATGCCACTGTAGTAACCACTTTGTTTCTTACATGTAAATCTAATGAAATGTGACATCTTTTTGTATGAATTATTATTCAAATCGTGTTACTTGCTTTGAGTCACCTTTGAATGTAGAGATAAATCATTTTCAGAAAAACGTAATGAACTATATAGAATTCTTGTATGAAGCTATTGCTTATAAATTTTCTCAACATTTATTTTAAAAATGCTAGTTAGACTCGATTGGCACATGTGCATGCTGACTCAATATTACTAGTTGTAAATCAAATCTGACAGTTTGAAATGCTATTGCGACATGTGCGTTCATATATCTATGTAATTGTCAAAAGAAATGGAAGGTTAAAATGTTAATGATTCTTGTCAATGAAGATGATGATGGTGATAAAATCAATCATTGGATCAATCGGTGCAGTTAAACGTGTATTTTAAAAATGTTGTATGTTTACGCTTGCAAATAATAGATACGTGTAATATGATGCATGTCCACGCTAGCGCCTAAGTAATTCCCAAGTCAATGTGAAGACCGAAGGAAGGGATGTACATTTGGCATGATCTGATGTTGGGATTATCGTATATTCAATTTGCAGTTTATCCATAACCATGGAAACACGAATTACGCAAGTTTGTCTTAACCATGTTAACAGGCATGTGACCCTTTTTCATCTTAATTCTAATTACGTATTTTGCTTTTCTTGAGGTTTGAACACAATTTTGAGATGAATCATGCTGTATGCTTTTATTTTGTTTCTAATGTTGCGGGTGAATGGGCACAAATATGATACAGGATGCTTAGACAATGGATACTTCAATCAATAATCTATCTTGTTGGTTTTCTTGGCAAGCGGATTGAACATGTCCTGCAACGTGAAAGAAAGTTGGCCGATGTTACAACATAAAAACACGGGAAAGAGAAGTAGGAAGATAAAATGAACGTACACATCGTAAAGGGATAGTAAAGGGAAAGAAAGAATAATTTTTCAAGTTTATCTTTTTATTCACTGGAACAAAACGGGTAGGAAGACATGACAGAGTGGACTACATTATTATAATGCATCTTCGTAAAATAAGTCTTCAGACAGTATCCGCAAATAATAGTTGAGTGAACTGGAACAACACGGGAAGAACACAACTTTTCTCTACCGGCTATTTTTAACCACTTTAACCACATTCACCTCCGCAAGAAGGGCAGTTTCTGGCCCTGCGAAGACGGGAATTGCGAGGTTAAAAATGTCTAGAAGAAGATTCCCTCAATCTTTGATAGGAAGGCTTCTTAAAACGAGCTATACCTTTAAGTAAGTTATTTTTTTTTTATGCCAAACAAACTTCTCTCAAAGCCATTAACGGGGGAGGTAGTTGCAGCTACCCGTCATGTGTCCTCCCCCTCTGTCTACGCTTTTGAATGCCTAAGAGAGAGTTTGTTGTAAATATGTTGACAGGTTTTATTGTCCACCGCAAAACGGCCTACTGATCAATGGGAACTATGTTTGTTTGTGACGCAAAGCGAAGAAGGCATGAATTTGATTACAAGAAGTCACACTAGAAGCGGAATAAGCCGGAATGCCGTCGGAATGAAAATACATGCCACATTCCTGGATATTCGAAGTGCATTCTAAAAATTCTGACTGCATTGTGAGTGCAATTCAAATATTCGGGTCCATTCTTGTGTCCGGCCCGAATGTTTTGCTCATGCTCAAAACTTTCGAAGTGCATTCGAACTGGAAAAATATCGAACGGCATTCAGAGTGCAGTCCAACAGGACTCTGACTGCATTCCAAATATTCTGACGACATTTCAACAACATTCGAAACATTTCTATCGCATTCATGGAGAATTGAGTCGCATAAAAGCACGGCGCTAGCTGTTGCTGCAACGTCGGTCAACATTGAGGAGTCACAGAGGAGCATTGAGGTCAAGCCGCATTCGATCGGCATTTATACATTTTTAGATCAATTCGAAATTTTGCATTTTGAAAAAAATGTCATTCCGGCTGGTTCTGCTCGATTCCCGCTGATTCCGAATAAATGTGACTGGGGCTTAAACCTCTATCTCATTTCAAGGTCTCGCCAACGACGCGCAATGGAATAGGCGAATACACAGGCTGTGTGGCAGCATCTATTCCTCCACTCGCTTGTGTTATCACTTGATTTTACATTGCACACCGAACAACATCGCTCCAAAGAGTTCCCTGGTTGAACTTCTTCCCCCTACATTATCGTTAAGAATTGCACGTGGCGTGTTCTCAACACAACCTAGGAATGGCCACCCGAGTACAGCCGAATGTATCGCGGCAGAGATGGCTCATTCTCGTTGGCGTGTTCTTCGCCATGTTCCTCGAAGTCGGAATCGTAAAGTCGTTTGGTGTGCTGAGCGAGGACATCGCGGAAAGTCTTGGGACAACCATGGATACTGTTGGTCTGGCCATCGCGTCGTGGCAATGTGCAAATTGCTTTCTCGGTAAGAAACACCCTGTTTTCTGGGGAAAAAAAATAATAAAAAAAAAATCAATGTACGAGGTTGGAAATTTGCATTTACCGAAGAAGCTGAGCAATTTTTTACTTCTTTTACTGAATCTTGTTATCGCTTGTATTGATGCATATACAGCGCAATCCCCGAATCTGACATTAAATAAATTATTCACTCATGGACCTATATATGGTTCACTCATCCAATCCAAAAGTTGATGAGCGGGGGGGGGGGGGGGGGGGGATTTTTTTTTTTTTTTTTTTTTTTTTTTTGGGGGGGGGGGGGGGGGGGTGTTTTCTCCATTATTAGGTAGGGGGGGGGGGTAGTGATGGATTTTTGGGGGTGTTTTCTCCATGATTAGGTAGGGGGGGGGGGGGGTAGTGATGGATTTTTGGGGGTGTTTTCTCCATGATTAGGTAAGAGGGGGGGGGGGTAGTGATGGATTTTTTTTTTGATGTTTTCTCCATTATTAGGTAGGGGTACCGTTCGTCTACCATATCGAACTTTGGAGAGACAAGCAAAAAAAAAATGCAAATAGGGGGGGGGGGGGTTAACCCCGAAAAAACGAAAAAGGGGGGGGGGGGGGATTGTCCCCTCAGAAGGAAATACCAGTTGCGACTAGACCAGTTACACCAGTTGCCTTCAAATGGTAATTGACCAGTTGGACCAGTTAATTTGACCAGTTGAATTGGACCAGTTTGAAACACATTAAAAGGTTACTAAATTAAAAAAAAAAAAAGTTCCCACCAATCTATGTACAATTATCCACTAAAAACGAATTTCACATTCGTTTGCCGCAATAAAGTCTCATTTTGACGAAAATTTGAAAAAAAAAACCCGCACGCCTCCAGTGACGTATGAGAAGTCAAAATGCCATAAATGCCGACGACGTTTTATTCACGCAATTCAAACAATACGTTACCAGTGGGAACCTCAAAGCTTGTCCGAGGATTGTCTGAGTAGCAACAACTAACAAATTCAAAGTGCATTCCATCCATTGAATCTGAATGACAAGATACAGGTGAATGCAATAACGCGTTATACTACACAGTTAGGGGGAAAGTTGTGAATACATTACGAAAATGGTCTATTGTTGACTCCCGTACAAACTATGGAATTTTTACTTCTCATACTTCACTGGAGGCGTGCGTTTTTTTTCAAATTTTCGTCAAAATGAGACTTTATTGCGGCAAACGAATGTGAAATTCGTTTTTAGTGGATAATTTTACAAAGATTAGTGATTAAAATGAAGTTGGGATCGAGTTAAATCCTAGTGTAATCTTACCCTACGATAATCCTATCCTAACAACTTTGACAATTTCATAAAGTGAGTTCTACTTCTATCCTAAGTATAACCTAACCTAAGTCAAATCAGATTTCTTTCAGCCACTACAAACTTCTCGGTGGAGCGCATCCATATATATAGCAGTAACTGCTGTGTAGTAAACAAAATAATAATACATAGTTCGGCAGTCGCAGAGCATGCTTGGAATGCAGATCACCCTCCCAATGCGGTAAGCTGCATAGCGCGGGAAAGCACTGATACACACGGCGTTTTAAAGAGGCTATCCACCCAAAACTCTCCGCTTGACCGCCTTGCGACGCCCGCTTCTAACCACAGTAGCAATTGTGAAGCAACCGCCGCCAACCGAGGGGCTTTCCCCGACGTCCGCTACCCGCCCGTAGGTCGCACCGTCCGCGGCTAGTGATTGGTCGATTGCGCCGACCAATCGCAGCGCGGCGGTTCCGGCACTTTCGGAACGCAGCTTACGCTATAAAGGACGCGCGCAGCGACGCGCGCAGCCGGCGTGTACATAATCGGGTGTGATTGAACACGCGCCTAAAATCAACCAGCAACAACAACAACAACGATTGTCGCTGAAAAGTTATGGTGTTCTCAACAGGTGCTGTTCAGGTGTTTGAACAATTATGAACATGATTTTGTGACAACAGTTTCTCAGAGAGAACAAAAGAAATGTACAGTCTCATTTCGCTTGTCCCGTTCTGTTAATGGCATTAATACCTCCATGAGCACAACAGGTATCAGCAAACACAAATAAACAAGTTTTTCAAGTAAAATATCTGTGCTTCACGCAAAAACACACAAACGCCGTTAATGATAACACACAGCTTAATATATCATTTTGAGGGTGGTTGAATCTCCCAAATGCACAAGTTGTCGGAAAGTGAAGAAATTGGTCAATTTTGTAATTAATACAAATAGGTTGTATGTCCGATTTTTAATGATTCCTCAATACTTTTCGAAACAAAAGCAGAGTATTAGGATCTGTCATTATCTGCCGTTAACTTCCTTATACAGTTTTATAGTTTGCAAACGAATTTGTCAAAAACAAAACGTCAACAGACAAATGGGAAATTAAAGAATTTTTTTTTCAAGTTGACATCAGCTAAATGTCGGCTCGGCACATGGAATATCAAAGCATTGTCATGATTATGGAATTCTTTTGAAATTCATTAGCACGCTTTAGAACCCATACATATGTTTGAATGTATTATGCTCGAGTTTTTACTCTTTCTAATAACACTTCCCTGTTACTACCACGATGACCAACATCTTCCGCCCTATTAACAAAATAATGGTTAGTAAATGCAAATCGATAAGCATTTCAGAAATTGACCTAGCTCTTTGAAGTGGAATTCACTTTTGAATGTATACACTTGTAAACATTTATTTAAATGAAATGTATTTCATCGTATATATTGGATCATTTTCAAGTTATTGATTCAGAAGTCGAAAATTATGTCACAATTTGATACATGTTACACAAGCATGAATATTCATGAGCATCCCAGGTAGGAATCTGGGTATAAACTGGAACAACATCACTAATTGGGTTAACAATTAGCACTAGCCTAAATTCATATAGTTATTAGGGTTATCCTTTAAGATATACTTACGACTGGACTAAAATAGGATTAGATCATACCAGATTATATAAGATTAGGCTAAAAGGTTTATTTTTTTCAACTGGTTTTCCAACTGGTGTTCAACTGGTGTAACTGGTTTTTCCAACTGGTACATGTACTCAACTGGTTTAACTGTTTTTTCCAACCGGTGCTCAACTGGTTTAACTAGTTTTTCCAACTGGTTTAACTGGATTTTTCAACTGGACTATTTCAATTTCCAGTAAATTGCCTTTTGATTCAACTGGTACAACGGACCAGTTGCAACTGCTTTTTTCCAACTGGACCAGGAATCCCATTTAAATTTCCATGGTTGCGTTTTAATTCAACCGGACCAGTTGCAACTTTTTTTTTTCAAGTGGTGTTCAACTGGTGTTCTGGAACCAGTTGATTTTTACAGGTTCCAGTTGATTTCACTGGAACCTGTTGGAATTTCCAACTGGTCCCAGCTGGTCTTTCCTTCTGCCCCCCCCCCCACCCCCCACTAAATACCCGCCTGTTTGACTATATTATTCGCCTGAAATTCTCCGTAATGCCTCTCATCGGTTTTTCCGAGTTTTATATTCACCGTAAGACTCTCAAATGCGAATAAATGTATTTTCCTTGAAATTGAAAGGCGCGACTAACAATAATACAATGGGTATTGCTAAAAAGGTCTTATTCATTGGGTGATGTTTATTGTTGTAAAGGTTCATTCATCCGGAAATGGAATAGGGTGATTTTTTAATCCGTTGAACCCGAAAACGATTTTTTTTTAGGGGGGGGGGGGGGTGGGGACAAAGAATGTAACTCCTTTACTGCCAGACGGAATAATGTGTATCATCAGTGCAAAATGCCTCAATGGTCAATAGAGAATTTCATGAAAAAAAATACGGTGAGATAATTATTTTCGGATAAAAGAATCTAATTTGCAATGGAGGGATTTATCTTTTGCAATCATAAATAAACCTAGATTACCCCATTTTTCTTCTTTCTTGTGTTTGTGACGTTTTCGATTGAATTACAAGTGTGAAAAATGCGCCATATATCGTCACTGTTTTCACGTACCGTCACGCTTGCGCGTTCAGCACGAAAAAGACTATTCGAGATAATCGCGTTTGAAGTTTGTAATTGTTTTCAAATTGTGGTTTCAATGCGTTTTCTTCACCTTTTGTTACAATTCTTACTTTAATGTGGACGTACACAATTTCAAGTTTCTTATTATGTAAATGTTGCTCCATAACGCCTCCACACTTACTTGCTATCGAGTTGTTAATTTACCTAGGAGCACGGTTCGTGAAAACGCCAAGGCTGTGTTTTTGCATACACATCGTTTTCACGAACCGTGCTCGGAGGATCGCATCGCACGCACGCATAGGAAAATGGGTGTGCGCAATGATGCAGCGCGTAAATACGCGACCGAGACTCAGTTCGAGAGTGCATTCCACCAGAGCTATGCTATCTGTGTGCGCGCTGCTGTTCAGTAATAAGCAAATAATCAACGTGGTGAAGGTGACAGGACGAACTATCACTTCCGAGGCGATCTGGATGTAGCTTTCTTGATTAGTTGATTATTTGCTTTATATTCCACATCTGAAACCAACTATCTATACCAGAAATGACAATTTGACATACAAAAATAATGTTTACGGGTACTCTGCACTTTCCGACTTGAGTCCCACCTTTAGCAACGAGGTTAAGAAGGTTAGCAACGAGTCGATATTGCTACAATCAATTCACGACAGAAAGGATCGAACAAAATGACACCAATATTTGATTTATGTGCTATTTATTATATGGAATATTTCCCCTCTAAAATCAAGACAAACTTTCATAAACGTTCCATATCAATACATATCAGTTACATATTGTTACGACCGCTATTTTGCAGTATGGGTTTCTATATTTGAAGATGTGTAGACGTACATAATACACGATGTCGACAGGAGTTGTAGTTTCAGATTTCGGTAGTTATTTCGATGGTCATTTTGATACTCATTTTGATGGCGTAACATAGCGTAACAACATGGCTTAGAGTTGAACTCCAACCCTTAAAGCTAGACTGGCTTGTCTCCTTCTCTCCTCCTACTCTGTTCCTACCCAAAGCTATAGACTGCCTCTATTTATACATGCTGGTGTACCTTATCAACTATAATCACATAAAGGAAATACATGACATGAAGGATTTCTAAGTACAAAGTAATGCAGTTTTGTAGGGACAGTATAGCTTAAGCAGAAAAGAGTTAATAGTATTGACGTCAGTACTCTCCTTGAAGTCTTTACTTTCTCTTGATTGAACTTCAAACAAGAACTTTACCAAAAGCATTTAGTTTCCAAAGAAACCAGAATTACATTTCTGGAAGAAGTCCTTGGTCTTCCCCCATAACAAATCGTAAATGTCAACCCCAATAGAGTTTAGCGGTCAGAAGAATGTTGGAAGAAGAGAGAAAATGGTTTATAGCTGGGTCGTAAAATGTACTCCGCACCCAAGGACAAGATTGACCAGAGCTGTGACGTAGCAGAGGTTATACTCAGTTTCATGCCCTTCCGAAAAAAGAGTAATGGATTTATGCAGAAAGTATTAGGTCAACAATGACGTCAACATTAGATGTCCAAGAACTTGGTTAATGTAAATGTTGAGTTGAGCTCGAGGTTATCTAAGAAAGAGGGGATGTTTAGGAGAATTTGTGCTTACTATAAACAGGGGAATAAACGGAACTCGGGGACCGTAATAATATTGTATATCAATTACTCTACGTACAGTGTACATGTAAAATTTAGCTTACAATGCTGGAGGATACTGTAGTCGAATGAATCCACGGCTCCCGTTGATGGTGTTGTTGATAATCCGATGCAGTATTCCCAAATTATGATTGCAGTGTTGATCGCAATGTTGTACGTTGAAGAGCAGGTATTCCAGAAAATCAAATCCAAATAGATGATCCAAGATGGTTAAATATTAATCCACAGAGTGTAACGCTTTCCCAAGAATGATCTCATAAGCACTATTAAATAGGCAGGTCACTATCCACGCAGAGAAAATCCTCGTATAAATCTCACAGGTGTGTATCGAGCAAAGGTCCCTACAAAATGCAGGTGACTGGAGGTAAGATGACATAAACTCTGAACTCATGTCCAAAACAACTCCTATATATATATATATATATATATATATATATATATCACAATCTGTACATTCTAGAAAGTTCTATCAATCTATAAAGTTCTGTAAATCTAGAAAGTTCTACATCTAGAAAGATCCATTTATGCTTGCAAACATGACAAACAATATTGATCTGACCCAGATTACACTGATGAGTCATCACTGGCCCGAAAGGTCACTGAACTCCACCGGCAAACTCCAGCCAGTGCCTCCTTTATTATGATAATTAGCTCCGGTCAGGTGTAACATTCTTTTATGTAAATAACACCTGGCCCAGATAGTTCTACCAAATTCCAGAATCTTCCGGGTAGTACTTGCGCAATGTTGATTTCACCAAGGAGGAACTGCGCAAGCACATAGACTGCATCTGATTTCATGGCTTCATGTATTGTACTGACACAAATTTATAACAATATCAATCCCCGAAGTGAATTGACTTGAGTGATTGTGTCCTTACATTTGATGTCGAGATACGATTGCCATGGATTTCTACAGCGACTCGCCAGTTTCCAGAGTATTTTGGGCGACGTTATCTATCCGCCGAAACACCTAGTTCCTTAAGATTCTGTCCTAAATACCTCAAAAGTAGGGTTAGGATAACAATTTATAGGTGTTAGGTTTAGGTTAGTCTTGGTCTAGGTTTTTTTTTAAGGTCGAGCCTTGAATTGTAAATCCAAGTTTCACACATCCAAATCCAATCAATTATCTAATTCATTACTTCCTTGTCGACGTTTAAACCACTATAACAAAAGACAAAATGGTCCCACAAGTTCCTCACACATTCCTCTCTCCGCAATATTCATCGACGTGATACATTTGCAATTAGCTACACCACAATTTCACTATGAAAACATGATTTCCTCGACGATCACGTGCCGTTAGGTCTATTGTCGATCGATGGCAGCTTCGCTAGGGCTTTAAAGCCTTTAACACACGAGTCAATGAAATGGAAAACACAGCGCGCAATCGCGGTCAATTACAAAGAAATAAGTGCAAATTACGCGCGTACTACGCTTGTCATAGACGCGCTGATACAAAGCTCCATAGACTGACGTGTAAACTTCGGACTTTTTTTTTCATGCTTTTTCACCTGAAAATAGTTCGGGACTCTCATTCACAAATAATGTTTTAGCTCCTCATTAATTGATTAATTGTTGTCGTGGGCTGGGGAAGGTTTGTTTTGCTGTGGAACCGTTTGCCCAATTTTGAGGCCAGCAAAACTGCCGTTTTCCCGGTTTTGAGCCTAAGGAGGCCTTCAAGGTTTGGCAAGTCGGTAAAGTGCAATACCCCACCGAGCTACTGTTAGTCAATTGATAGTCCGTGTGTAACGCACTTTTATTTCGCGCGTACTCAAAATATTGATCACGCGTTAGGGCTGTTAGGATCACGCGTTAGGACTGATGAACCTTTCTTCAATCACAAGATAGCAGACACCCTTCCCATCCAGATTGGACCTTTCACTATAGAGGAGCTTCAGATCTGCCTGAAGAAACTGAACAACACCAAGACACCTGGTCCCGACAACATTCCTGCAATAAACTGGAAGAATCCACTATTCCATGATCAACTGTTGGAATTTTTTAATAGCACCTATTTGGGAAACAAACCAGCTGAATTCTCATCATTCATCGTTCCTCTACCAAAGAAAGGCGACCTACAACCACAAAACTACAGAGCTCTAACAGCTGATCTGATGTGTGGTGCACAAGATCTCCTAACAGCACTCGAGATTGCTGCAGACAAAGTCGGCCTACTTCTAAATGCCAAGAAGACAGAATATATATGACCATCAACGAGGAAGTTGATCATCAACCATTCTGCACTACAGATGGTAGCCAACTCAAAGAGGTCAAGGACTTCAAGTTTCTAGGGTCCTATGTTGCCGACAGCAAGAAAGACTTCCTGTCACGAAAGGACAAGCTTGGAATGCCTGCAATAAACTACACCTATTATGGCAATCTGGTATCTCGAATTCAACCAAGCTGAAATCCTTTAGAGCTTGTGTAGAGAGTATCCTGTTATATGGATCTGAGACATGGACCATGAAGAAAGAACTACAGGATAGACTGGATGGCACCTACACCAAGCTTCAAAACATATCCTGGCGTGAGCACAAGACCAAAGCACAGATATATGGAATTATCCCCCATTTCATCTTCTGTTGCCCAACGCCGTGCACGATTTGCTGGTCACTGTCGTCGTGCAATCAATCAAGTAGTCTCAGACGTCACATGTTGGAAGTTACCGTGCCAAAAAAGGGGTCGTCGTCCCCTTAACTACAATGATGTGATTGATGGAGACATCAAGCAGGATCAAACTGACATCCCCAACTTAATGACAAACAGGGACATTTGGCCCAACATGGTGAACAGCATCTCGGCTGCGGCCGTTAGATAGATAGATAGATAGGACTGTGAGGAGTGAAGAGATCAGCGAAACCAAAAAGTACTATCACCTAGAGTGTAACGAACTTTTCTTCTGATCAGATGGGCAAAACTGCGCTTTATCACGTAATTAACTCTTGACCAATCCCATCGCAATATTCTTAGTATGTGTAATATAATGAAAAATGTTGCGAGGTCTGACGTCACGCAACATCATAGTTGAAATATATTTGGTCACATGATGCTGTTTGAACCAATCACTATACAGGATTCAATCTATGTAGGATATAGCAAACAATGTGGTAATGATCGAGTTGTTAACTGGGAAGGATCTTCGTTCTTCAGAAGAAAGCGGCTATACGCGCACTCAGAGTGGCCAAAACTGTCTGGAATATGAGTATGTGTTATTAGAAGGTCGATTACAAATTATCACAGCATAAAAGCATGTTGGTGAAATTGTAGTTCTATATCAAAACATAATAACATGTCGGTCGACGCGTGAACTGACATGAACGCGTTATGTTACATTATGTGTAGCTTAATAATGCTTTTCTAGGTCCTAACATACACCCATAATGCTCATAATGCTCAATAATACGCGTATTTTACGTGCAATGCAGGTACACACGCACAAGTAACATACACGCAATCAAAAATACATGTACTTCCGATATTACTCACCCATACGTTGACCCATACTCACAGCCACATGCACATAGAAACACAAACATACTCTCTCATTTAGATGTACAATTTGCAGACCCACATACACCTACACACTCCCAACATATACTTGCAAACTGTTAACTCGCACATGCTTTATACACAAATATCTTTAACCATGTATGCATATTCCCTCATATAGACATGTATGCATGTTGTCATTCTATTCATCATGCAAGTATGGCAAGGAAAATAAAGCAAAGCAATATTATGATATTAAATATTGCATTCAATAAATTTCAGGTGATATACAAACATCTACATGTAAGTACATGTATTGCAGTTTACTATGTAGTGCATATAAATGTCCATGTATTCGAAGCCTGCCCCCCCCCCCCCCACACACACACACTCAATGTTATTTAGGGTACGCCGTTGCTCGTTCCCCTCCCTTTGAAAGCACCAAAATTTCTGAACCCCCCTTTCGCGGGCTTTTCTAGCTACCTTGGAGACCCCTCTAAATCCGGAACACTGCTCAATGTTCTCATGCATGAGTGATTGAATCGATGTGATTTGAAGGGTTTCTAAATTAAAAAAATAAGTTCCCACTAATCTATGTAAAATTACCCACTAAAAAAGAATTTCACATTCGTTTGCCGCAATGAACAATAAAGTATCATTTTGACGAAAATTTTACAAAACGCACGCCTCCAGTGACGTATGAGAAGTAAAAATTCGATAGATTGTACGGAAGTCAACAATAGACCATTTTCGTAATGTATTCACAACTTTCCCCTAACTGCGTAGTAACGCATTATTGCATTCACCTGTATCTTGTCATTCAGATTCAATGGATGGAATGCACTTTGAATCTATTAGTTGTTGCTATTCAGACAAACCTCGTACAAGCTTTGGGGTTCCCGTTGGTAACGTATTGTGTGAATGGCGTGAATAAAATATTTTATTTACGTCGTTGGCATTTATGACATTTTTACTTCTCTTACGTCACTGGAGGCGTGCGTTTTTTTTAAATTTTCGTCAAAATGAGACTTTATTGCGGCAAACGAATGTGAAATTCGTTTTTAGTGGATAATTTTACATAGATTAGTGGGAACTTATTTTTCTAATTTGGTTTTCACCCTTTAAGGAACAATCCTGCCTAAATATTTTGCTCAAAACCTCTTCGATAAAAAGTTATGCTATGTTGCTTCGGAGGGGGGGGGGGGGGGTAGTTTATTTTTTGTTGTGTTTAGATAAAAGAACATACAAGTTAGTCGAACAAGAAAATCAGCATGATCATGAGGGGGGGGGGGGGGTCCAACTTTGTATTTTCTCATTGGAACAAGGTCGACATGACATTACAGGGAAAATACAGTACACTGCTTACTTAGAGAGTATCCGCATAAGAGTCAAGAGTAATTGGAACACTATTGGTTGCACATCTTTAGTATGCCAACTAATTCAAGTTTGGCCTTTTAAAGCTCTCTTGAAACATTTTGAAAAGGGAAACCACGGCAATAGAAAACGAAAACGTGATACAGGACCATAGGTATTCAGTACAACACGTTAAATTCCTATTTGGAGTGGTTTGATGGACAAAACGACCTCATAGACAAAGGAAGGTTGCACCCTGCTTGTACCGAGCTAAAGAAAAGTATAACAATGGAACAGTGGAAGCAAACATACCACAGTATAGTCCAGCAAGTCATTCACTTGTAATAAATATCCAACTGTCTGCGGCGCAAAGCTTTAACAACACTACTAATGTGGCGTGATTTTTTTTTATTTAACTGATATGAGACCTTCAACAAGCACCACACTTGTTCGATCATGATAATAGTTTATCAAAAACGAGGGAGTTATGTGTTTAATGCTTGCAAATGGTGCTCTTGCATGTGTAAGAAGATACCTGTAATACATGCGTACGGCAACGCTAGGGCTAGCTACTTCCTCGGTCAATGTGAGGAACGACGGAAATGAGGTATGATATGATCCGATGTTGGGGCTATCATATATTTGATTTCACAAAGTGTATCCAGAGTGCTTTAAACGTTTGTCATCACAGGTATGTGTCCCACTTTTTCTCCATCTTTATGGAAATCATGATGCAGGATGCATGAACATCATATACATCAATATATATCTTGCTTCTTTTCTTGGCAAGCAAATTGGGAATGTTCTTTCACGAGAAAGAAATTGGCTAATTAATTTCACAAAAGAGGGCACGGAAAGCGAAGAAGGAGCGAGGAAGAAGCTGACTTTATAGATAAAGTTGTTTCACTCAAACCAAGGGAATCTATACAATACAAGCTCATCTTTTCAATAGGTTCCCTTATATTTCACTGTAAACATGTTTAACTCTGGCTCTTCTAATCTTAAGCTCATACAAAGAATGAATTTACCTTGTAGTACAGGTGTTTGTATTCTGTGTAATCTGTGCATTGTGCTGTTCTGTAATATCATTTTTGTTTGTAATATGTGAAATATGAGATAAAACTAATCTGAACTGGAAGGACATACAAAGGGAGGGGGGGGGGGGTTTCTAACTTTGTATTTTCTCATTGAAACAATGTGGAGAATGGTAAGACAGGGAAAGAATAGTTCCATATTTTCTCAGACAGTATCCGCACACGACACTCGAGTGATTGGCAGAATATATGTTGCACATCTTTAGTATGACAATTTATTCAAGTTTGGCCTTTAAAAGCTCTTTTAGAATAACGTGAAGAGGAAACCACGGAAATATCAAATGAAAACGTGATATAGGACCACAGGGATTTAATACAGCATGCATTCAATTCGTGCTTAAAGTGGTTTGATGGGAAAAAAACCCAGACGTATCAACATTGCCTCATAGACCGTGACAGATTGCACCCTCTCTGTACCGAGATTATAACAAAGACTATATTTCATGACTGCATAAATCATATAAATACTGCATTTCATGACATGGAACTTGTTGTTCATGGAGGTGCACATAAAAGACTGAAAGAAACTCAAAATCGTAAAAATGGAAAGAATGTGGCCTCCTGGAGCGGTTCGTGGAAACAGTGACGATATGTCAAAGAACTGAATCCACACTCTGAACTTTCGAATTGTCCCCAACTTAGTCAAGTGGTGAAAAGGGAATCGTATTGCTTGAATCTTATGAACAATTATATAATCTTATGAACAATTGAGTGGGAAAACATACCGTATATAATAGACCTTTAAAATTATTTCTTGCCATAACTTTACGTCCTTTTAAACGAGCGATGGCTTTTGTGTCATAAGCCTCGCTGCGTGATGAGCGCATCCCACCATGCCCACTGTGCTTCCTGTAATCACTCAGCTGCGCTAAGCTGGAGATTCGTCTCATGGCCTGGGCATCATCGGAGACATGATCCGATTAGCCGTACGACTCTGCGCAACAGGCCATAGATTCTCGCTTGTCGCTTTTTTTTTTTTGTAGAAGCCAACATTAATCACAAAAGTGCAAAACCTCTTGCCATTCCTTTAAAATGTATGATTTCACACCAACAATTCCACGGCTTGGCAGAGACATATCATTTATTAGTGCGTAAGAAAATTCTATATCAATTACCTGTTTGAATCCTCAGAATCAGCTAAACACTAGTTGAGATTATGAAAAAAAAGCCGAAGGGGAGGGGAGGGGGAGGGGAGGGGTAGGGAGGGGATACTAAATTTATTGCTTGAGTGTATAAGCTTATTGTAATGTACAGAAACGGGAGGTCTATGATTAGATAATATTATTGACCATGATGATTTGTAAACTCACGATGTCCAAGAATAATTTCAAGTTATTTTCGGGGCATTCACACTGAAGAATGAGTGAGATCTTGACCAAAATTGAAAGCTCACTAATTCTCATATTTATCAAGCATATAAAGGGTTAACACAATTGTTCGTATTTCGTTCCGCACTCCCCCAGTTCCTCTCAACCGGCCACTGCTGCGGTACTTCTCCATGCGCCAGCTGATTATGGTGGGTGGACTGATCGGCTGTCTTGGGATGATTGCTGCTGCTTTCACGCAATCTGCTCTACAGTTCACCATCGCATGCACCGCCTCAGGTATATAAATTATTGTAACCTAGGCCTACGTAAGATGCGATCATCAGGCGACAAGTATTCTCGAAGTACATAGATATATATATAAAAGTGCGATAGTTCTCAACTTCGACATATATATATATATATATATATATATATATATATATATATATAATCATATATATATATATATATATATCTCTCTCTATATATATATATAATTATATAGACTCTCCTAGACTCCTAGACTCTCTCTTCATTCACACTGGAGCAACCGCTCGGCATGTCGAAGTTGAGAACTATCGCACTTTTATCTATATATCTATGTACTTCGAGAATACTTGTTTCCTGATGATCGCATCTTACGTAGGCCTAGGTTGCAATAAACCTGCAATGAACCTGATGAACCTATAGTCAACCGGTTGAACTTGTATTATCATACATATTATATTATGATATTTATATCCAAAAAAGACATCACAAAGGTGGAAAGAATAGGTTCAATCTCTCAAGTAATATATACCCATTTTGTCGTGTTGCAGTTTCTACTCTCAGTAAACAATATCATCCGTACCCTTGTATTTAGTTCACAGTTTAAAACAATAACAATTCCTCCCTTCATTTTAAGAGGGCCTATGGCACGTTGGAGAATAACAATAAATTGAGTAAGAAAATAGGGTGTAAATGTCACCGCAGACGACACGATCCGATCTGTGGAATGGATCTGCGACTGGGTAAATCGTAGGACCCGATCATCGGATGTATGCAAGAAGATGACGTCACACTTCGAGTCGTAGGCCATTACGACCGCCTAATCGTGAACAAAATTGTGCCATATGTTGTAGCCTTAAGAGAGAATAGATGTGGGCAGCAGAGATAGATAGATAGATAGAGAGAGAGAGAGAGAGAGAGAGAGAGAGAGAGAGAAAATAGAAATGGTATTCCTTATCCTTTGTATTCATTCATTTCTTCACCAGGCGTCGGTTGTGCAATGGTGTTCTTCCCCGCCCAGACGAGCCCGACGGAGTACTTTCCCGACAGGTATGATCTGGCCTCCAGTCTCGTTCTAACCGGTGGGGGCGTGGGCATGATGGTGTTGCCCCTCGTAACGGAAAAATTCGACGCGTTGTACGGATGGAGAGGTACGTTACTGCTCATGGGGGGCCTCAGCTTACATGTGCTTGTGTGTGGGGCGCTGATGAGACGTCCGACTGGCGAATCCTCCCGAAGGACGCCCCTATCAGGGGGAGAGGTCCCCGGTATTGAAGTCCCCTCAGGGAGTAGTTGTGATAATCAAGAAAGATCGAACGCTGAAGGCGCACTGACCAGTATCTCTTTGCAGCCGGAGAGCACCAGAGACGGTTACGTTATCGATCCAATCAAAAGGAGACAGTCCGTGCGGGGTGATGTGGCAGGGTTCCTACCGTTGCAGGAAATACCATTTGTTGAGAAAGATCCGCAGAGCGAACTAGCTAGTGAAGCGCCCTCTCGGTCGGGTTCCTGTAAATGGTTATCATACCTGGTAGAATTCATCAAATACTTGTTTGCTGTGGACGTACTGCTGAAGGATTTCCTCGTTCTCATGTCGGTTGTCCTCGCATTCTTCGCCTACGCGATATCTTATATGGGATGGACCATCTTCGTCGTCCAAAATGGCATCGTAAAGGGATACCCTCCTTCGGAAGCCGTTTTTCTGGCAGTGGCCGGGGGCACGGCGAATGTTGTCGGCCGACTGGGAATGGGTATCTGGAACGAAAGAGGTTTCGTCTCGAGCTACACCTCGTTCGCCTTTCTTGCTGCTCTCTCCGGCGTGGCATTTACAACGAACAGCTTCACGGCAAATTTTGGGGTCTTGACCCTGTCTTCTGTCGTCGTTGGATTCACCTTAGGCGCGCGCACAGTCATGGAGAACATCATACCTATGGATGTTGCTCCTGAAGGAAATGCGAGGGACTTTATGATGCTGCTCTTTCTAACAGTCGGCGTCGCAGGAGTATTTGGGGGGTATGTGATTGGTAAGTGCCTGGGAAACAAGCGAGCAAGTATAAACAATGCAATGGTCCAAATAGTGCAAACAGTTGCATAGACGTGTGACACAATTAATAAACAGCAAGGCATGTTGAATAAAATTAATTTCAATAAGATGATGCTATCAACGTTATTTAAAGTTAACTTATATATGGCCCTCCAATAACGAGTCAGTTGTAAAATTTGTAAAAACAAATGACATATCTACATATCAATCTTATTTTGTATGATGTTTTTTAATGTAAATTGTATTTTTTCTAGCAGTGTTTAACCGTAAACATTGTTTATTTTCAGTGGGGGAATTAAATGAAACTGGAATGAGCACGAAGAGATGTTATGATGCCTGACGTTTTGGTGAAACAATCCGCCTTTTAGCTCGAATGTTACATTATGTGATACAAATTTAGAAAACTGCTTACTATTTATTACAATTAATTCCTTATTTTGTTATCATATATAAGGAATGTTATGACATTAAAATTATGTGCAATGCTGTTCTTTATAATATTTCATCTCTCTCTCTCTCTCTCTCTCTCTCTCTCTCTCTCTCTCTCAAGAAAGCATGACACTGCAAGCTCATCCATAAAACAAAAGATTTGAACATACCCCCATCCCCTTGTATCCTTGTTCTTCACATATTTTTTTCCTTCATTTTTTAAAATATAGGTTTAATGTACAACCGATACGGTTCCTACGACTACGCTTTCATCATGATGGGACTGCTAGACATCGCGTCAGTGTTCCTTATCCTGGTTCCTCTATTTCGTCAATACTACCGAGAGAGACAATCAACAAAACATGAGCAGCGTATGATCGAGACGCCGTTAATATGTCCCCAAACAAAGAAGTGTTACCAAACACAATAGCATAATGCCATGCAAAGTATGTTGTAATAAGGTTTCAGTGTTCAACTCTGTACGTAGGAGGCTTATTCGTGTTGTATACACTTAATTTACATATGTCATACATTGTACTATTCACATATAAACATATGTATATACAGTATATTTGTGTAAATAAAAAAAAACACATATCACAAGCGTACCCACAGCACTGACAACACACCACCGAGCAAGAAACTTGACTGAAGAAGGCCTAACAGCCGAAAGTTTTGAATAAACTGGCAAGGTCCAGCTACGTCCCAGCTCCTAGACTCTCTGTCTTCATTTACACTTATTTGTATAAATATATATATATATATATATATATATATATATATATATATATATATATATATATATATATATTCATATAAATGTGTATGTAAAAACATATTCAAATAAATATGAATATATAATTCACGGGAAATGTTTCCCTATGGATTGACAAGAGAAGTCTGATCAGGGACATTGTGTGAATCTGGGCAGGTCAACAAGAATCATTCAGGAAAAAAGTCGGTTTCTTCAAACAATATCGACTCTAATTTCATCGTTAACAAGGAAAATGTATTTCAGAGTTAAAGCACACGAATTGACTCATTTCAAATATATCTTGCATTAATCCACTGGACAGTTTTTACGGAAAGCTTAATGTTAATACAATTATGCAATGTATCTAATTTGCGAGTTTATGACATTGTTCTTGTCGATGATTGCTTAAAAAGAAGACAAATAATTTGTTTATGTTTTAAATGAAACAATAAAAGCCCTTTTTAGGGAAAACAAATTAAGGAATGAACATGAATGGTGCATTTTCATGCTCACTGATGATATTTATTATGGCAAATTATGTTTGAAAACCATCTCCTTTCCTGATTGTTTTTTCTTCTCCACCTCTCTCTCTCTCTCTCTCCCGCCCAGTTCTCTCTATTTCCCCCTCTTCCCTTTTCTTTCTTTCTTTCTTTCTTTCTGTTGCTGTCTCTCTCTTTCTCCTTATCCGCTTTCCACCCTTTCTCCCTATTCCTCCTCTCTTATCTCACCTTATTTCTTCCTACTCTCTCTTTGCCTTTCCCTGCCTTTTTGGTTAAGTAGCGTAGCCTTAAGGCCATCACAGACCACACGATTTTGTACCGATTCTGCATCCGTAAGGGATTGCGACTGAAAATGTGACGTCACCTACGATCACAAATTCCAATCGTACGACTGGGTCCTACGATTCAGTCGGTAGCCAACTCTTACAACTGGTTGGGTCAGATCATCTACGGTGGCCTGTACATCCAGGGAGTGCGGGTTATTTCTTATTCATATCATGCAAACATAAGTCTCAACAATGACGGCATTTGTAATTCACGGAGAATTGTACAGTCTATCGGCAGCGCTCGCTCGTTCTATTCAAAACGTGAGCGTTTTATTTTTTTCGTCTCGCGAAATCTCGCGTGCAGATTTTGCTGCATTAGATTATGAATAAATTCGACGTGCTCGCGAGATCATTAGCTGGTGTCTGCTGTAAGCATACTGATCACGAATTTTTAAGACAGGGATTGAGATTATATGTTTCTTAATAAGTATTTTCATTTCTTTCGAAATCCGCAAAGGAGTTTTTATTTCATTTGCTTTCAAAAACAGGCCTCAGGGTTTTTTTTAAATATGTAAGCTCTCAGACTTTGCTGGATCGTGACCCTTCTCCAAATTGGACGGCAACACCAGTTACAGCTGTGGAAAGCCAGTACTCCAGCGAATATTTTGATTTCAGTTTTGTTTGGGCTTAAAAATAAAACATTCAGCCAAACGGCAGGCACCGGAAAATACGCTCATTTTATTTTCAGCGAGGTAGTCGTGACCTTCACTTGACCTCTCGAACCGCGGAAAACGTCTCCTTTTCAAACTGCGATATCTTCATGAATATACCATATTTTCGTGCGCTTTCTTTTGTAACTGTATGTTGGAGGTCGAATTTTACCAAGTGTGAAAAAACTTTTCATTAAAACAGGCAGAAAAAAATTGCAAATTCGAGATAAATATGTGGTTCTAATACAAATTAAAATAATTAAAACAAACTCTATATTTCAATGTCAATCGCTTTTGAGCCCCTAACATTTAGAGATCATCTGAAGCGGAATTTATTGTACTTTATGGAGATACCATTATTTTTCAACCTCCCCCCCCCCCATAGAAGGGTCAGGATCCAGCAAAACATCAACCATGTTCAAATCCAAAATGAGCGAGATATGACGAAGTTGTGAACGATCCTAACCAGCCAATCATAGTCCACGATAATAACGAAATTCTACCGGCGATCCAAGGGTCGCGGACTATGATTGACTGGTTAGGATCGCTCACAACTTCGTCATATCTCGCTCACTTTGGATTTGAACATGGTTGATATTTTGCTGGATCCTGACCCTTCTATGGGGGGAGGTTGAAATATAATGGTATCTCCATAAAGTACAATAAATTCCGCTTCAGATGATCTCTAGATGTTAGGGGCTCAAAAGCGATTGACATTGAAATATAGAGTTTATTTTCATTTTTAAAATTTTTATTAGAACCACATATTTATCTTGAATTTGCAATTTTTTTCTGCCTGTTTTAATGAAATGTTTTTTCACCCTTGGTAAATGTCGACCTCCAACATACAGTTACAAAACAAAGTGTACAAAAATATGATATATTCATGGAGATATCGCAGTTTGAAAAGGAGATCTTTTTCACGGTTCGAGAGGTAAAGTGAAGGTCACGACTACCGAGCTGAAAATAAAATCGTGTGTTTTCTGCTGCCTGCGGACGAATATCGGTTGCGAAGTCCGTATGATTTCTGAAAATTCGCGTCACTTTGAAGACGAATAGCTAAAATGTTTTATTTTTGAGCCCAAACAAAACTGGAATCAAATTCTCCGCTGGAGTACCGGCTTTCCAAAGCTGTAACTGGTATTGCCGTTCAATTTGTAGAAGGGTCAGGATCCAGCAAAGTCTGGGAGCTTACATATATATCGGTTGCGAAGTCCGTACGATTTCTGAAATCTCGCGTCACTTTGAAGACGAATAGCTCAGATGTTTTATTTTTGAGCCCAAACAATATTGGAATCAGAATCTCCGCTGAAGTATTGGCTTTTTAGAGCCGTAACTGTCGTTGCCGTACAATCCATAGAAGGGTCAGGATCCAGCAAGGTCTGAGAGCTTACATATTTCAAAAAAAAATGAGGCCTGTTTTTGAAGGCAAATAAGATAAAAACTCCTTTGCGGATTTCGAAAAAAAACTAAAAATATTTATTAAGAAACATATAATCTCAATCCCTGTCTAAAAAAATCCTGATCAGTATGCTTACAGAAGACCCCAGCAAAAGATCTCGCGAGCATGTCGAATTCCTTCATAATCTAGGTGCAGCAAAATCTGCGCGTGAGATTTCGCGAGACGAAAAATAAAACGCTCACGATTTCTATAGAACGAGCGAGCGCTGCCGATTGACTGCATTTGTGCTATTCGTCTTCAAAGTGACGCGAATTTTCAGATATCATGCGGACTTCGCAACCGATATTCGCAGTACAGCCAGTTCACAGGCAGCAGAAAACACGCAGTTTTATTTTCAGCTCGGTAGTCGTGACCTTCACTTGACCTCTCGAACCGCGGAAAAGGTCTTCTTTTCAAACTGCGATATCTCCTTGTATAAACCGTATTTTTGTACTCTTTCTTTTGCAAATGTATGTTGGTAAAATTTACCAAGTGTGAAAAACATTCAATTAAAACAGGCAGATAAATATTGCAAATTCGAGATGAATATGTGGTTCTAATTAAAAAAGAAAAATGGAAATAATCTCTATATTTCAATGTCAATCGCTTTTGAGCCCCAACACTTATACATCATCTGAAGCGGAACCTATTGTACTTTTTGAACATACCATTTTTTTCAACCTCTCCTTGTAGAAGGGTTAGGATCTAGCAAAATATCAACCATGTTCAAATCCAAAATGCATGAGACATGACGAAGTTGTGAGCGATCCTAACCAGCCAATCATAGTCCGCGACCGTTTTATCGCCGATGGCATGACATTATTATCGCGGACTATGATTGGCTGGCATTTCGGATTTGAACATGGTTGATATTTTGCTGGATCCTGACCCTTCTACAATGAGAGATTGAAAAATACTGGTGTTTTCAAAAAGTACAATAGATTCCGCTTCAGATGATCTATAAGTGTTGGCGGCTCAAAAGCGATTTATATTGAAATAGTTTATTTTCATTTTTCTTTTTTTTTATCAGAACCACATATTTATCTCGAATTTGCAATATTTGTCTGCCTGTTTTAATTAAATGTTTATTCACACTTGGTAAATTTCGACCTCCAACATACAGTTGAAAAAGAAAGCGTACGAAAATATTGTTTATTCATGGAGATATCGCAGTTTGAAAAGGAGACCTTTTCCGCGGTTCGAGAAGTCAAGTGAAGGTCACGACTACCGGGCTGAAAATAAAATAAGCGAATTTTCTGGGGCCTGCCGACTGCCTGTGTACTAACATCTAATCTAACCCATCAGATATAAAATGTACGCGTCGTAGGGGGCGATATTGTACAAGTATACGTTCAGGGCCATCTATAAACAGTTTGGCCAACTCGATAAGCCAGTTCGTAATTGCAATCTGCGCATGAGCAGCTTATTGCTGGTAGAAAATGACCTCAGGTCAATTGCACTACTCACAGAGTAAAATGGAAATTCATCAAGTCAACCACATTTCAAATTATCATCATGTAGATATAACAACATTTATTAAGCTCAGAGAAGGTATTGAAAGAATATTTCACCACGTGCGCCTGCTTCTAATGTTCTTCCGGGCACACTGTAAAATGTCTTTACATCCATCATGCAACAAAGCTTCATGAACAAATCACAGTCTGCAGTCTTGTAGTATTTATTCAGTGGATTTTCCGACCATGGTGTAACTGCGAACTGGTCTATAGGTAACAACATGGCGCACATTCTTTTGTTATCTGCTTGCCCAACAAAGCAACACGCGCTATGTTATGTCTCCAAAGTACTCATATGGTTCAAAAGGAAAATGTAAATGTTTATATATAGGAATCTTCATCTTTATCACAAAAGGAGCATACATTACTTATTGACAATTTAAAGACATGCATAGGATTGCATCAGTAATCGATCGCAACTTCTCGTCAGACGATTTTAATCCAAGTCAGGTTTTCTCCATAGTAAAATGATTAGAGGATTGATGTCACACATTTTTGACATGTATTTTTAAGAACATATAATCCAACTGTACTAGATTTACTTTTCACGGAAGCTGAGTTATCGCTATCATCATATTCGTCTGATTACTATCTATCTGGAAAACAAAAACTTGTGAAGTAATACAAAAATGTTTCAGCCTTAGATTTTAAATTTTCCATTGGCGGCTGAACAAAGAATCTGTTTGTTCTAAAGTCACTTAAATGATTATGGCTCCTCATGGTAACGGATTCTCCGGTTACTTATATTGACTTTTGAGTTTCATCATGAGCAATAAAATCACCATTATTATAAACGTGACAATGAAGTTGAGCTATAAAATATTTTGAGCATCAATAAAAACGCCCCCAGCTAACTGTTTCGTAAACAAAATAATTAGTTTTATCGTAGTCGTATCATCCTGTGGGATTGTCACTGTTCTTATCACACCTACATGTCTAGTTGGGTACAAAGTGATACAGAATGTGTAATAGGGAGAGTATACATGTACTATTGATTCGTTTTGGACTATTAAAGGTACGGGCGATGTTGGAAGAGATAACTACAATTCAAACAAAAGTTATACATGGAAAAGTATAAAGCCGATAATCCACGAGAAAATACATTTGGTTTTAAAAAGGGCGTGTCAGGTCAATTTTAAATGCCTGTTTAGTCTGAAAAGATTTGTGAAAGTCAAAGCTTTTAGAAAGAAAGAATTGCGTATTTATTTTGAGAAATACAACAACCTTATTCAATCTTTATCTTATGAGTTGACTATGTTACCATTCGATATTAATACTTAAATTTCTTCACACATTTGGGCTAAATCAATTGTCAATGACAAAAAAAAAAATACATATACAAAAAACCACCTCATTTTGGAAACAACCGATAAAGAAATTCCGAATTTGTTTGCAATTGTGATATAATTTGTCCCTCAACCAGTCCACACAGTCCCGCACCAGCTATTCTTTCTGGGTGCTACGCCCCTCAGTCACATCATGCAACAAATATAAGTTTGCATTGAGAGAGTTAAACGGCAATCCTATGTTAGAAGTTCTGCATTCCAAAAAGACACGGCAATAGTATGGGAGCCGCGTGGAAAACTTGTTTCAAAGTTATTGAAAATCATTAAATTACCTTTTACCTGAATGAAAAAAAAATCATGCGCTTTCATGTTCCGACGTATATTACGGTTTGGTTGTATAGATGATTTATTAGCCACACGTAAAATAAACATCCAATATGATAGCAGTGTTACATACAATTCATGTCACAACTTGTCGACGAAAGCACGTTTTACAGCCTCAAACTTTGCACAAATGAACTGATAACAATTGCGGTACAACAATACAGTCATATATACAATTCATTCTTGATCTCAATCTAAACACAACAAAATAAGTAATTCCCCCCTAAGCAAAATAGCATAACTTTTTATCGAAAATGTTATGGGCAAAATAATTTGACAGGATTGTTTCTTAACTTATTGACTAACTTATGTGTAAAAATCACATTAATCTGATAAGTCATGCATGAGTGGGCAAATGTTTAAGGGAAAATGTCACTTTTCAAAAGTCACAAGGGTAGTTTTGGGATTCTGTCATATGAATTTTGGATGAATTCCATTTCTGGTGCATAATTTATGTACTTTCAATGTTTATCATCCATCTCTCAATGCACTAACAGCTATCCCGAGCCAGCACCGTTAAACAAATGCTCATCCCTCTTGAGTTTGAAACTTTTAAAAACCCTTTATTTTGGTGAAAAAATAAAATTCTGGATATTTTGACAAAGATGTAACATGGCTCGTTATGTAAACATAGGAAGTCATTTTCGTGTCATGCCTGAGTGAGAACACTTTAAAAATCGCACAAGAAATGCCAAAATGTATTGTTAAAACGGCATAAACAATTACCTTTGTGACTTTTGAAAAGTGACATTTTGCATTTAAAATTTGCCCACTCATGCATGACTAGTTGGATTAATATGATTCTCACAAAGAGTTAGTCAATAAGTTAAGGAATAATCCTGCCAAATTATTTTGCCCAAAACCTATTCGATAAAAAGTTATGCTCTTTTACTTAGGGGAGGGGGGGGGGGGGGTTACTTTTTTGGGTTGTGTTTAAATGCCGTCTTATAAAGCGTTGCAACTGACCTCAATTCCCAGATTCCCAGAGCAACCCCTATATCTCATGTACCTAATTACGATTGATATCAATCATAACTCTTTTTTTAGACAGTACCTTGCTCCTTCCTTAGCGGGGGTCACTGGTCCTTTCAAGAAATAAATCGTCTCTAATTGTTTTATGGGGCGTAAAATTCAATATTTGCCAAAAACAATACAACTTTAAAGTTCGATCACTGAGAGATAGCGGGGCAGGCGAACAGTCTGGAGTTGGTCTTGGTCCCGTAAACATGGCAACCAAAGCGCTGATTTTGATGTACGTGGTTCCCGCCTTCTTGCTGTCTGGCTTAAGTAAGTGACAATCTATGTTAGCGTATTTGTTATCAAGCTGATGGTTCTTTTATTCTTTTACATTGTATTGCTTCATTGTAATTACATCTGTCCCCTTTATATAGTTTATTCTGTATTTTATAATTCATATGGCAATCTTTATCACAATTACGCCATTAACCATGTTAACCAAAATATATCAATGGATACTGCCATTAAATGGTACTCCCTTCATCAAAAGTAACACATTCTATGATTTGCAAAATACAAATGAAATGCTTCCATTTGGAGTGGTTAAATTAGGTTTGCTCTCTTCAAAACTTGTTTATGAAGATTAAAATATTTACTCTAGAGAATAGCCGTTTAAACCGGGTTATTCATAAAATTATTGATATGATTACTCATATAATTGTTGGAATGGGTACACGGGGAATTAGGTCATTCATACCTATTCACCACAATTTTCCTGATCAGAAAATTTCAGTGGTTGAGGTTTTCGTGTTCTATATTTTTCCTTTCTATAATAATGTTGGTGGTAAATTTTAAGACTTTTGCCACACACCCAATAAAGCTTTCTCGAATCTCGACAGATATAATGCATCCAGTCACTTTATCTCCAAGCTTCTCTGTCTTCCATTATCGTCATCAGCTCTTTACTCCTCAAACCAGCACATCCTCTCAATTAATCCATGCATGTGAGAGGCAGTCTTCCTCTCCGTTGCTTGCCGTGTTTGTGATCCAACATAAACACTTGTTGTTGATGTAAAAGAAAAACATAATGACCCGTATTCAAAATGGTGATCTAACTTAACACGTGTACTAAACCTGCACTAAATTTATGGTACGCTAGATAAAACAACATGAAACATTATTATCGATTCTATATCATTGACTTTGTCCTTGGAATCGTTGTGGTTTATTGAGTTTATCTACATGATAACTACAGCGAATAATTCAAATCACCCACTGTTGTTATCCCCAAAAAGTTAATCTTCATTTGATACACGGTCTAAGTTAAATAAAAAAATAAATACGGGCCAATTTCGTGTTGTTTTTCTTTCAGGGCCATGTGTTGGAGTCTTGCAACCGTGTGACTTTGAAACCGACTTGTGTGGTTTCACGCACGATAATACGGACGATTTTAACTGGGCCCGGACACAAGGTCCCACGGACACCTCTAACACGGGGCCCAACTCGGACCACACCCATGGAAACTCTCAAGGTATGGGCACACGAGATAAGTCTGGTACTGCCATTGGCATGACAATGTGCAACCAATCAAGTGGGTGTCAATGCTTGGTAGTGTAAGGGTTAACCTATGAATATCATTGTCATTAATATTGATTGGTATGATGTGTTCGTAACATTTTACAGCATTAGCAATTATCTTGAACTTTGTCCATATTGTGAATATATCACCCGATATCACACAATGTACGACTGATTAAGCTTTTGCACGTCATCAAGGTTCAAGCTTATTGTAAACCATAATAGACAATACTTCAACTTATCTGGGATATCAGTAGTAATAATTCATTCATATTATTGTCTTCCTTTATCAAATGGATTTTACAACTATTAAGATATTGTATTCACATAGAATTAACATACTTCTCTATTTCATTTGTAATCGCATGTCGCATGTCTCTCTGTGAGTAATAATCATTTTGTTTATACCACTAAATTGGATACATTTATCTGTGCATGAAACGTTCAGAATAAAAGTGAATTCAATTCAATTCAAATCAAACGCGTTGATGTGACAAAAAGTATTTGTACGTTAAAATTGATTTAGATTACAAAAGATATGGTGTATTCGGTGACAAATATGTGTTCGATAAGTAAGCCAAAATGTAAAGAAAATGATTTGATTCACATTTTAATGCATTTTCTCCAGCGATCATTTCACATTTTATAGTATCTACAGCAAACAGGCAAAAGATTTCCAATGTATGTGTTTGCCATGTTGACCATGTGTAAAGAGTGAAGGGACAGGGTGCATCAAGACATTAATGACATAATTTATGATGTAACATTTACTTAATGACTCAGTCAATACAATATTACTTCACGTATCATAAACTATGATACATCATAGTTTTATGGTATATATGCTCCCATTCCCCTGTTCATCTGTCTGGCTCCTATAAATTTCCCCTTTTCCATGCTTCATATTCTTTTTATCTCCCTTACTCTTCACATCTTTTCCTCCTCATTGTATTTCCTCATCCCGGTTCTCTCCCATAATTTACTCAATGTTCTCTCCTTTGACCTGCTCACCATATCGCTTATCCTCTCTCCCTCCCTCCTCCCCCCGTCTTTCTTTCTATCTATCTTTTCTATCTTCTTCCCTGATACCCGCTTTCCCCTTCTGTCTCTCTTTCCCCTTCTTCATGTCTCTCTCTCTTTCTCTCTCCATCTCTCCCCCCCCCCCTCTCTCTCTCTCTCTCTCTCTCTCTCTCTCTCTCTCTCTCTCTCTCTCTCTCTCTCAGGAAGCTATGTCTACGCCGAGTCGTCCAGCCCGCAGTCCAACGGCGACCAAGCCCGCCTGATGAGCCCGCCGACGGACGCTGCAACGACGAGCTGTGTCTCCTTCTATTACTACATGTCAGGAAGCCAGATGGGATCATTGAGGTATCATTCGGTAGTAGCAACACTAAATGGGCGTGGATCTCAATTAAAAAAAAAATCACCTGCCATGATTGGAAACGCCCTCACCGTTCGATTATCATTTACCTACTTTACCTACTGCCACGATCCGTGCCATAAACATTTAGAACATGTTGCCATTTCCCACATAATACACAAACTTTGTGTGACGTCATAGGCTGCAAAGTCAACCACTTTATAAACAGAGACAGGTCGCTTGTGCCTTGAGATTTACAGCTTTTTGGCGAGCGTTTAAGGGATTAATGAATTTGGGGAGGTTGAGGGAGGGGGGTGCTGGCGTCGCATGTTGGCACTTCTCCCAAGGAGAAGGGGAGATGGTGAACACACTGCTTGAGGGCTCGAAGTATCTTGGATTAATCGGTTATGGTGTGTAAACTATTGGCGTCTTAAGGATGTGAAAGTGCATGGTAACTACTTTTTAGCGTGTGGATGTTTTGTTGTGCCCCAGGGTGTACAGCCGAGAGAGCGGGGCGACTAGTCTCGGCGTACCGGTGTTTGAGCGGTCCGGTAACCGAGGCCAGGGCTGGTACAGAGGTCTAGCAACCATGGAACAAAACACCGTTAATATCCAGGTACACCATACCAACCGTCATCACTGTTTTAGCGCTTTCTTCTTAGGAGGAGTTGTATCACTCAATACTTATTAATTATAGGAATCTCCGGTGTCTGTGTCCTTATCACGATGAAAAGAAACTATTTATATAGTAGGCTGCAACTTATAGGCTAATAGGCATGCAGGTAATGATACAACATAAACTATTACTACTACTACTACTACTACGCCTACTACTACTACTACTACTACTACTACTACTACTACTACTACTACTACTACTACTACTACTACTACTACTACCACTACTACTACTACTGCTGCTTCTACTACTTCTACTACTGCATGTACTAATATTAATACTACTCTAACGACGACGACTATTACTACTACTAATATCATAACTGCTTCTAATTATTTTTCTTCTTCTGTCATTATTTTTTTAATGTTTATTTTATGAGTTTGACACGGAACGGAAAATGCGGCTCTCTCATGTTTTCTCTAGTTGATCTTCGAGGCTGTTATCGGAGACGGTGAGCTATCGGATATCGCTATCGATGACATTGATGTACCAATTTCAGACGGATCCTGCCCTGAAAGTGAGTTTACTTTATATAAACACAACAGAAAAAGTAAGGCCCCCCCCCCCCCTAAGCAAAATAACATAACTTTTTACCGCAGAGGTTTTGAGCAATATAACCTGGCAGGGTTGTACCTTTATTCATTAAATAACTTCCGTATGAAAATCACATTAATTCACTCAGTCATGCATGAGTGAGCACACATTAAAGGCAAAATTGTCAATCTTCAAAAGTCACAAGCGTAATTGTTTATGCCGTTTTAACAGCACATTTTGGCATTTTTTGTGCGATTTTTAAAGTGTATTCACTCAACTATATACGACATGAAAATGACTTCTTATGATCACATAACAGGTCATGTTTTTTTTCACAAAATAAAGAGTTCTTAACACTTTCAAAACTCAAGAGGGATGAATATTTTTAAACTGTGCTCACTCAACCAGAACAATTGGTTATGTGTCGGGATATGTGTTAGTACGTCGAGAGATGGGTGATAAACACTGAATTGACATAAACTATAAACCAGAAATGGAATTCATTACAAATTCATATGACAGAATCCCAAAATCACCCTTGTGACTTTTGAAAAGTGACAATTTTGCCTTTCATGTGTGCTCACTCATGCATAACTGAGTGGATTTATGTGATTTTTACAGGGAAGTTAGTCAATAAGTAAATGTACAATCCTGTCAAGTGATGTTGCTCAAAACCTCTTCGATAAAAAGCTATTTTCCTTAGGGGGGGGGGACTTACTTTTTTTGTTGTGTTTATATAGTGTTGATACAATATAGGTGCGTGGCCGTGGTCAACTCATAAACTCCACAAAATATGCGAATATAGGGGTGGTAAATGTAGGGAGGGAAGATGTAAATCGCCCTCCCGGAAACCTCCAACATCCTTTTTATTTTATTACGAATTTGATGACGTACAGGCGTACCATATCTATGCACAAGTATGTGTCTTGATAAACATTCTAATGGCTCATCTAGTATAATTCGTATACATGCAGACAACCACCTCCCTCGAAACACACGCACACACGCACACACACGCTTACGCCCAAATATACATAAACATATACAATGACGCATAACCTATGTCCACACTATGTCTTTCCCTATATCTATTTGTCTCTGTCTGTCTGTCTGTCTGTCTGTTTGTCTCTGTCTGCGTCTCTGTTTCTGTCTCTATCTCTGTCTGTATGTCTTTCTCTCTCTCTCTCTCTTTCTCTCTCTCTCTCTCTCTCTCTCTCTCTCTCTCTCTCTCTCTCTCTCTCTCTCTCTCTCTCTCTCTCTCTATATATATCCCTCTCTCTCCCCTTCTCTCCCTCCCATTCGCACATACTCTCTTTGCTACACGTATGTTCCCCGATCCTCCTTCCCCCAAACAGGTTTCATAAACTGCACCTTCGAGAGCGACCTCTGTAGTTTCGAGCAAGACAGCACGGATGACTTCGACTACACGCGGAGGAAGGGAGGGACGCCGTCGTTCAGGACGGGGCCCGAGGTGGACCATACACTGGGCACTGAAGAGGGTAAAGTTAGAGCATTCTCCATACCGCATTATAGGAGAGAGTCTTCCCATAATGCAACGTCCTATTTTCTTGTTTGCAGTCATGTCCACTTCCGGTCGCACACACTTTCAGGCTTATGCGAGGCCGGCGGCGAACATGACTGTAAACCAAATCCGAATGTGACTGGACGGTGAATCGTGGGACGAATTTTCCTTATGACCACACGCCTGTAATTATTTCTCAACATGCTTGATACGTGTTATAATAGAGAATTGGAAAACAAATAATCAAAATGTGTTAATAACGAGGCTATCCATATTTTGTCAGATGAGCTTATTCAATTATCTTTACCTTTTGATCATTTGAAAGGCAAGTCTTGGGCGCTATCTTTTTTTTAAAAAGCCTGAAATTGAGCCAATTTGCTCAAAAAGTTTCCATAAATTTGAGCAGGGACCTGTCTGTGCTCAACTATGCACTGATCTGGAGCGACAATAATCACCTATTATGCTTATATGAAAACAAATTGCCCAATAATTTACAACTGATTAACATTCATATTTTTTATTCAATAATAATGCCATCTTTGGTACGCTTTTAGGGAACTCCCTAACCTAAACAAACGTATGCAGCTGTTATGTTGGAGAATTCAAGATTCAAGTTTCAAGTTTGTTTGATTTTCCATACATGAAACGTTTTACATGACATCATGTCTTTCATATTGACTTGATAAATGCAAAATATGACTGACATCATAAAACAATCAATAAAGTACAATAACTATAATACAAATAAACGGCATGCAAAGGAGGAAAGGGGGATTATCTTTTCATTCGTTTTGCTTCATTAGCAATTTATCCTGAAGGGCGTTTCATGAACATTTTTTGTCTGACAAGTTGTCTTTCTACGACTGTTACCAGAGTAACAGTCAATGGCTAGTGCCTCTCAGCCAATCAAAACCGAGGATTTCACTGAAGTTGTCAGCACTGACCACTTGGTCAGTGCTGACAACGTTCATGAAACGCCCTCCAGGACCGACAAGTTGAAACTTGCTTTGATTTCCACACCGTAACTCGCAAGTGTTTAGGGAAAATTGGAGAGGGTATTGAGCTGTTGCTATTTAAATTCAATGATTGTACAATATCCGCACCCAAAATGCAAATACAGGATGCCCTGGTGTTAGGTTTATTGTTTTGAAAAAAAAAGATACAGAATCAAACAGTGCACTTTGCCTGATAGGGTGATGGTAAATATTTGCCTCCAGGATTACTAATAAAAAATATATCACCTAGTCCCAAGAATGGAGGGCGTTATGAATATGGCTGAAGAGTGTGCCAGGAGGAGATGCCACCTGATCATATTTTATCACATTCATCACTTCGTTTCAGGGTTTGTTGTCAAGTGATGTTTACCGAAATAAACAACTATTTATGGTCGGCAAAGATCGAACGTTGAAAGGTCGATCAGGCATTGTTACCCAGGGTTGAGAAATAATCACGTCAAAGTCATACATTAACTAGTACACAGTAAGAGTGTAGTAGAAATGATAGTAGTAACAGTAATTGTAGTAATAGTAGTAGTAGTAGTAGTAGTAGTAGTAGTAGTAGTAGTAGTAGTAGTAGTAGTAGTAGTAGAAGAAGTAGAAGTAACAAATAAATTTAGGAACAACTTTCAATCTGAACGACAGTAAAGTGATGACATAACAACAAGAACAAAAACAAGAGTAACAAGACATTGATAAAAAGCCTTAATATGATTATGAATACATACTCAAAATAGTCCATTGTTTGAGAATATTGGGCCCCGGCATATGAATATTCTCAAACAATGGAATATTTTTTACTATATTGTCATGATCATATTGAGGCTTTTTATTGATGTCTCGTTACTCTTGTTTTTGTTATTGTTGTTATGTCATCACTTTACTATCTTTCAGATTGAAAGTTGTCCCTAATATGGTAATGGTAAATATTTGCCTCCAGGATTACTAATAAAGAAATATATCACCTAGTCCCAAGAATGGAGGGCGTTGTGAATATGGCTGAAGAGTGTGCCAGGAGGAGATGCCACCTGATCATATTTTATCACATTTTTCACTCCGTCTCAGAGTTTGTTGTCAAGTGATGTTTACCAAAATAAACAACTATTTATGGTCGGCAGAGATTCAAAGTTGAAAGGTCGATCAGGCATTGTTACAGGGTTAAGAAATAATCACGTCAAAGTCATACATTTACTAGTACACAGTAATATATAGTGTAGTAGAAACGATAGTAGTAATAGTAGTAGTAGTAGTAGTAGTAGTAGTAGTAGTAGTAGTAGTAGTAGTAGTAGTAGTAGTAGTAGTAGTCGTAGTAGTAGTAGTAGCAGCAGCAGTAGTAGTAGAAGTAGTAGTAGTAACAAATAAATTGAGGGACAACTTTCAATCTGAACGATAGTAAAGTGATGACATAAGAACAATAACAAAAACAAGAGTAACGAGACATTGATAAAAAGCCTCAATATGATCATGACAAATATAGTCAAAATATTCCATTGTTTGAGAATATTGGGCCCCGGCATATGAATTGTGTTAACA
>OZ022578.1:18581634-18735159 GCA_963669155.1 Arbacia lixula | reverse complement strand
ACATGTATTAATATAAATGCTACTCTAACGACGACGACTATTACTACTACTAATATCATACCTGCTTCTTATTATTTTTCTTGTTCTCTCATTATTTTTTTGATGTTTATTTTATAAGTTTGACACGGTACAGAAAATGCCTCTCTCTCATGTTTTCTCTAGTTGATCTTCGAGGCTGTTATCGGAGATGGTGAGCTATCGGATATCGCTATCGATGACATTGATGTACCAATTTCAGACGGACCCTGTCCTGAAAGTGAGTTTACTTTATATAAACACAACAAAAAAAGTAAGTCCCCCCCCCCCTAAGCAAAATAGCATAACTTTTTACCGCAGAGGTTTTGATCAACATAACTTGGCAGGGTTGTACTTTTACTTATTAACTAACTTCCGTATGAAAATCACATTAATCCACTCAGTCATGCATGAGTGAGGACACATTAAAGCAAAATTGTAAATGTTCAAAAGTCACAAGGGTAATTGTTTATGGCGTTTTAACAGCACATTGTGGCATTTCTTGTGCGATAAAGTTTTACAGTGTATTCACTCAACTATATATGACATGAAGATGACTTCTTATGTTCACATAACAGGTCAGAGTTTTATTTTTTCATTTTTTCCCTGTATCTATTTGTCTCTCTCTCTCTCTGTTTGTCTGTCTCTGTCTTCATCTCTGTTTCTGTCTCTATCTTTGTCTTTATGTCTTTCTTTCTCTCTCCCCCCCCCCTCTCTCTCTCTCTCTCTCTCTCTCTCTCTCTCTCTCTCTCTCTATCTATTTCTCTCCTTCTCCCCCCCCTCTCTCTCCCATCTCATTCGCACATACTCTCTTTGCTACATGTATGTTCCTCGATCCCCTTTTCTCAAACAGGTTTTATAAACTGCACCTTCGAGAGCGACCTCTGTAGTTTCGAGCAAGACAGCACGGATGACTTCGACTACACGCGTAGGAAGGGAGGGACGCCCTCGTTCAGGACGGGGCCCGAGGTGGACCATACACTGGGCACTGAAGAGGGTAAAGTTAGAACATTCTCCATGCCGCATTATAGGGGAGAGTCTTCCCATAATACAACGTCCTATTTTCTTCTTTGCAGTCATGTCCACTTCCGGTCGCACACACTTTTAGGCTTATGCTAGGCCGGCGGCGAACATGACTGTAAACAATCCGAATGTGACTGTACGGGGAATCGTGGGACGAATTTTCCTTATGACCACACGCCTGTAATTATTTCTCAACATGCTTAATACGTGTTATGATTGAGAATTGGGTAACAAATAATGAAAATGTGTTAATAACGAGGCTATCCATATTTTGTCAGATGAACTTATTCAATTATCTTTAACTCTTGAACATTTGAAGGGCAAGTCTTCAAGGGCCTTTTTTAAGAAAGGCTGAAATTGAGCCAATTAGCTTAAAAAGTTTCCATAAATTTGATCAGGGACCGGTCTGTGCTCAACCACTGCCTTGATCTGGAGCGACAATAATCACCTATTTTGCTTATATGTAAACAAATTGCCCAATAAAATACAACTGATTTAACATTAATACTTTTTATTCAATAATGATGTCATCTTTGGTACGCTTTTTGGGAACTCCCTAACCTAAAAAAAAGTGGGCAGCTGTTATGTTGGAGAATTCAAGATTCAAGTATCAAGTTTGTTTGATTTTCCATACATGAAACGTTTTACATGACATGTCTTTCATATTGGCTTGATAAATGCAAAATATGACTAACATCATAAAGCAATCAATAAAGTACAATAACTATAATACAAATGAACGGCGTGCGAAGGAGGAAGGGGGGGGGGAATTATCTTTTCATTCGTTTTGCTTCATTAGCAATTTATCCTGGAGGGCGTTTCATGAACATTTTTTGTCTGACAAGTTGTCTCTCCGACTGTTATCATAGTAACAGTCAGAGGCTAGTGCCTCTCAGCCAATCAGAACCGAGGATTTCACTGACGTTGTCAGCACTGACCACTTGGTCAGTGCTGACAACGTTCATGAAACGCCCTCCAGGACCGACAAGTTGAAACTTGCTTTGATTTCCACACCTTAATCGACTCCCGTAACTCGCAAGTGTTTAGGGAAAATGGGAGAGGGTATTGAGCTGTTGCTATTTAAATTCAATGATTGCACAATATCCGCAACTAAAATACAAATACAGGGTACCCTGGTGTTAGGTTTATTGTTTTGAAAAAAGACACAGAATCAAACAGTGTACTTTGCCTGATACGGTGATGGTAAATATTTGCCTCCAGGATTACTAATAAAAATATATCACCGAGTCCCAAGAATGGAGGGCGTTGTCAATATAGCTGAAGAGTGTGCCAGGGGGAGATGCCACCTAATCATATTTTATCACATTTATCACTTTGTCTCACGGTTTGTTGTCAAGTGATGTTTACCGAAATAAACAAGTATTTATGGTCGGCAAAGATCCAACGTTGAAAGGTCGATCAGGAATTGTTACAGGGTTGAGAAATAATCACATCAAAGTCATACATTTACTAGTACACAGTAATAGTGTAGTAGAAATGATAGTAGTAATAGTAGTAGTAGTAATAGTAGTAGTAGTAGTAGTAGTAGTAGTAGAAGTAGTAGTAGTAGTAGTAGTAGTAGTAGTAGTAGTAGTAGTAGTAGTAGTAGTAGTAGTAGTAGTAGTAGTAGGAGTAGGAGTAGTAGTAGGAGTAGGAGTAGTAGTAGTAGTAGTAGTAGTAGTAGCAGCAGCAGCAGCAGTAGTAGAAGTAACAAGTAAATTTAGGGACAACTTTCAATCTGAACGATAGTAAAGTGATGACATAACAACAATAACAAAAACAAAAGTAACGAGACATTAATAAAAAGCCTCAATATGATCATGACAATATAGGCAAAACATTCCATTGTTTGAGAATATTGGGCCCCGGCATATGAATATTCTCAAACAATGGAATATATTGACTATAATATTGTCATGATCAGATTGAGGCTTGTTACTCTTGTTTTTGTTATTGTTGTTCTGTCATCACTTTACTATCGTTTAGATTGAAAGTTGTCCCTATTATAGGGTGATGGTAAATATTTGCCTCCAGGATTACTAATGAAGAAATATATCACCTAGTCCCAAGAATGGAGGGCGTTGTAAATATGGCTGAAGAGTGTGCCAGGAGGAGATGCCACCTGATCATATTTTATCACATTTTTTCACTTCGTCTCAGGGTTTGTTGTCAAGTGATGTTTACCGAAATAAACAACTATTTATGGTCGGCAAAGATCCAACGTTGAAAGGTCGATCAGGCATTGCTGCAGGGTTGAGAAATAATCACGTCAAAGTCATACATTCACTAGTACACAGTAATAGTGTAGTAGAAATTATAATAATAATAGTAATAGTAGTAATAGTAGTAGTAGAAGTAGTAGTAGTAGTAGTAGTAGTAGTAGTAGTAGTAGTAGTAGTAGTAGTAGTAGTAGTAGTAGTAGTAGTAGTTAGTAGTAGTAGTAGTAGTAGTAGTAGTAGTAGTAGTAGCAGCAGCAGTAGTAGTAGAAGTAGTAGTAGTAACAAATAAATTTAGGGACATCTTTCAATCTGAACGATAGTAAAGTGATTACATAACAACAATAACAAAACCAAGAGTAACAAGACATTAATAAAAAGCCTCAATATGATCATGACAATATAGTCAAAATATTCCATTGTTTGAGAATATTGGGCCCCGGCATATGACTTGTGTTAACATTTTAACAAATTTTGTGTTTCTTCCCCCTTCATTCTTACCGTCACACCAACATCCGTATCCTCCTCCACCTCTCCTCCATGCTCGTTGCCACCCCACCCCACCTCCACCTCCACCCCACCCCCACCCCAACCACGACCCACAGGCTTCTACGTCTTCATCGAGGCGTCGAACAACGATCGCGGGGACCGCGCCCGGCTGATCTCCCCGTGGTTCCGTGGTCGACAGGAGGACGACGCGGAGACCTTCTGTGTCGTCTTCTGGTACCATATGTACGGGAACAGCATCGACCAGCTCAACGTGTACCTGCGCAACGTCAGCTCAGCCGACATGGGCACTCCGATCTGGGCCCTGTCCGGGGGCAGGGGCCCCGCTTGGAGGGCCGGGGAAGCAGTCTTGGATACTCCAGAAGATTTCCAGGTACGGGGATCGTCAGGGGTTGTTATATATGCACCATGATCCAGATCTTCAAACACAAAAAAACGAAGACACTCACTTGCAAAACGAAAAAGAACAAAGGGACCCCGTTCCATTCCATCTGCAGACTCTGGAAGCACATAGATACCGTGTACCAAGTAGCCTACATATTGCATAGGTTCGAGAGCATGATATGTATACACATGGCAAAAACGTGACAAAAAATGACAGATCCTTAACAGTTTTATTACGAATCAAAGCGAGGCTCTGTAGGAAAGCGTGTCTTTCTTGTTAACCCACTCATTACTATGGGCGTGGTGATGTATAGAACATCAATGTAGTATTAGGGCTTGGTACTAAGAGGTTTAAACAGTGCGACATCACACATCGTCTTGCCACTTGTTCCTATAATTCTTTAAGTGTCTTCGCCGTAATTTGTCATCAGTAATGACCACACATCACAAAGAGCAGCATTTTATCTGGAACAGAAAGAATATTCTGTTAGTGTTTTTTTTTATTACAATCGGTTTCAGTACGTGTAGTAAGCTAATACGGTTTCCAAGACCTGGTAGTGTATGAGTTATTGTCTATTTCTCAATCCAGGTGATATTTGAGTCTTCGAAAGGTTCAAGCATAGACGGAGACATCGCCTTGGACGATATTTTGATCACAAGCTATGGCTGCCCAGGCTTACGTGAGTATGAAATGACTTTTTTTATTTTGATTTTGTTTGAATTTGGTTCAACACTTTTACGGACAATAAAGCCCTCGAACAGCACATATGGTTGTTTTTTTCCGAGAGGCCATGCCAATCAATGGAAATTGACGACGATAGATACCAATATTATACTTCCATCTGATAAGGACCATTACAAGATATCATAATCCTTGCGACTTAACTGGCTAATCTAGGTAACTCTTTTTGCGTTTCTGATACAATTATGCAGAAGTAATACACACAAATCCCGTAGAGCAGCAGAGTTAATATCTTTTCATATTCCTCCCATACAGACATTATCCGAAATGAGAGTAGTGTATCATGCGACTTTGGGGAGATCGAGTTGTGTTACTACGAGCAAGACGACAGCGATGACTTCGACTGGGAGTGGACGAACAGGGCTACGGACGACGACTTCACCGGGCCAGACTTCGACCACACCAGGGGCGACCAGATAGGTACGAGGAGGAGGAGGAGGAGGAGGAGGAGGAGGAGGGGGAGGAGGAGGAGGAGGAGGAGGAGGAGGAGGAGGAAGAAGAAGAGAAAGAAAAGGAGGAAGAGGAGGAGGAGGAGGAGGAGGAGGAGGAGGAAGAGGAGGAGGAAGAGGAGGAGGAGGAGGAGGAGGAGGAGGTGGAGGAGGAGGAAGAAGAGGAGGAGGAGGAGGAGGAGGAGGAGGAGGAGGAGGAGGAGGAGGAGGGGGAGGAGGAGGAGGAGGAGGAAAAGGAGGAGGAAGAGGAGGAGGAGGAGGAGGAGGAGGAGGTGGAGGAGGAGGAAGAAGAGGAGGAGGAGGAGGAGGAGGAGGAGGAGGGGGAGGAGGAGGAAGAGGGGGAAGAGGAGGAGGAGAAGGAGGAGGAGGAGGAGGAGGAGGAGGAGGAGGAGGAGGAGGAGGGTGAGGAGGAGGAGGGCGAGGAGGAGGAGAATGAGAAGGAGGAGGAGGGGGAGGAGGAGAAGGAGGAGGAGGGGGAGGAGAAGGGGAAGGAAGAGGAGGAGGGGGAGGAGGAGGAGAAGGAGGAGGAGGAGGGGGAGGGAAGCAGAAGGATGAGGTGGAAGAAGATGGGAAAGGGGTAGGAAGATGAGAAGTAAAATGAAAAGAATGGGATGGGGAGGAGGAGGAGGAAATGGAGAAAAAGGCCGAAGAAGGGGTAAGAGGAAATGGAGGAGATGGTGAAATATATAAATGTTAGAGAGGAAAGGAATAATGTACATAGCACGGAATAATCATTACTTAATAAACATACTGTTCAGTGCATTTGTTTAAGTGAGCCGAATATGAAGAGGGAGCTAATACGCGCAGTTGACCTCAAATTGCCTCTCGATTTCTGCAGGATTCTTCCTATTCATCGAGAGCTCTTTCTGGAACGGAGAAACTTCCAAAGCGCGTATCATGTCGCCCGTGACAACGGCCGCTGTCTCCGCGTCGTCCTGTGTGGAGTTTTGGTACCACATGTGGGGTCGTGACGTCAACAAGCTCAACGTCTACGTAAAGAGAGAACAGGCCGCTCTGCCCTCTACGCCGACCGTGCAGATCACTGGTGACCATGGCAACTACTGGCATCGACAGGCTTTCAACGTGGACCACGGGATCGGCGATTATCGGGTTAGAAAGATTCAATCTCATTTCAGTTTCATTTCCTCACACAAACAAAAGCAAACAAAATTGTTTGTTATACTTGTAATCGATTTGTTTGATAATTGTTTTACACTTGGGAGAGTGCGGTCACCGACACATCAACAACAAATCATTCTCAAAAAAATTAATGACACCTCGAAGACATATAAAGCTCGAACTGGCGTCTAACACAAACTGATATCAACGTGGACGTACACTAGCTTACAAAGACTATACTCGTAATGGTCAAATTACACATTCTGAAAAACATTGCTCTCATGTATACAACAGGTGTAAATCTTGCATATTCCTGAAACATCACAATATTTGAAATCTTGGTCGCATATAAATTACACTGACCGATCACACCCGTAAATTTCCTATGTAATCAAAAATGTGAAACGATAACCAGAATATTGAATTGTTGAATTTTGAGAAATTGAGTTATCATTCAACTTGATAAGTAAACGATTATGCTTACATAAACAAGCAAAGCCCTGGACCTTGAGATTGGCAAAAACAGAGCTAAACCTATGAGGAAAATTTTCTGAAATTCCTATCCAACCCCGTTAAGGCGAACGAGCAGACCAGGAAATTAGCTCCAAGGTCAACCTATATTTTTTTACTTACCCTATCCATCATTTGTACAGATCCTCTGAGAATATGGGTTTATTAATCTCCGTAATTATAGAAATCTTGTGTGGGAAAAATATGTTACTGGTCTGTATCGTGTGATGACCGCGACTGGAGGCTCACCCGAAAGCTCCCTTCCACCTCACCTAGCAACAATAACGTGTTGCGTTATCACATGCAAATCAACATCCCCCCTCAAATGAGATAACAATTCTCTTTCTATACAATGCTAAGAGAATTTTATTTCTTTGGTAAATCACGGCTTTCTGTGGGTCGTATTCAAAACCGCTGAGAGCAGCCAAGATGCTCCCAAGAGGCCGTCAAGAGGCCACCAAGACATTTAACCCGAATTCTCCTAAAACATTGTCTTTGGTTTCTCATATTGTCCTATGTTAGTCTTGGCTCCTCCCGAATCTTTGCACTCTCCTGCGGGTTTTATCGTTTCGACTGCAATGTGTCCTCTGATATTATAAGGTACTGTATCAGCGAGCGTGTTGGTTGCACAGGGTCTCTCTCTCTCTCTCTCTCTCTCGTCCTCTATCTATTCCTCTCACCGGCAGATCGTCTTTGAGGGATATCCAGGGGAAGATGACCGAGATGATATTGCCCTAGATGACGTCACTTTATATCAAGGCCAAGACTGCCCGGCATGTAAGATTTTACCAACGTCGTCTTTCCCTTTAGTATTTTTTTCTTCAAAACAGCGCTTCTTCTACAGTGCTTCGACATATATAGAAATATATTAGTTTATATGCAGATATAATCTATGCGTATACAATGTCTTGATAGGTTCCCAATGTGCTTAATCATGATATGGTATTTTAATGACATGAGAATATCCGTAAAAAACATGTAACATGGTTGGAAACTTATTGTATTTTAGAAAAATAATGGAATAGGTGAAGCAATATAAACCTGTGTGTGCCAGATTAAGTGTTGCATTCTACAGTGTGATTTTATATATTTGTGAAAAAGGGCACATGTGAAACACAAGAAGTTAATGTGCATGACTTCTCCTTCTTCTGTCGCGAAGTCGTGACCGATCCACTGCCGACGACCACGCCTCCCCCGCCCGTGGACAACATCGATTGCGACTTCGAGGACGGGTGGTGCGACTACACCCAGGATACGTGGTCGGACCAAGGTGACTGGAGCCGCTACCGGGGCGGTGAGGGCCCGAGCTCCTTCAGCACCGGGCCCGACACCGACCACACCACGGGCACGGTCGATGGTGGGTACTGGCCTTGTTTCCAGGCTTTTAGACCTGCTTAATTCAAACTTTGAAATAAGAGTCTAGTACCCACAAGACAAGTCACTCCTTTATTCTCAATTTTTTCTCCCTCCGAGCCAGAGAAGGAAGTGAGAATGATTAGGCTACTGTAGCCACACCCATTTATTGAATATTGTACTTGTGCTTTGGACTAAAAATTCCCAGCACTCTGAAACTCAGACTAGGGAGTATACGTTAAAGGGATAGTTCACCCTTTGAATTGGTTTAAATCAAAAATAGAAATATGAAAGAAACTAATACGTAAGTGAAGATTTAATGAAAATCCGTCAAAGGATAAGAAAGTTATGATTGTATAAAGCTTTGATTTTGTGACATCACATGCGAGGTGCTCTTCCAAAATGTTGTTCGCTAATTTTGGTGAAAATGTCGATTTTTTTACCTGTGTATTTGATATGTCATTAGAAACTTGTTTTTACACTCATTTAAAGAAAGAAAAAAATCCTTCATCAATAACAGAAGAAAGAGCAATAATTTTTATGGAATCATACAGCACACAACGAATGGGAGAGCACCTCGCACGTGACGACACAAAGCAGAAAAATTAAAAGATCATAACTTCCTTATCCTTTGACGGATTTTCAGCAAACCTTCACTGATATGTTTCTGTCGTGTATCTCCTTTTATTGAAACCAAAATAATTTCAGGGTGGACTATCCTTTTAAAGGTGAGGAGTAGTGGTGGTAAAGGCAACGTGATCCGTAATCGATAAAGTGCTATACTACGGACCTGACGCGATCATAAAGCTAAACTAATAAAATACGTCATGAAAATATTATTTCATCATTTAGTATCATCATGAATGAGACAGCTGTAACAGTTGAAGGGATGGATTACTCTCCGTTGAAACTACATAACTTACATTTCCCTTTTAAAACTAGACATGCTAGAGAAAGTTACACGTGGTTTCGTAGCTTATGGTAACTATCCTACTTACTTTTTTAAAGATCTTTTTCCAGTTCTCGTTACTTGGCATCAAGTTGTGCCTCCGATTGTTAATACTTTATTCAAAAACTAGAAATGAGTCTAATAATGTGGCATCACTCCGGATGGACATGTTTTATTTATTATTGTACCCCTACAAACTATCTCTGTTCGAACTCATCTCTCGCTTCTCTCACTCGCAAATAGATGTTAGAAGTGGGCACAAAAATGAGGATCAAACTCATCCCCCAATTTCGTATTCTATGCGCGTGTGCGCGTTACGTGTTTATGTTTGTAGGCGTGCGTGTGCATTTTTTTTTATCATGGGTTACACTAGGGTCCCGTATCACAAAGAGCTACGATAGCAACTCATTCTTTGTGATACAAGGTCTAGGTTGTCGGTACAATTACTTCTGATTATCTTGGACTCCCCCCTCAATATGTAGAAAGGTTTGCTACGTTAATGGTATAGGCCTATAGATTGACAGATATGTAAGGTAGTAACACTTTTGGAAGTACCATGGTTGCACTCACCTCCTCACCTCGTCACCAGGCTTCTTCGCGAGCTTCGATCCATACGACCTCACGGGTACGAACTTAGGCGATGCCGCCATTCTGATGTCGCCCTACGTGGTGGCGGTCAATCGACCACGATGTCTCAAACTCTACGCCTACATGTACGGATCCAGCGTCGACTACTTCAACATCTATGTGCGACCCGCAGGCACGACGCGGTCTCTCGATCCACAGTACTCCCTCTACGGCAACCAGGGAAAACAATGGTTGGAGATTCGAGTCGACCTGGCTTCCTCCAATAACATGTTTCAGGTACATTAATACCTGCTTGACATATTTAAAAAATTATTACCCAAAACAAGTTACAACTCGAACCGATCTAAAATCTAAACGTTAAACGCTCATAGGATGTCCAACGTTTTGGGACAGATTCATGACATTTCATTTGTTAACATTTTTCTAAACATCCGTTGAATATTCGATTAGACTTTCCTTTTGTATGGTTGATAATACTCTATTCATACATCTTTAGTATGAACCATACGTGTTACACTTTGAAACAAGCTGGAAAAATAATGAAAATTGATTTTGGAATTCTTTACTTAGGCTAATGATGAACATAAACCAGAGAGAATTCTGCACAATCACGACAACAAATAGCCATATTAACGAAATAATCATGTGTCTTAAGTGTTTTTTTTAAGTTATTGAGCAATATCAACACATTTTAACATTCCTACCTTCATACTGAAACCTTTTGAACCCTTTTTACATATGATTTCAGATTCTGTTTGAAGCTATGGTGGGCTTCTCCAAATATGCAGCTGAAATAGCCATTGATGATATCACAATCGAGAACGGTGCATGTATACGACCACGTAAGATGTTTTTTTTTCTCGTTCTTGCAAAATATTGTTCTGTTAATCCGTTTTCAAATGCATCGCTTTTATTAGTATCAAGCCATGAATGATGCTAGAGATTCATTAGAATCTTAATTTGATCTTAAAAAATTATGTTTTTTTAATCTTCTAAATTTCATGTGTGAGTTTTTACAAAATGTCTGTTCCACTACCACATTCCATTATCCTTCGTTCTCTTTCTTGATCTCTTCATCCCACTCTTTCTCTTATTTTTTACCCCTAACTACCTCCATTATTATTCAATCTCTCATCTACCAATTAAAATGAATAATTTTCAAAACAAGAAAAAGATGTAGTGAAAGGGCTTTCTGGGGTAATTTCAATTTACAAAGAAATTTTAGGCATACACCCAGGATAGCGTGCTCCATTCTGTAAATGAACGAAAAACAAGTCAGACAAAAATCTTGGAACCAGACAAAAAACAACTAAAATCTAGCCGCATTGTCCCTACGGCGGACTACTCGTGAATATTAATGAGTCAGATGAAATGAGACTCTTTCGGTATTTGTTCCATGTTGTCGTGTCTTGACCCGTGAACTAGAAATATTTTGCGTGGTTAAGTCGCTGCCTGGTAAGCAGTAGATTGCAGGTTCAAATTCCGTCTGGTTTCAAAATTTTTGTCTGACCTGTTTTTCATTCATTTACAGGATGGAGCACGCTATCCTTACTACTGGGTGTATGCCTAAAGTTTCTTTGTAAAGAAAAGATGTAGCCGGTATGATTTGAGATAAGCCATATTCCCGTTCTCCCTCATACGTGTATTGCCTTCTTCTCCACACTATGATTTCGGGGAACACCATGCAGCTCCCGACGCTCCTGCTCCTTGGTCGGCCGACTGCGACTTCGAGTCGGAGGACGATCCCATGTGTGGCTACTACAACAGAAACTACAACTCATTGGACTGGACGCGACACACGGGGACTACCGGATCGGACAACACGGGCCCGACTACCGACCACACACTCGGCACTCCAGGAGGTGCATGTCCCATGTCGCAGTACTATTATGACCTACCCTTATAGGGATAGTTCACCCTGACTATATGTTGGCTTTAATAAAAGCAAAATCATGAAAGAAACATAGTGGTGAAGGTTTGACGAAAATCCGTTAAAGGATGAGAAAGTTATGATCTTTTGAAATGTCAATTTTATGACGTCACATGTGAGGTGCTGTCCCACATGTTGTGTACACTATAATAACATAAATTGCCCTTTTCTGTTTTTGACAACGGATTTTTTTTTCATACAGCTATGTGTGTAAAAATGTGTTTCTAATAATGTATCAAATGCTCATCAGGTAAATGGATACATATCTTTTTGAGAAAATGCAAATTTTAGAAGAAAAAAAAAGTGTACACAACATATAGGAGAGCACCTCGGACGTGACGTTAAGAAAATCACAAGTTTAAAAGATCATAATTTTCTTATCCTTTGACGGATTTTCATAAAAAAATCACGACTATGTTTCTTCAACTTGTCTCCTTTTATTGCAATCAACCTATTTACGGGGTGAATTATACCTTTAAGGCCACCGCAAACAGCACGATTCTGCAGTCGAAATTTTATGTAGAAAAAAATATATTGAATAATGAATGTTGAATTTTAAGAGTGTCTTGTTGAACCGTAGAATTCGAGATCCCCAGTCACAGTTAACCACTACACCATGTTACAGTCACGGTCACACTCGTGGTAATCTAAAAACACTCTTCCCATGCCCCCCCCCCCCCTCCACCCCTTCACCAGGACACTACATGTACATGGAGACCTCCCAGCCTGCCCGACCCAACCGCTACGGCGCGCTGTTCTCGCCCATTCTGAACAGCGGCGGCCAGGATCTCTGCGTCAGGTTCTACTACCACGCTTACGGCAAGGACATCGGTCGCCTCGAGGTGGAGATCGACATGGTGGACAGCTTCTCGACCTCGATACAATTCCGGATCGTGGGCGATCAGGGGAACCAGTGGCATCCAGGGAACGTCGCGATCCCAGCCTCCTTCACCAACTCAGAGGATTTCCAGGTATATTGTTATCCATATTACCACAAAGAACGAAACGTAAACATTTCCAATCAAAATCTTAGACATGTTGTGTATAAAGCCGGTACAGTAGAAGCAAAGTCTGAAAAAAAAAACGTCTCGTAAGCATAATAATAAAAAAAACGTTTCCGAAATGATCTAATGATCCTTTCACGCAACCCCTTTCCCTTGCCCCTTCCAACTTCAACTGCCCAGGTAAATTTCGAGGCTAGGAAGACGGAGAGCGGCTCCGAGGGCGACATCGCCATTGATGACATCCTGTTCCTGAGGCAGCCGTGCGAGGGCTTCCCTGGCGAGGCCGATTGCTCCTTCGAGCAGGGAGTCGCCTTCTGCTCCTTCAGCCACGGGGAGGGGCGGCAACGCTGGGCCTGGTACGACTTGCTCGGCACCGAGCCGCCCCCACTCAACGCAGGTACGGGTCGACGGACAGACAGACAAATGTTTGTGCACACAGATACACATAGGCACACACACACAGACACAAACACATTTTTTCCATATTCTTTATTTGATTTCATTCACATAATGAAATGAACAATTACACTTTATAACATAGAATTACAAATCCATAAACGTAATATTTACATTGATTCGATAAACACTATAAAGCATGATTTGCCACTTGTCTATAAACACAATATTTGTATTTGCCATATTCTACCTGCATATGCAACTTATAAATTACATTCCTCTTAAATAGAATAATAATAATGATAATGCTAATGGATATGTATAATAGCAATGATAATAAAGCAATTCCATAATACAAGAATGTACACACACGCGCGCGCACATCCCCCACCCCACACACACTCACTTACACACATAATACACTCACAAATATTGGCCTATATGTTTGTAATTCCAGGGTCTTTGCTTTCCCATTGGTGCCAATTTGCAGAGCAGGATTTATGAAAAGTGAGAGATGTGCATGATTTATGTATCTGATACTATAAGACAGAAATTAAGCCTACAGACAGGCGATAAATATAAACCTGTATATACATGTACATGTTTGTATTTCCCAATTTGTATTTGACGCTAATAACAAATTCATTTAAGCAAACGCTACAAATAAATAGTATAGATGAGTCTTTTTCCAACATCCCCTGTCCGTCTTGTAGCCTCGTCTTCCTTCATGTACGCCACCGTGTCCACCCCGAGCCCGCTGCAGTCGGCGCTGTTGTACTCCGGAATGTACGACATGCGCGGCATGCCCCACTGCCTCACGCTCGACCTCATTCTCTCGGGCGACGACGACCAGCGATTCAAGGTCGACGTCCAGGAGGAGGGCAGCCAGCTCACCAGCCCCGTCGGCCAGCTGACGGGCGACCTGGGAGGAAGCTGGGTCAGGGCCAACTGGACTGTGACGTCCACGCAAACCAAGATGCCGTTCCAGGTACGTCTGAAGTGCATTGTGTTAGAGCCGGTCCGTCTCTCTGGTTTGCGGGCATAAAACCTTATTACTCAGTGAGTCTGTGCGTCAGTTAGTTAAAAAGACAGTTAGTCAGACAAGTCAGTCAGTGGGTTGGAGAATTTAATAGCAATTCAGTTACTCAGTCCGCCAGATAGTCGGTAAGTCAAACGGTCAGTCAGTAAGTCAGTAAGTCAGACAGTCTGTTAGTGAGTTAGTCCGTCAGTTAGTTCGTTAGACTAGGGGTATATTAAGAAGGAGAAACAACTCGAGCACAATATATTCAAACATCTGTATGGATACTAAAGCGTGCTAATGAATTTCCAGAGCATTCCACAATCACTACAATGCTTTGATGTCCCATGCGCAGCACCGACATTTAGCTGCTGTCAACTTTGAAAGAGATATCTTTAATTCCCTGTTTTGTTCTCGAAGCAGTGTTTCTTATCACATTTTTTTTGCAATTTTCAAGAAAGTTAAGTGCAACACCACTTAACATCCTGTACTCGGTTTTCTTCTAAATAATTGTTGAATGATGTACAAACGGAGGTATAAGATAATATTCTTGCTTACCATGCTTACACGATTAACAAATTTCTTTACTTTCCGGATTTTTCCGGAAATGTGGGATTCAATCTTTATCAAAATTATATCTTAAGCTGTGTATTTTCATGAACAGAGTTTGTGTGCATTTGCGTGCAGCTGAAATATTTTACTAGAAAAAACTGTTTATGTTTGTTCGCTGATATATCTTTTCCTCACAAAAGTATTGATGCAATCCAATAGAACTGGACAAGCGAAGTACGACTCTTCATTTATTTTGTTCTCTCTGAGAAACCGTTGCTACGCAATCCTGTTCGTTATTGTTAAGACAACTGAAAAACACATATTGAGACCACATAATTTTCGGCGGTGCCACGCATGGGTTCAAAGAAAGTTGCTTCCGATCCTTCCATAACATATCACTGGTTAAACATGTTAAAGAATCAGTTCAGCTATCCATCTGTCAGTTCAGTCGGTCCGCCTCCACGACGCAGCTACAAACCAGTCAGTCAACTATGTAGTTAGTCCGCCCCTCGCGACGCGTCGGTAAGATTTGATTCAAGAGGCAGTATTCAATACATTTAATTGAATAAAACCACATCAAATTTTACATTGGCAGTGCATATCACGTGTAAATATATGATAAACATATGAATTCATACAGAATTTAGATTTATAAATGAATAAGTCAGTCAATCAGTCAGTAAGTCAGTCAGTCAGTCAGTCAGTCAGTTGGTCAGTCAGTCAGTCAGTCAGTCAGTCAGTCAGTCAGTTGGTCATTCCGTTCGTCCGTCAGGTAGTCAGTCAGTGAGTCGGTCAGCCAACCATTCAGTCATTAGACATTCATTCAGTTAAGTTAGTCACCCAATGGAGTTGAAATAGTCTTAATATTTCCATTGAAAAAAACTTTACAGTTATTTGTTCCAAAAAGAGTTCTTAAATTTTAGAGAGGGCTTCGTAATTTAATGCAATAGTATGCCCTTGACAAAGAATAGAATTCCAGGCATGAACTCGTCGTGTGATGTAATCTGATGGTGTCATCATGGATCTGAAAACAATTTGATATCTTTTCTAGTTTGTCTTCACCGCAACTTTTGGGTCGAGCATAAAAGGGATGATCGCCATGGACAACATCATGTTCTCCGAGCATATGGGTGCCTGCGAGCAATGTAAGATGATTTTGAGTTCTTCTTTTCTTCTTCTTCTTCTTCTTTTTCTTCTTTTCCTTCTCCTTCTCCTACTCCTTTTTTTTCTCCTTCCTCTTCTTCTTCTTCTTCTTCTTCTTCTTCTTCTTCTTCTCCTTCTTCTTCTTCTTCTTCTTCTTCTTCTTCTTCTTCTTCTTCTTCTTCTTCTTCTCCTTCTTCTCCTTCTTCTCCTTCTTCTTCTTCTTCTTCTTCTTCTTCTTCTTCTTCTTCTTCTTCTTCTTCTTCTTCTTCTTCTTCTTCTTCTTCTCCTTCTTTCTCTTCCTCTTCCTCTTCTTTTTCATTTCCATTGCCCGTTTCTTGAAATATATATTAGGATTGTGTGTAGGGAATATTTACTTAAATATGCATTAGGAAGTACTTAAATCATCACTCGTAAACGAGCGTTCCAGAGAGATTACAATACACTATGTGACACAAGCATGAATTGTATACGCATAACATTCGCCTTAAGAAATCAACGTTTCTGAACATATCCCAATGATCTTCCATCCATTATGTCATAGACGTGCCACCGCCAACAAGTCGACCTACAACTAAACGACCAACAACTCGTCGAACCACCAAGACGTCGATGACGCCCTCGCTCTCGACAGCGTCGAGGTCTCCGATCACTGAGCCCTTGAGCACCAGTCAGACCCCTGATGGCCTCGGGGGTAGTCCTGCAGGGATGATCGTCGGGATCGTATTCGGTGTTATCGTCGCCGTCATCGCTACTTTCCTCGTTGTCGTGTTCGTTTGTCGGCCGTCGTGCTTTGCAAACTCGAACATCCTATCGATGTCGTATCACAAGGACAAAATGGACGAGAAGCCCTTTTCCACTACGATCGAGGAGGTCGGACATGGTGCCGGCCCCACGTTGAACACCCCCGACGCTAGCTTCGCCATGCCGCCAATGTCGCACTCAAGCAAGGCCTAAACCCACGCCTCTCGTTCTCAAATGCCTGTCATAATATACGTAACCAGAGAGTTCAAATAAAGGCTCAACACCATTTGATTATCACAATACATTACATGCGTTACATAAACGAAATCGATGCTATTCCAAATAGTTAAAAAGTGATTCTAATCATAAGGAACCTCTCAGATACAAGAGAATGTACTACATAATTGTGTGCCTTCGTAAGAACCACCGAGACGACAAGATCCGATCAGTTGTACGACTCTGCGACTGGTTGAATTATTAGTCGTTTGATTTGTGTAGGAAAGGGACGTCGCATTTCCAGGAGTAGGCCTTAATACGTCAGAAGAATCGTGGCAAAGTCGTGTCACCTGGGGTGGTCTTAAAACATATACTCTCATAAACGGAGGAGAGAAATGCCAACATAGGTGTCAGAAAGGAGGGAGGAATTACTAAAAACAAATCAATGGACACTCCTGCGTGACGAATGGCTTCATACAGCATGGCCTATCTAGTACATGCATGTGTGTAACACATAAGCTGATACAACAATAAGTAGAATGTGGCAGATAAATTAGATGTACGTTGTAATTAATCGTGCAAATGTCGGAAATATTGGCAATATAATAATTGAGAGCATATCATACCACTGTAGATGAATCTGTGAAAAAACAAATGCGAAATTATTGACTGTGATGATAATTATACTCTTACTGAACTACTACTAGTGATAATGTTGTATTAAGAATAGCAGTGCATATGCTGTGTCACTCCCTAATACATAAATATAGTTCTAGTTCATAGCAATTACAAGGTCATCGCTCTCCTGTTGATCTTTATTGATCTTTATTTTACGATTCTCAAATAAATATATGTGTCAAATAAAGCTCAACTCATATACCATGTAAACTGTCGATAAGACCTGACCTGATCTAAGGGGCGTTCCCAGAGCTTTAAATCGAACGTCTGCCAAGGATTCAAACAGTGTCGAATGCTTACATTCTTCATATTTTTGTATTTTTGTAAACTACCTTTTAAAAGGAACGGCTTGATCATATTGAAATGACCGCTGGACTAATGAATAAAGTTCGATCTCATCCGTGGGTATACAAGTTCCCATGTAATTAATCATAACATATCTCCTAAATGATTCTACATATTTAGATTTTCAGAAATGTATTAATTATATGCGGACATCCCAAGATGGCTTACTTATCTGATGCATATTGGCCATGTCCTGCTCATATTCGAATAGATATACCCCCAATTTCTTAAGGTGGGCCTTGTATTCAGACATGGATCTATTGAAGGGCTATAGGCTGATAGGAGTAATGAATGGGCTTGAAGTCCCTTGAGGCTGTCCGAACCCTGTAGACTCTTTATAAAAACAAGAGTTAGGTCCAAGTGTATTCTTTCCGTGTTATATGTTTCATGTGTCATATTTTAATGTTATATGATATACGTATATATCTATGTATATGACATATATGTTCCTTTATATATACGCATACTTCTGTATAAAGTATGAAACGTACATTTTACACATAATACCGTACATATATTACGATTGTATATGACTACAAGGTGGTGCGATTTTCAGAAAATACAATATATATAAAGAGAACTGGTCAACATATACACTTCAAATGTAAAGTCCATATGTTATTTGATGTTATTTGAATATTGTAATGATATGTCTTTGGTGGAAACCCTTTAATAAACAGGTGTGTGATGATAATGTTTTTAAATCAGAGAATGAATACAATGTTTCTTTTAGAAAGAACACGTTATGCCACAATGCCATGATACATTATAAGCAGGTTTACACGACATAATTTTTGCACTATAACTTAGTCCTATTACGAAAATAAAGTATATTAAGGCACAAGTTCCACATCAATGCTGACTGTATGTTATTAATATGTCATATGGCGCAAAACGCTGAAATCATGACGCAATAAAATTTCCGATAAGGACCAAGGGGCAGTGAATGCCGCTCGCAATACTGTTTGCTCGCAGAATTATCACCCAACAATTAAATCTTAACATCGACCAATAAGCAACCCTTACCGGTCTTAAACTTGTGAGAAATTGGCTTACTGGAGAAATATATTTCTGGGTAAATCATTGGATAGCATAGGTTGTCTTGGGAGGAGATGAACCGTCATTTGCAGGGTCTTCTTTTTAGTTTTTCTAAGGAATTATGGCTTTCTTCGTTGCCTTGAGAAGCGTGATTATTGCGTTATGTATCGGTACGTATATTGGAAAGTATTTCAGAAACATATAAATTGTTTTAATTCGGTCGCCAGATTTTGTACAGATAGAACATCGTTTTGTCGCCATTTTCCTACTAGAGTGTGTCCATGTTCACAGGGATAATGGTTTTGATATGATTGGGGAAAGGCAGTGGATGAATGGAGGTGGAAAGAAGAAATTGATAGACATGCAAGATGAGATGAGGATTACAACAGGGGAGATACGTGGGGGGGGGGGAAGGATAGAGAATGGATGAAGAAGAAGAGCATGGAGGTGGAGAAGAAGAGGAAAACGAAGAAGAGGGAGAAATTAGGTAAAAAAGAATACGGGGGAAATTGCGAAATATGTTATGAAGTAGTGAAAATTGGGAAGAAAAAAGGTCAACATGGAAGACGAGAAAAAAGCCGAAAAATGGATACGAAATAAGAACATACCAGGAAAGAAAGGAAAAGAAAAAAGGAAAAAACAGAATTGGTATATTGATTATATCTAAGTTGCGCAAATGAATTATAATTTCAATTGTCTATAGATTCCAAAAAATGTTAACGGGTTTCGTGATGGAATACATAATTAACGTCATATTATGCTTGAAGCCTCGTGGCAACCTCGAGTCCAGGCAGGAATGGTGTGCGATTTTGAAAGTGACTGGTGTGGCTATGAGCTGGACACTACGGGCAACTTTGACTGGGTCCGGCAGAATGGCACATACCCTACAGGCCCGGATCTTGACCACTCGACAGGGACGTCACAAGGTGAGCCTCGTTCGATGAGTATTAGTTGTCATAATCATATAATTATTATAATGATACAACAAATTATGAATATCATTATTATCATTGAAATCATTCGTAGTAGTAGTTGTAGTTGTAGAAGTAGTATTGCGCTGTTATTGTTATCACCATTATCATTATCCCTATAATTTCCAGTGTTGCATAGTTAATACCATTTATATTTTTATTTGATATCGTGATTATTATGGATATTATCATTATCGTCTTTACTAATAGTATCATGACTACCAGCATATTACCAGTTCTATTATCTATTCGGCATGTTCAACACAATAAACTTTAAAAAATAACAAAAACACAGAAGAGCAATTCATGGAATGACATTGTACATACGCAAGAAAGTCACACACGTTTGTGTATTACGTCATATAGCTGTTGTTACCGTGGTTACTGCAATCATGATTAAAATGAAGATATAACTCATACACCCGCTAGCCCCACATGTGTTTGGGAAATTAGTTGACACTGACAAGTAACTAAAGACGCTTCAGCAATTTTAGATTAAAAATGTTTAAAGTGTTCACCGTACCAATGGAAGTAATACATTTTTTTATACATATTTGATATCTAAACCAAACGTGACAAGCCGAAAACTAACATACTGAAAATATTTCAGAGCTTAAGCCCCCTCTCCTTTGTATCAGAAAACCACAACCGCAGTCGATCTTCTTGTTTCAATACCCTAAGCTTCCATGATACCGTATGAAGATCTTTTGATAAAAAAATAATCTTATTCAGGGGTTTTATAAAAAGATCGAGGTGCATGTTTATATCCAAAGTAATAAAGATCGATATAAACTTGCACTGGGCAAACATTCCGCCTATCAAGATTATCAAGTGATATACGTTTATCGTATATGGTTTGCTGCCGGGTGATGCAAATAGAGAAATTGTGTACCGAACGCAAATAAAATGGGCCCGTATTCAGAAACAGTGTCGTCTTTCCCAACACGAGCATTTATCAATAGTCGTTATCGTTCTTTCAAAAGTACGACGTTACACAGCAACAAATATTGGTTCAAAATACCAATCAAGTACATAAGAAATGTTTTCACCCGTGATCGTCTAAGTGTTTATGAGTATTAGGTTCAACAATTAAAGAGAATCTAGTCCACCCTGAAGTTAAGTTGGTTTCAATAAAAGCAGAAACATGAAAGAAACATATCAGTGAAAGTTTGACGAAAATCCGTTAAAGGATACGAAAGTTATGATTTAAATCTGGATAGAGTTGAGTTGAGTTGAGTTGATATAGAGTTTCAGAACAGAACAATGCCCTTTCTTACATGTGTTCATAATCTGTCATTTATTTCAATTGTACAGCAATTACGTGCATACAAATAATGTTTATAATATAGAAATTCCACATACTGCCCACTCATCGCAAATGGACCTTTTTGTAATAGTGAACGACCGCCTGTATAAAAGATTACCTGCAGACACATTCTTGTCATCCTTTAACAATTTTCTCATTGAAACCATTCTCAAAGTGACCTGCACATAGAGGCCACCTACTCGTACAGGTCACCTTGCTTGTATCCTTCGAGCGGTTTCATTGTTTGTAGAGAATTTATGAACAAATTAAATAGTCCAAGAAGTAAAAATTAGTGCAGGCTACCATTAGCATGGGACGTTAAGTGCACCCTGTCCGCTTCTGTATCAAAATCAATGATTGTATACAGATTCTGTCCAATATTGACCGCTAAAACAATGCACCTGTCTTCATCCTTCGCTGCTCGCAGGAAGCTATCTGTTCGCCGACGCTACGGGCCAGGCGGCAGGCGCCACCGCTCGAGTGATCAGCGGCTCTGGGAATGCACAAACAGTGCAATGTGTCCAGTTTTACTACTTCATGCGCGGTGAAAATCTAGGCTCGCTCAGGTAAACTCTTCTTTAACAAATCTGTTTCTTTGAATTGCTTCCTTTCATTAAAACTGATGGTAACACCGTGTGATTGTATTCATGGTTTATTTGCCCCCCTTATGGGGTGAAACAACGAAAGAAAAAGTGGAAAGAGGAGAGACAGATTTTTGTTTTATTGCGTAACACCTACAAAAAACTGTTTTACCCTAAGTTATCTGTGAGCTAGTCGTGAGCTAGTCACCTGATTGTTATAAAGAAGAGGAGAAGAAAGAGAGGAAACTCTCATTTTCGTAACGTGACAACAGCATCAAACTAGGGCCTCACGTTTTTTTTCGGTTTTTTTTTTGATAAGCACATCATAGCAAATCGAGCCGTTTGTTCGTGTGTGTATCTCTTTCGCAGACCAAATGAATTGCTGTAAAATACTGTATGTATCACAAATACATGATATAGTTCAAATTGGAACATACCATGCAATATTCGATGTTTATGCCCCCCCCCCCCCCCCCACTCAACGAAGTGCTACAGATAAGTTTGACTCTTTCGTGCAATCTAATATTTGAAATCGTGTATGGTTGCCCGCAACAGAGTGTACGCGCGAGGCAATGCGACCACCTCTATGGGCCAACCGATCTTTGATAAGACCGGCCATCAGGGAAGTGGGTGGTACCGAGGACTCCTGGATGTCCCTCGACAGACTGACACATATGCAGAGGTAGGTTACCATGGTTACAGCTCAATTTGAAAAGTTTTTGAATACAAAATGATGGGAAAATCTCCTCCTAGAATATTCTAATTTGGTAAGTGACAGTCCCCTCCTTTGCCAGGCCAATCAAAGTAATCTGCAAGATTGAAGTGATAAATCTGTCCCATCTTCAATGAACAATGTTCTTTTCAGAGTTCAGGTGCCTCTCTCACAAACCTGATAATGTAATGATGTGAATGACATTTGAGAGAGAAATATTAATGTATACTCGGTGTTAAAAAAAACCTTTGACACTTTTGAAGATAAATTAGAAATTTGGTACGGCTGGAATCAAGCTGAAAGTTAAATATCATAAAGTAAAGGAATGTAGATTTTTTTAGATGTATGTTTCGTGAAATTTAATCAATCATTATTGTTCAAGCACACCTTGGTATAAGTAATGAGATTTTGGACCTTAAAGTGTGTGTGTAACTATATAATTATTGATCAGCTTCTAGTATTACTACTTCTATTACTACTGCTACTACTACTACCACTACTACTACTACTTAAAGTAGAAATATTCATGGTAGTACTAATAGTAGAAATAGTAGTAGTACTAATAGTAGAAATAGTAATAGTGGAGTGGTAGTAGTAGTGTAACCATCATGGTAGTAAACGTGTTTGTCGTCCTTTTGTCAGCTTATCTTCGAGGCAGTAGTGGGTGAGGATGCGAGCCTTGCTGAGTTCGCAATCGATGACGTCGAGTCCTTCCAGACTAATGCTTACTGTCCATCAGGTAGGCATACACGCCAACGTTTTGTTTAACCTTTTCTGTGCTAAGCAAGACGCTTCTTTATGGGAATGATAAGGCTTGTACATGTATATTATAAAAGGTGCAAAACATTAAAAAAAAATATTATTTATAATTTTCTGCTTAAACCGTATTTGATCAGGAAGCACTCGTTATTCCGAAGGTTCGTTATTCCGAACGTTACGCCACAAATGCTCCGCTTAACGAGCCCTTTCTCGTTTTAGGAATAACGAGCATCGAGGTATAGGCAATTTACGTGTTTCGGAATTACGAACCTTCGGAATAACGAATATCGAACTGTAACCATTTGATCATCGTCACTATTTGGTATTGTGATGAGAGAAACAATTAAATTGTTAAAATCAAAGAAAGACGAATATTTCTTGGTCGTCTCATCAGGGCATTTGTGCTTCATATTCTGGCTATAATTACACTTTTAGACTTAAGCAGAAGCTATGAAGATGACGTTAGATCACTGCTTCTTGCTTCACAGGTTGACACATTCATCGAAGTTCTTAAGCTTTATCATTTTGCTAGGTTTAGGGTGATGGGAAATGATTGTATAGTAGACCTGTAAAACAAATTCTAGGTGGTTCAGATGAAGAAGACTATAATGTTTTGGATATTGATTTAGTACCGCTGGTTAACCCTCTCGGTACCAAGCACTCACGATCCCATATGAACAACAACTCAGTTTCTTGCCTCTGGGACTGAATCGGTTAATCACTGAGTTAAATTGGTTTCCAGAATCATTCCAGTGCGATTTCGAGCAAGGCTGGTGCGGTATACTTCAAGACGGGCAGACGGATGACTTTAACTTCGTTCGGCAGAGGGGTAAAACGAGTTCCATCAACACGGGACCTTCACAGGATCACACCACCGGATCAGGTATATCTTCTCACTCAAATGATAACTCATATGCGAGCTGGAACCAGAGCTGTGTGTATGTGTACCGACCAACGATCAGTCATGATCTGTACTTGTTTGTCATTGGTCGTAGAAAGGTTGTCTATAGCAGGTAAATGTTAGTAAGTGTTTGGCAAAAGACCACACTATTGGAGCCGGTAACCTTTTGGTTCTTTTTTTACTCAATTGATATCTTTTATGCGAGCTTTACTCTGTATGACTGACGTCATAATATGAGTGTCGCACTCACACACATACACAAAACAAAAATAAACACAAACACACATACACACAGACATATATATATATTACATAAAAACGAAACTTGGTTCATCGTAGCTTTATTCATTACTGTCTAAATTTTGTGACGTCACGTGCGAGATGCTCTTTCATTGTGCACTACGTGTATTTTTTTTTTAGATGTCGATTTTCTCAAAAAGGATGTGCATCATTTTAACTGTGCATTTGATGCTGTATTAGCAGCATGTTTTTACACACATACCTCTCTGATAAAGAAAAACAAACTTCATGACAAACAGAAAAAAGAAAAAATGCTTTTAATTATATTTGTATAAATATTGTAAATTATAATAAAAAAATCAGGTTGGAGTATCCCTTTAACACAATAGCTCGTTTGGTTTGCCATCCATGCGTATAGGCTACTACGTGTACATCGAGGCCTCGGGGCAGACGATCGGTAAGAAAGCGCGCATCATCGCGCCCACGTTCCGCGGCGTGCAGGCGAACGATGCCGAGCCGTTCTGCGTGGTGTTCTGGTACCACATGTACGGGGACACGGTGGGCGAGCTGAACCTGTACGTGCAGAACGCCAGCTCACCGGCTCTAGGAGACCCAATCTGGTGGATGGGTGGGAACAGAGGAGACATCTGGAGGGCGGGAGAGGCCACTATCAAGACCCCAGAGGACTTCCGGGTAAGCCTACTAGGACGAGGGGATTTAAATAAGGCATTTGACACTCTTTAAAATGATAATAAATAATAGTAAGTCGAATCAAGTAGAAATTTAAACATCGCAAAATCAGTCTTCATGGACGTCAAATTATGGTGGGAATTAGGTCTGGGTACATGTTATTAATCAATATTCTTGTAATAATCAGTTGAAGATCTAATTAGATTTTCTATATGTGATAAATCAGGACAAAAATAATGGTTGCTTATCAAATTAAATCAGAATATAACTGCCATCATAGTGTCATCAATTACACTTCTGACAGTGAAAAGGGACCTTGTTGGTTGACACGCGATGCACAATGGCATTGTTGTCCTTGATTTGTCAAAGAGTACAAATCGAATTATTAAAGAATGTTTCTCCCACTCATTGTTTATATTCTGTTTGGAGATGGTTACAGTGGTTTTGTGTCATGATAAGAAGCAGATTTGCCAAATAGAAAATAATCATGGTCTTATGTTATCCTCGTCATGGAAAGATATATTTTGAAGCAGTGAGGGGGCAGAGCTACGGCAGCGATATCGCCTTGGATGACATCACGATCACAAGCTATGCCTGCCCCGGGGAACGTGAGTATATCCAGGGGTAACCACTATCGGTTTCTATGGTAACCAATCCAACCTAGACGGTCGGTTCCAGTCGGGTTGTTCAAGTTTCGTATGGAAGGCCAGTAGGGTATGTTGTAGTAATAAATATATATTTATATACCCTAATGGCCTTCCAATTTTAATCCAAATTTACACTTCTTCTAATTATATACTCTTGAAAGAAAATTCCTCTTTTAGAAAGGAGAGATATTCGTACAACACAAATACTTCCTTCCGTTTGATTTACTTGTAGCAATTATTGAATAAAACGCTCACGTGAGTACCATCTGCTCCAGAAATCTATATGCTCGTCTGGTCCAGTGCAGTATTGTTTCACTGACATTTACGGGACCTTTAGTCATAGACGAATATTGGTGACGACATGACGCATGCATTTTCAATTTGATTCCTTGACGTCATCAACAAAATTAAGCAAGAATAGGATGTGGTCCCCTAATTTAACTTTTCTTAATATGTCTCTCTCTCTCTCTCTCTCTCTCTCTCTCTCTCTCTCTCTCTCTCTCTCTCTCTCTCGGCGTCTAGATATCATCAAGAACGAGAGTAGCGTGTCATGCGACTTCGAGGAAGCCGAGCTGTGCTACTATGTGCAGGACACCACGGATGACTTCGACTGGTCCTGGAGGAACAGGGGCACCAACGACGGGTTCACGGGTCCCGCCGAGGACCACAGCAGGGGAGACGAACTGGGTGAGATGATGGCGAATGCCGCGAATATAGTTGCCATGACAACGCACATGATAATGAAATTAATAGTGACCGTATGGTTCTAGCTGGATACTGGCAGCTCATATTTTGTACACTGTAGTCACAACTACGTTCATGCACTGACTACACGCGTCTGTTCTCTGATATAAATAAAGAGATGATTTTATTATCGTCAGGCTGGCGCCTAGTCACTGTGTATTCACATCTATATCTGATTGGCCTTTTTTGAATAAACCATTAGTTAAAGTAATTTCAATGTTTTCAATTCTCTGATTGTCATTTTCCACACATTGAGTAGGAGGAGAGGAAGGGGAGGGGTCATGATTCCATTCACTGAGCCACATTTTCGATTCATTTCGGTACATTCCTGCGACGAATTTATGGCACGATTGTAAGATTTAACTCGGGGTTCTACTAAAACCTCAAGATCCGGAGGACGTCTAATTGCTATCATTCGTGTTCACGGAAACTAGACACTAGTCTTTGTGTTTCAAACTATATAACGGACTGATAAACTATAACATCTTGCATTGCACTCCCTCCTCCTCCTCCTCCTCCTCCTCCTCCTCCTCCTCCTCGATCGTCCCCTTCCTCCGGTACCTCCATCCCTCCACCTCTCCCACCCCTTCTACACCTCCTCCTGCTCCTGCCTATATCCTCCTGCTCCTGCTCTTATTTTTCCTCATCCCGACCTCCATCCTCCTTCTACTCCCCTCTTCTTCCTCCTTCTCCTCCTGCTCCTGCTCCCCTACCCCTTTTCTCTCCTCCGTCGCCTTCCCCAGGCTTCTTCTTGTACATCACGAGCACTTGGCGGTTGGATTCGACGATGAAGGCGCGCATCTCGTCCCCCGTTGTGGCGAATAACGCCCTATCCTCGTGCGTGGAGTTCTGGTATCATATGTGGGGCGAGGATGTGGAAACCCTGAGAGTGTACGTCAAGCCGGACCAGGGGGGCCTTCCGTCCACCCCAACATGGATGCTATCCAATGACCAGGGGAACTACTGGCATCGACAGACTATTACCATCCCTGCAAACAGCGGCGCAACAAGGGTAGGCCTACGCGCTTGCAAACATGTCCTTTAAAGGTTATGATAGCACCTTTAGTAGCGCATAACACCAGTCTGAAAGGTGCAAATTGAAACTTTTCGGATGTTTTGTATGTGTTCATTATGCACTACATAATTATGTACACAAGTATTACTAAAATGTTACGATAGCTATCCTTTGCTATTATAATTGCTTTTTTCCTTTATCTTGTTCGTGTAGAGAGGTAAAGACGAGAAAAATTGACATGAGGTATTGCATATTGCGCAGCTGATCTCAAATTTCACTGAAATGAAGCACCACGAAGGAAATGCGGGGAATCCTGCCTTAGAACGTATATACGTCACTTCCCTTCCCACTAGACCACGGCAAAGAGAGACATTTTGGCGAGATCGAACTCAGTAGGCTATTTCCGTTATGTATGCAAGTCTTATGCACGTCTTTGAAACAACAAATTCTTAATGGTAAAACGAAATTTTGTCCGAGGTTTGCCCGAATAGCAACATAATCAATAAAACTCAATAACTACAAGAGGTGAATGTCAAACCGCGTTACCACTCAGTTAGAGATAAAGTTGTGAATGCGTTACGAAAACGATTTATTGACGGCAGACAGCCTTTTACTCTATGCGAACAATACATTCCTTTTCTTCTGGTCGCACTTAATCATTTTATTTTCAGATCGTCTTTGAAGGAAACCCGGGTGATAGCCAACGAGACGATATCGCGCTTGATGACGTCAAACTCTTCGAGGGGCAAGACTGCCCAGTGTGTGAGTAATGATGAACTGTACTAATAATATGAATAATTTCTCCATTGATTCAACCACTCACTGATTCATACAATTCTTCATTTGAATTCAATTCATCATTATTCAACACTTACATTAAACACATGAATATCCGAGACAAAGAAATATACAATGCATAACTCTAAACTATAGTTCGCAACAAAGTGCATTAGCTCAGTAGGAAGGCCACGGAGGCTTTTGATATAACACTGTCCACATTTGATTTATCAGCAACGTTATCCATATCTAAAAAAAAAAAAAAGTAAGTCTCCCCGTAAGCAAAATAGTATAACCTTTGATTGAAAGAATTTTTTGCAATATAATTTGGCAGGAATGTTCTTTAACATATTGACTAACTTCCTTGTGAAAATCGCATTAATCCATTCAGTCACGCATGAGTCAGCACACATTAAAGACAAAATTGTAACTTTTCAAAAGTCACAAGGGTAATTTTGAGATTGTCCCATATGAATTTTTAATTAATTCCATTTCTGGTGCATAATGGATGTACTTTCATTGTTTATCATCCATCTCTGGATGCACTCACACCTATCCCAACACTTAAACCATTGTTCTGGTTGAGTGAGCACCGTTGGAAATATATATACTCCCTTTTGAGTTTGAAACTTTTAAAAACCCTTTATTTTTGTGAAAAAATAAAACTCTAGATATTACAAAGATGTAACATGACCTATTATTTGAACATAAGAAGTCATTTTCGTATCATAGGTGAGTGAATACACTTCAAAAATTGCACAAGAAATGCCGAAAATGTACTGTTAAAACGGCATAAACAATCACCCTTGTGACTTTTGAAAAGTGCCAGTTTTGCCTTTAATGTGTGCTCACTCAAGCATGACTGATTGGATCAATGTGATTTTCACACGGAAGTTAGTCAATAAGAACAACAACAAAAAAAAAAACATCCTGCCAAATTATTTTGCTCAAAACCTTTTCGATCAAAAGTTATGCTATTTTGCTTAGGGGAACTTCATTTTTTGCTGTGTTTACATAGAACACAAATCTTATTATTAGTTATTAATAGCTCATTCAATTTTTTTTTCCTGGAAAGGATCACCTTGTTGGTGAATGTTCTAGTACATACAATCTGGGCCATATTAAAATATGTTTTCATTTATTGTAACTTACCATCAATGGTAACTACCATGGAAACAGTCAATGAGCTCCCATTATTGCACCTGTTGCCATGGTAGTTTCCATTCGTGGTAAGCAACAGTATTTGAAGACTGATATGCAACATGGCCCTGGGTCCTGTTGCATAAAACTTACCATTGCTGGTAACTTTGCTTTCAATGACAACTTCTATGTAAACCTTGAATTTGATTGGTTGTTGAGCAGTGTTACCATGGACCATGGTAGTTACCATCGATGGAAGAGTTTTAATGGTAAGTTTTATGCAACGGGGCCCTGGTCCTGTGTAATGCCAAAGCTTGCTTCAACAAGTGATTACAATTCTCCTGGTCTATAGAGTACCGAAATGTGACGTCATTTGAGCATTTTTGTCAAGACAACTGGCTCTAAACAATGCGGGTAGAGCAAACAGCGGTGATCACAACGGGGACTGTAATTGGGAATGCCGGACACTAGCTTAATAGATAATATCGGACCTCTTAAACCTCTCACCGGAGTGATTTTGTTTAGAGCCAATTGTCTTGACAACACGTTTATATTACGACATCGCTTCGGTACTCTATAGTCTTCCACAAAATAAAATCAATCACGGTTTCCTGCAGTCACTACTCTCCCGCCTCCTTCGACCACGATACCTCCGGCGGTCAACGATATCGGTTGCGACTTCGAGGTCGACTTTTGCGGCTATCGACAGATGGCGTTGGGCGATCAAATGGACTGGAATCGATACCAGGGTATCGGCCCCTCGTCCAGGCGCAATACCGGGCCAGATGTAGACCATACTCTGGGGACCAACGCAGGTTAGTTCAACTCCCCCTCTCTCTCTTTCTCTTTTTCGCTCTCTCCCCTTCTCTCTCTCTCACGGGCTATATTTCTTCTTGTTCCACCCACCTCTCTTTCTTTTTCCCTGTTTTTGTCTGCCTGTCACTTTCTCGCAGGATCTATCTCTATCTTTCTCTGCCCCTGTCGTTGTCTCTTTTGCTCTTTTGCTCTCTTCCTCCCCCCCCCCCTCTCTCTCTTCTCCTCCTATCTCTTTCTAATGATATATATATATTTTTCTCTTTCGTTTTTCTCTCTCTCATATTTCTCTCACACACACACACACACACGCACACACACACACACACGCACGCACGCATGCACACACGCACACACACACACACACACACAAACACACACACACACACACACACACACACACACACACACACACACACACACACACACACACACACACACACACACACACACACACACGCACACACACAAACACACACACACACACACACTCACACATTCCCTTTTCATGAACCCCTTTCCCCTAGGGTTCTACGCCAGCATGGACCCGTACGCGTACAACGGAGCGAGGCTGGGCGACAACGCTATCCTCATCTCGCCGATGCTGGCGCAATCCACCCAACCACGCTGCATGCAGTTCTACGCCTACATGTACGGCTACAGCGTCGACTTCCTCAGCATCTATCTGCGACCATGGGGGTCGACGTGGCAAATGGACCCCCCATTTTCCGTGTACGGGAACCACGGCCAGGGCTGGTTCATGCAACAGGTCGACCTCCCTAATCTGAAGGAAGACTACGAGGTATACAGCCATCATGGTCATGCGTATGACACACTAGTCAACGATCTTAAAGGAATAGTTCGCCCTGAAATTAAGTTGATTGCAATAAAATGAGATACATGACAGAAACATATAAAAGAAGGTTTGATGAAAATCCGTCAAAGGATAGACAATTTATGATCTTTTAAAGTTTTGATTTTGTGACGTCACGTGCAAGGTGCTCTCCCATATAATGTGAACATTTTTTTTCTCGGAAATTTGCATTTTCTCAAAAGCAACAGCATAATTTTTGTTGTTCATTGGATACATCATTAGAAATACGTTTATACACACATACATATGTGAAAACAAATAATTCCGTTGTCATAAACAGAAAAAGAGCAATTTATGTAATTATACTAAACACAACATAACGTGAAAGCACCTTGCAAGTGACGTCCCAAAATTGACATTTCGAAAGAGCATAACTTTCTTATCCTTTGACGGATTTTCATCAAACCTTCACTTATAAGTTTCTTTCACGTGTCTGCATTTAATGAAATCAACTTAATCTCATGTTGAACTATCCCTTTAAGATCTCCGTATACTACACGATGTTCCAGTCTACGGTGACGTTACCTACAAATCCTATGCTTGGGTCATGCGATTCAGCCAGTCTCAGAGTTTTACGACTGGTCGTATCGTGTTGTCCTTCCAAATTTCAGTTTGTTATCTGTTTTATTTCTTACAGACGGTGATTATGGAAACGCATACAATTAATTGATTTCGATCATGAAAGTTCATCTGTGTTGGTTGAAAATAACATGAAGTTAAAACTTTTGATCTCAACGCAAAGAAAAAAAATTGAAGAATTACCTCGAATTACCTCGAAACTTTTCTGCTAACTGCAGCCTTCTTCAGCGATGACCGAAGTGACCCGATTCGACTTGGTGACGCAGCGATCGATAATCGGGATTAATTTGTTTGTTTCGTCTGAAATTACGACAGCATGTCTTCTAGGCTTGAACATGGCTAACTCAAATTTAAAGAAAATAGTCTATTAATGACAAGACTAGTCACTCCTCCATTCTCATCTTGTCTCCGGCGAGTCGGAGAAGGAATTGAGAATGATTAGTCTACTGCATCTAGACCTGTTTATTGGATACTGTGCAGTAGTTGGGATTGAACATGCTCAGACACTCAAGTGAAGCTGGGGAAGGAATTGAGAATGGTAGATCCGCTGTAACAAGGCCTGTTTATTGAATACTGTACAGTAGTCAGGATTGAACATGCTTAGACACTCAAGTCAAGCTGGGGAAGGAATTGAAAATGATTAGTCTACTGCAGCCAGACCTGTTAATTGGATATTATAACTTGGGATAAAAAAAATCCCAACAGCCTGGAAGCCAGACTACGGTTTAGGGGAACTCATTCCATTTTTAGACGAAATTCTGTATGTAGATTAGTGGTTCATTCTGTACATAGATTAGTTGAAAGTGTTTGCAAGATGATTTTCATCATTCCAGTGTAGTTCTCGTTATTGTTGCCATGTTTACATCAAGTTCACACCTTCTGCAAAAAGATACAGTGTTTGAGTTATTTACAATGCTCTATAACTTTATATAATCATTATCCATTATCTAACCCGAATCAGCATTAATTGTTGTATAGCTTTTAATCAACATGTTCCATACCAGTTTGAGATACCTCGCTGTCACGAAATTTGAATTTGTATAGTGTGTGCTGTTTATGCAAAATGAATCTGAATTTGAATTTGGATTATTTTACACTGTACATGAATTCCCCAGGTGCTCATTGAAGCGATTTGTGGGCGGTCCAGATATTCTGCCGAGATAGCCATTGATGACATCACCCTTAAAGCTGGGATGTGCGATAGATCAGGTAGGGAAGCTCGAACAATGGTAAAGATAATGATGATTATGATAACATTTGTATAATAAATTCTTTGTATGTGGCAGCTTAGGTAACCATGGTAACGAGAGAACGTACAGCCACCGAAACAAGCTTATCAATGATCATCCAAAACATTGAGATAGGGTAATGATGTAATAAATGTTAGATAACAATACTAGGTTTACAAAGAAATTTTAGGCATACACCCAGTAGTAAGGATAGCGTGCTCCATCCTGTAAATGAACGAAAAAAACAAGTCAGACAAAAATCTTGGAACCAGACGGGAACCCGTCTAAAAAATCCCTATTTTTTTTTGTAAATTGAAATTAACCCAGAAAGCCCTTTCACTAAAATCTAATACTAGGTTTTATTAAAATGCAGTGATGGTTGCATTGTTATGATCAATCGATTGATCATTTATTTATCCACTCAGTTAAGAAAGAAGGGTTGACAGACTGCTGTAGATGAATGGATATAGTTTAGTCTATGTATCAATGAATGAAAAATTATGATGATAAGAATACAGCAAGGTATTCATATTTATTTCCACATTTTCAAATAAACCAACAAGCAAGGGACATAATGAGGACAAATATTTCAAATAACATAAACAACAAATTCATTCAACTAAATTAGGATATAAACATAGAAGAGAATGTGGAGGGGCCAATGTTATAAGCAGGGCTTTTGAGTTAAAAGGCCCCAGAGATGGTTAAGCAACACTACAATATGTAAAATGAATAAACGAATTTTTAATGCATAAACTTATAAACTGTATTAAACATTTGTAGCATAACATAATCATAATTTTCCGTATACAAGCATTGTCAATCAATCATAAAGTTTTACATAAAAAACAACAAAGACAAGAAAGAAAAAAAACATAATGCGCGAGAATAGCGAAAAGGATAGAATAGAAGAATTGAACAGGGCTAGTGAAAAGAACAATGTAGTTTTTAGGAAATACTACTCTTATCACATGTATAAGTCGATGGGAGATGACCTCAATGTTCTAATGGATATGATTGATACCTTACTCCGTCATTTTCGTCATCAATCTCATCGTCAATTTGAACAAAAGGATGTAAACGGTTTTTGAAGCTATATGCTAGTGGATCGAAAGTCATCCTGGTGTTATTTGACAAACAAAATGTAAATATCAAGGTTTTGTTTTTGGGGAACGAAAATGAACAAATAAAGCATAAGTGGAAAAAAAGAAAGAAATGTAAATGAATGAATACAATTAAGTACACCCCTTTCCAATCGCCCATCCCACCCACCCTTCCCAACATAGTGGTCGAGCCCACCCCGGCCCCCTGGGGAGCGGATTGTGACTTCGAGCAGGAGGACGACCCACTGTGCGGCTACTACCAATACAGGTACAACGACTTCGAGTGGATCCGCCATCGGGGCAGCACGGGCTCGTCGGAGACTGGGCCCAGCTACGATCACACCCTGGGGCCGCAGGGAGGAGGTAATCGAGGCTGTGTTTCACGCTAGCTGGAGCACTTTACCGCAACGACAATCTTATAGTGTACCGAAGTCGTGTCGTCATATGAAAATGTTGTCAAGACAATTGGTTCTAAACAAAACCTTCTTACCGGTACGATATTGTCTTGCGGGCCAGCGTCGGGCACTCACAATTGATTCCGCGCTGTGATCACCGCTCTTTGCTCTTCTCGTATAGATTACAACCAATTGCCTTGCCAATAACGCTCAAATGACGTCACACTGCGGTACTCTATTGGTTTGTTCACACTTATTTGTAAATCAATTGATTATAATTCAATTCAAATCAAGTAATGCTTTTATTTGTTTTTCTCTTAAAAGACATAAAAACTATGCAAGAGAAAATAAACATACAACATATGCAATGACGGAATAGAATACGTACTGGAGAACACAACATAAGACAAACTGTAAGCACATTAAGATGAACAAATGAAAAGTTATTCTTATAGGGAACTTCTTATTGTTGTTTTTTTTAGTTATGGCTCCATCTTTTCGCGCAAAGATGTTGATGCTTTGACTGTAAGATTTCACACATAATATCGGTACGTCATATTGATCCATGGTGAGTTTCATGATTTTGACCCCCCCCCCCAAAAAAAAAAAAAAAAAAAAAAAACAGCTACCTTCAAATTGTGCTTTTCACTTATTGATTGTTCGCACCCTTTCCTCTATTCTAGGCATACTGGGAAATTATGACTTTACATACAGTTTAACTTTTCGCGCTATAGGTTGTGGATCCATGGCAGTTCGATTTCAAGCATGGATTATCGTTGTCACAGGTATAAATCGTTATTAAGGTATAGTGCTGATCCGTGCCGCGTTTTATCATTTCGATCAACATATACCAGTTTTCTTTAAATCTTTTCATTACTATTGGTATGAAGATATGTAGTAAGCCAAGTCAGTTTTCAAAGTCTGGTAAAAAAAGGGTCAACTTTCGCTTCTCACCCCTGCGTTCGTAAAACAAAGGCCACTACATGTACGTGGAGACGTCGATGCCGCAGCGGCCGAACCAGGATGGGGACCTGGTGTCCCCGCAGCTGAACAGCGGCGGACAGGACATGTGCATACGATTCTACTACCACGCCTACGGGGACACGGTAGGGCTACTGGCCGTCCTGTTCTACTCCATCGACTTCAGGACGAGCACGGTGTTGTTCAGCATTGGAAGTGATCAGGGAGACGAATGGAGACCAGCCAATATCAACCTACCCGGAACTACCACGGGAAATACAAATTTCGAAGTACGTATGTGTCTGTATAAGTGTGCTCCTTACTATGTTACTTGCTAACATATCTCTGTCTCTCTGTCTCTCTGTCTCTCTCTCTCTCTCTCTGTCTCTCTCCTCCATCTCTCTCTCGATCTCTCTCTTTCTCTCTCTTTCTCTATCATAACCATCGTTACACCGGATTTATATTTCTAAATCACATCACTCCTATGAAACTTTCACTGGTCCGGCATTATGTAGCGGCTAGTGTCGAGAATCTCCATTGAGACCGTTATGGTCATCGGTGTTCACTATACTCTCATAGTTAAGAACTAGTTGACTTGGCAACATACTCATATGACGTCACAAGGTGCTGCAGACATACATCAACAAGTGAACTTGCACGGATTGCGCTCGAGATGAGACGTTTACCTTGGATGAAATTTGTAAAAGTGGTGGAGGAACGTATGTGTGTGCGTGTGTGTATGCGTGTGTGTGTGTATGTGTGTGTGTTTGTGTGTGTGTGTGTGTGTGTGTGTGTGTGTGTGTGTGTGTGTGTGTGTGTGTGTGTGTGTGTGTGTGTGTGTGTGTGTGTGAATGTGTGCGTGTGTTAGGCTAACGTGTGACATCAGGCGAATAACAATAATCTACGTCTGTATTGAATATCGTTTACTAAAATTGTTTGGGAGAAAATAACTCTCTCTCGTAATTTGCAATGTAATACATGCTTTCCCCACTGTCTCCTCTTATTCCCCCTATCCCCGCCGCTCTCCCACCCCCATCTCTCCCAACTATCTATCTATCTTTCTTTCTTTCATTTTCTACATTTCTACCTGCCTCCCTCTCTCAGTTTCTCTCCCTTTCTCTCCATTCCTCTCCAATACCGGTCTCTATTTCTCTCTGCGTTTGTGTCTCTCCCTGCCTCTCCATCTTTCTGTCTGTGTTATTCACTCTCTTCCTGTCCCTCTTTCCTCTCCCCCTCTTTCTCTACCTTTTTCTTTTTTTGTTTGTACTTTCCTTTCCCACTGCCGCTCTCCATTCTTTGTTTCTCTCTCCTATCGTTTTATCGTTATGTCTTTTAATCGATTTTTATGATTATGCTCTCTCTTCCAACCTTATCCCATCCCGCCCCTTTTTCTTCTATCTTTCTATCTCCACTGAAAACAGATCCGCTTCGAGGGCCGCGTCGGGGACGGCTACACGGGCGACATAGCGATCGACGACATCAAGTTCCTGCAGACGCCGTGCGATGGTTTCCCCACGGAGTACCGCTGCACCTACGAACAGGGACCGGACTTCTGCAGCCTACGCCACGGCGATACGTCGGGCAAACTGTGGAGGTGGTATGACACGCTGGGTACCGAAAGCTCCCCACTCAATGCCAGTGAGCTCCCGATAAGTTTGTTGGTCTGTTGATTTGTTTGTTGTCGTAAAACATTCAGAGTTGTATGAATACCACGGGCCTGTCTTGTTGCCTCGCGATCACATCGTTTTATATTTCATAAAAACTGTTTGTTTTGTTTCTCTCTCCAAGTCAATTTTCCCTTCGTCATGTTTAAACATTGAAGTTGTATGTTTGTTTGCTTATTTATTTTATCATTGCTTTATACCATTCGGAGTTGTATCCGCTAGTCTTCTTCATATTTTTCTTTTCCTTCTTCTTTTTCCCTTTCCTCTTCCTCCTCCTCCTCCTCCTCCTCCGTCTTCTTTTTTTTTCTTCTTCTTCTTCTTCTTCTTCTTCTTCTTCTTCTTCTTCTTCTTCTTCTTCTTCTTCTTCTTCTTCTTCTTCTTCTTCCCCTACTCTCACTTTCTCCCTCATCATGTCTTTACTTTGAAAAAAGTGCACATTGCATCAAAGTTGTCTATATATGTGAAAGATGCTTTGCACCCTGTCACACCCGTCTGTTATGTTTTGTTTTGTTATAAACGCAGTCTCGACATCCTTCTGGTACGTGGATGGTTCGACCGCAGACCGGGGTAAGAGCGCAGTCTTCTATACGTCGGCCTTTGACCTGTTGGGCATGGTGCACTGTTTCACGCTGGACTTCGTTCTCACTGATGACGCAACGCAAAGGCTCGCCATCGAAGCGTTCGAGGTGTCGACGTCGAGGCGGCGTTCCATCGCGACGCTTTCCGGCGACAAAGGAGAAGAGTGGATGAGAGGAAACTGGTCGATAAACACTGAAATCACGAGCAGGCCTTTTCAGGTAGGTGTACTGGAACATTTGTTCGTCTTGTTACTTTAATGACATTTTGTCTATGTAACAATTTTCACTGATATATATAGGGCTATGTAACCATTTTTTTGAGAGAGGCATTACTCTAGCAGTGAATGTTTTTGTACATTGTATAAATAAGCCGTCTTTTTATTGCTGCAAATTAGAGGACAAGATCTGTGTTATGTTATTGTTTGTTACTGTTCTTAAATGCGTGTTCACTGTATGATGAAATTAATAAATAATGTAGCATTATCTAAATAAACTTTAATGTTATAACAAGTAAACCGGACTCAGTTGAATTAAGCTTGCGACGTTTCACAAATACCTCGACCCCGTTACGGGCGAGTAACCATGGTAACCGATTGCCGCCAGAAAAACAGTCGGTTTGATGAAGTGTCCCGAACCGTCGCAAGCTCAATTCAAGTGATTCCAGTTGACTTGTTTTCACATGTCAGTTTGTCATGACTATGTAGATGAGTGAGATTATTCAGAAATATCTAACAAAAAATATGCCCCACTGTCTCTGATCTCCGTCATCAGTTGATGTTCACAGCTACCCTGGGGAGTAGCGGAGTGATGGCTGTGGATAACATTATCCTTTCTACACAACTGGAGGCGTGCGCACCATGTAAGACCACAACCATAACAACAAACTACACCTACCATTCCTTGTTATTACCATTCATAATGATCCTAGGCAGGGGAAAAATGGGAGGGGGAGTCTTGTTAACAGACACCTCGGGTAGTGGAGGCGTGAAACATGTACCACGGTAACCTGGGCTGAAAGAACACTTGCTATTAACGATCATATCTATTGTCTCCCTTGAAATGCTTTGACATAGACCTTTGCCTGTATTTTCCGTGGTCATGGGTGTGGTGTGGGGGATTCAATTTCCACGTTGTCGGCTGGCACAACTTTCATTTTCATGACTTTGAAACAACTTCTTCTCGTCCTTCTTCTTCTACCCCTCCCCTGCGTAGTTGGTCCACATCATAATTTCTTCTTATACCTCCTCTTCCTTCTCCTCCTCTACCTCCTCCTCTTTCTCCTCCTCCTTTTTCTCCTCCTCCTCCTCCTCCTCCTCCTCCTCCTCCTCCTCCTCCCTCCTTCTCATCGTCCTCTTTCTATCTTTTCAAATATTTATCCTCCACATCACCTTGTTCTCCTTTCTCCTCTTTGTTCTCCATATCATAGTTTGCTTCTTCTCCATTCACAGAGCTAGGGCAGCCATTCCACCACATATCAGCAATTATACTAGTCGAATAAATTGACATTTCTGTAAATGTTTCCATAAATGTGTTGCACCTTCGCTTTCATGCATGTGTTTAGACATCCCACCACCTACCAGTCCGCCTACCACCACGAAGGCGACTACCACACCGCCACCCACCACCCCGACCACGAAGCCACAGACCCAGCCGCCAACGACACGGAGCAAGACCACGGCCGCACCGGTCGCCGCCGGCCCACATACCGCCCTCATCGTCGGAGCCACCATGGGCGCCATAATCATCCTCATTGTCGTGGTGTTCGCCATCGTGTTCATCTCCACCCGCCGCGGCATGACGGGGGTGTTCAACATGAGCTATAAGAACGACAAGCTGGATGAGATCCCGTTCTCTTCCCGCGGGGACACCGTAGCCGGGTCCGACCCGGCTGGCGTCTTTGACTCCAGCATGAAAAATTAAAACACCTCCGAGTACACGGATCATGAATATAATATCGTCCACCACTAATCATTAAATTACCAGGCTATTGACATTGGCTTACTACACATCTTCATTCCGATGGCAATTTGAGAGTTAAGTCTCAATCAATATTCCCCTGATGATTCTTGAAACAAACCTGTATGACTGTTAGAGAAAATCTCTCGCCTTTTATACTTTCTTTATCTTAAAGACAGCCCGTCCCTTTTTCAGATCACCACAAAACCATCAAAACATTGGCAAAACATATAAAGAAGTGTTAGCGATCTGTATATTCATGATTTGAAACTGATACGTAGTGTAAAATTCAAATAATGCACGTAAACAACGTCTGATTAAAAGTCTTTACCTCAGGCTCTTAGCAGTCTGTGTTGAAATATCTGCTTTATTGATTAAGCTGTTTATTAAATTATAAAACGCATTATGAAAAAAATTGTCCTACAGAAGGAATCATTTCCAAAGTTTGGTAATTACTCATAAAATAAGCATTTCACACATGCATAATAACCACATAGACTAATACTTTTTCGTAGTACGAAAAAAGTCGCTTTGAAATTTAACCGCTGAAATTTTTACATACACAGAAAGCTTTAACATGCTTTATTCTTAGAAATGGTCTTGAATCACACTTTCTTCAATTTACGATCGTGATAGACTATTTCAAATTTTAAGCTTGCAAAAGGGACGGACAATCTTTAATCACATTCACTGTATTAAGTCAGTATTAGCCGGCACTTCAAATCATACTGAGAAATCAGAATGTTTGTTTGTTTATCATAATGTACGCCATTTAATCTCCAGTGTTAGATTTCTTCGAAACTGAAACCAGCTACTGCAACAATTAGAGAGAGATGAATGTAACAGTTATATTCATGATATAATTGGTTTTGTTGGAAAACGAGTCTGGTCTGCAATTTCTAAAGTAAATTGGGCCAAATTATTCCCCAAATACATCTTATGGCTTTAATATGTTGTGATGTCCGATTAATGCGCAAATAATAAAGTTATCAGAAATAACATATTTCGTGTTCTTCCGTCTTCACACCACTTCACCATGTATATAATTACTTCTATACACATCAATACATATACAAATATACATCATTGTCGTTAATATTGTCTTTATTACGTACTCTATTTTAAGTCATATCCTTCACATGCTCAGTGTCGATATTCATTATAATAAGTGACGGTCATAGATGATTATACAATGTATGTTTGTGCAAATCCTTGCTTTATTCGAGAAAGGCAATGTCAAGATATATTAGCACGTACTTTCTTACTTTGTAGCTTTATAACTCCAAGTGATCCTGTTTAGCAAGTCGTACGTCCTCTTCGCGATGTGTATAGTTATATTAACGGTATACATTTTACTGAATACATTAGGCATCTTATATTCGTGTGGTTTAAAATGGTATATATATTGTATACATACTTCTAAATGTCAGTATCCAAAAATATTTTGTTATTCAAACATTACAATACAATGCAAAAAGGGAAAATGTTGATAACATAATTTTTTGTTTAAACATATATCGTGTATAGTTATCTTAAATCAGTGATACTAGAGGTACCTCTCTCTCCTCTCTATGCTCTCCCAATTTATTTCTACACCACCACCCTCTTTCTATCTCGATTTGTTATGTATCTCGAACACATGTTTGTGTACGTTTTGCGCTGCCCTGAACAAATAAATCATATCTTGGATGGGCATGTCGACATTGCATGAATTTTTGCTTAGCCTACGTGTCTTGCGATCTTGTATGGTTGATGTCCCAAGTCTGTGATCATTACCCTTGTCACGTTTTATCAATGTTAGGATCAATAAAAAACACTAGAACCAGACCATTTTGTTTGAATACTATTTCTGCCCCTCTTCTCTCATTCTCTCTCATCAGCCTCCTCCCGTTCACCCTGCGCTACTGCTCTTGATTTCCCTTCGCACTCTCTGTCATGTCTGTAGCTCTATATTCACCCCATTCCCCTCCACACACTCCACACACACTCAAATGTTCTCTCTCTCTCTCTCTCTCTCTCTCTCTCTCTCTCTCTCTCTCTCTCTCTCTCTCTCTCTCTCTCTCTCTCTCTCTCTCCTCTCTCTCTCTCCCTCCCCCCCCTCTCTCTCTCTCTCTCTCTCATTCTCCCACTCACTTTCCACCTCTTTCTCTCTCACTCTCCCTTTGACCGCTTAACATTCAGCCCCACGTCCTTTCCCCTCTTCTTTTCTCTAACTGCCACACCTTCTCTCCACCCCTTCTCATCTCTCTATCTGTCCCACCCCATATCACTCCCTCACAGCCCTTTTCGCTCCCGTGTCTCCTATACCCCCCTTCCCCTCCCCCCCCCCTCCCCCCATCATCCACATCATCTCTCTCTCCCCCCTCTCTCTCTCTCTCTCTCTCTCTCTCTCTCTCTCTCTCTCTCTCTCTCTCTCTCTCTCTCTCTCGGCCTCGTATACTATCTCTCTTCATTCCATTTCCATGCCACCCCTATCTCTCTCTCTCTCTCTCCTCCCCCCCCCCCCACTCTCTCTCTCTCTCTCTCTCTGTCTCTTTATGTCTCTGTCTCTCTCTCGGTCTCGTATACTATCTCTCTTCATTCCCTTTTATGCCACCATTATCTCTATTTTTCTCTCGTTTTCCTCTTCTATCTCACCCCTCCCTTCTCTCTCTCTCTCTCTCTCTCTCTCTCCCCCCCCCTCATTCTCTCTCCCTCCCCCTTCTCTCTCTCTCTTTCTCTCTCTCACTCTCTCTCTCTCTCTCTCTCTCTCTCTCTCTCTCTCTCTCTCTCGCTCTCTCTGTCTTTCTCTCTCCCTCTCTCTCTCTCAATCGCTTCTCTCTTACCTCTTATTATTCTTACTGCTTGTTTACTATATCTGTACAGCATGTACAAAAGGGCCTCACGCTTTGAATGACTTAGATACCGAATGTTTACTCTTTTAATAGAATTTCTAATCATATCAAACATAAACATAATCTGAATTAATACACACACACACACGCACGCACACACGATAAAACACGATTCCCAGACTCATATTTACATCCGTAATGAAATCTAAAAACATTCAGTGCTGCAAAATCTCTCTACACACAATTATATACAATAAAAAGGAAATATATCCAGGTTTAGTTTACAATTTACAAAATGATACAAATGGCACGTGAAATGTGACCACATTTATCTCTAGTTAAGTACCTACTCAAATATTACAACCATGACAACAAAATACCAAAGAGGGCGTGCTGCACCAAATGTCATACACTGCTCTATCTAATTTACTTGCGCTACATATGCGGGGGACATATGAAAACTAAAAGTCAGCCATTACTTCATAAAAAAAATGTGCATAATAGTGGAAGAGGTAATCTTATCACTTCAACAAAATGTTTGAAAGAAGTAATTTGTATCAGATATCACTCTCACTTGTTTGTTTGAACAAACTAATAAATGGTGCAAATGAACAATATAATCAATTAGGATAATACACTGGGAGGAGATGAAGTGATTTTTGGTCATGAAAACAAAAATAAAAACTTCAAGAGCTGCTTACCTGTCAATAATACATTGCATAATCTACCTATCAATATGGTCCACAAATGAATCGCTCTTAGATACTGAACAAACACAAAAAGGTCTATCATCAAAAGAAAAGTCTGTATCTCGCGTAAAACAACCATTTCTAACGTATATGGACATTATCTTTATAGCATTACAGCAAAGTCCCACTATTACTTTACGTGAACCTTCTTCATATAAACTGCATCCACATACAGGAGTTCAGTTCATCCATTATTCCTTTTTACTAGGACAAATTTGTACAATCAGAATATAACATGACTATATCCTTGGACATCTCATTTTGTGGTATAATCTATGGTCACAGTATTTGAATTACATATACACGTACTTGATTCATATTGATTCAAAAGATCTTGTCAAAAAATATAATCTGTATTACAAGAACTACGAAGTAGTATCCCGACTTTCCTCATTTGGGTTTTTTATGCAAATGCGTTCTGCTGTTTTACACGGAACATTGGTAAATTTGGTACATATTTCATTGTACGACGTAATTTTCGCTTCATAGTGGTGATTAATCTTACTCGCAGGCAAATATTTTGCGGCAGTGGTGGCTCTATTCAAACACTTCATTAATCTACATGTATTCAATGATTTTAATTCTTCCCTAGACCACACCTTCTGATGCTTTTACGGTCTTCCTTAAAATATGGGTGAGGTTATACCTTCCAGTGTCACTAATGATGTCTTTAAACCTCTTTATCGCCATTTTCAATTACCCCCAAACAACCCTGTAAGTCTAAACACCTAAACCATCTATCAAAATTAAGGTAGTAAGTACAGGCGTATGTAATTTCAATTAACATGCAGTTCAGATAGGACGGCAGTATCGGTATTTGTTTTCTTATTACAAATAGAAAACCTTTATGAAAACAAATTGAATGAATGTTGAGAATACTTTTGGTGATGGAGGGTGCAAAATTTTTTGTAACAAAAAAGGGTGTGAAAGCTGTGAAGTATTCTACAACTGCTTCGACAAATCTTCAGCAGCATTACCAAACAAATATATACAGAGTACATACAGTTACAATCAATCAGCTACTGGAGAGAGTTTTGAAATCCTCGCCCAGTTGGTAAACTCATTGTGCTGGGTATACCAAGACAAGAATAAAGATTTTTTTGGTATGGCGCATATTACATACGTATCATTTGCATGTCTCTATGAGCTGGATCATGCTGTATTCAGTGCTAAAAGCTTGTTGATTTAATCGGATCAGGAATAGATCCTGCCAGTTGCTTGTCATTGGTCAGACGATCCATCTGACCAATAAGCTGAAACATAATCGTACAAGAACTTGAATCAATTAAATATGTCAAATGGCATTAACAATACTTCCATTTTTTGTTTTGTAAATTATAAATAAATTGTATACAATCATTCGAGAGGTGAAGTTAGTAATGATGATAAACGTTGGGAGGAATTTGAAAAAGGTTTCAATATGCCTGAGATTTCACGAGAGTCTACCAAACCTACTTCTACAACCCCACATGACATACTCTCTTGAGGCCTAAATGTTGGGGTCTTCAAAGTGGTGACGTTATAGCACAATTTAAAAAAAACCCAACATAATCCATTCCAATCACAAGTTCACACATTTTGCAACATGAATTGGTAAAAGAATCAATTAACCTCATGACTGATTTTTTTTTTCTCAGCTGCCCTGCAGAACAAACTTCATACTGTACAATTTCCACTTTTGCTGTCTAATTTGTTCCAACACATCAATAATTTATGTAACTGTTTGAGTGCCAGGGGTGCATTTTGTCACCAATAATGTACACAAATCCCATTGAGCAGCATTTTATCTGGCACGGGAATGGTTGAGCACTTTGAAATTTAAAAAACCCGTCGCAAGAATAACCGCAGTGTAAAACGTTTTGTAAACAGCTAATGCACATTTACTCGTTACTCATATCCTTCTTTTGCCTTATGAAATGATTAACATATCACCAACTATTATTTTCAATTAATTGTAAACACTTTCCACATAACTGTCTAAACCTAATTATCCCCATTTGATTGATCAATACTCTGATATCCTCCATTTCCTTTCAATCAATTGAAACAAATACCAAGTATGCTATGAAACACCTCTCTCCATAAAACATATAAAGGATTCCTATGTTGTTGATATGAATATACATGAATACCCAACTCATTACCCTAACAAGCTAACACTTACACCAATGAACAAGAAGAAAATCACAAAAGATTAATCTTGAATCAATATCGCCTGTAAAAAGAGATGGCCCTTCTTAAAGCTTGTGCAATCCTATGCAACATGAGGTCAACTTTCACATTTGGTCCAGGTTTCAACATTGGTTTTACAAGGGAAATATGTTCTTATCTAAGTGAATGTTTCTTCCACACAAACGAAAACTTTTTACGAAGAAATTTTAGGCATACACTGAGTCATAAGGATAGCGTACTCCATCCTGTAAATGAACAAAAAACAAATCAGAAAAAAAAATCTTGGAACCAGATGGGATTTGAACCTGTAATCTACTGCTTCCCGTGCAGCGACTTAACCATGCAAGCTATTTCTAGTTCACGGGTCAAGACACGACAACATGGACAAAAAGTACCGAAGAGTCTCATTTAATCTGACTTATTAATATTCATGAGTAGTCCGCCGTAAGGACCATTCGGCTGAAACTTGTTTTCAGAATACCTCTCCAGCTATAGAATATAAGAGCAAGCTGTGAGCATGAGCCTTCATTAGTTCTGACAATGAGAAGCACGGTACATTTTAACACAGAACACTCTAACCATACATCGTACACCACACACTAAATATGCTAAGACGATATGAATATTTCAGGGACAGCAAAACACAGGACAATGAAGAATAGTTGCTTGTGACATGATGATACATACACAGCTGACATACATCTACTACTCAATCAAGAAAGACAAAGCTTCATTAATGCACTAACAAGTAATCTGGAAATGATCAGCATGTAGTTTTCAGTTATTGTTACCATTGTACTGTATACGCCATATACTCGCGGGGTTTTTATTTTTGCAAATCTGGACTATTCGCGAATTTAACAACACGCAATATTATGAATACGACGTGCTCAAGCACATGCACTACTTGTACTAGTACTCCACGATCGCAACATTGTTGTGTAGTCCTAATTCGCGAAAAAATTAGACTCACAAAATATATGGCGTATACAGTAACTAGCATGGAAACAGCCAATGAGCACTGGGAATTGTATGCGTTGCCATGGTAACTAAATTACAGGTTAGTTGCAGTGATTCAACACCTTGATAATGCAACATGGTACAGTTTTTTTGACACAACCAAGAATATTTCTGGCCACTCCTGGAAATCCTTAGACAGTGATTTCTGTTTTCTCAAAAAGTGTGCAAAGGTCTGGGATTCAAATTCCTGTTGGCATAATGACTGGCTGACCGTGTCATCAGTAAAAAAAAATCTCTTACAATGTACCATGGGGTTTAACTGGAAATCCTCGGGAGTATTATTGCCACAGTGTCATCTACATGTACATGTGGAGACCATTACTAATGTCAACACGGATCACCACAAAACTCTGAGACACAACCAGTACCTGCCCTTTAATCCACACTTAGAACAGCCAGAAATATATTTTGATTCTGCTAAAACTTTCTCAGAGTCCACAACTGGCTGCACAAAACCCTTCAATGCCATTTAAGTAGGTAATCAAGGCAACCAATTTTTTCAAAAAAGTAATGATGATACAAATAGTGTGCACATAACATGCATATACTTGAAGAACTTGAAAATTTGTAAACATAATCTGATGTGATACATCATAAAAAGAACATACAAATTACAGTAATAATACAATGAACAATAATGGTGATATAAAAAAGCATACTCCCCCCCCCCCACACCTGAACTCCTTTTATTTCTTCTAAAAATTTTATCTTTTTATGACCCTCTTGCTGTCAGTGAAACAGTTTGCAGTCTGTTTTTGTGCAAGCCATACATTGTAAACTACACACGGTTTAAAAAAAGGTTTTGAGGTTTGCATAAATGTCAACACATAAATAATACACATACCGGGGGGTAAACATGAACTAGGAATGTAGGATTTTCTTTGGGTGCATTTGGTAGGTTGATAGTAATAAACAACACACATGAAAGCAATCTATGTCAAGAATGTGCACTATAAGGTTATTACATCATCAATCATAATGATGTGCATGAATGTCACTTTGTTCCATTCAATGTGAAAGAGCAGGTTCTACGAGGAATATATCGTGATTATCACATTTAAGACAAAACAGGAACATAAAGGAAAATAAATACAATTTCTGGAAAGGACATCACCATATTTGATACATAAACAACAGTTGAAACAAACCGTCTCAGCAATGATCCTTAAATACATTTGTTCAGATGCGTTCCAGACAACATGCCTTTCATAGCTACATCATTTTGTGTCTTGGGACTTAAAATCTTAAAATCTTAAAATATTGTACAAACACTTCTAGAAATTTGTTTACATATCTGGGATTGAAGCAGCCAAAATTAAAAAAAATATAACTTCAATGTTCATCAGAATTGACCCAGCACCACTAGTGCTTTATACAATCCATGGAATGTGTGCATAAGTCGATGGCACACAATCTTAACACAAAATATTGTGCGAATGCAATATACACTTTCAAGCTTTGATATTGTAGTGATCTTTTCTTTTTGTCTTGTGCACTTTTTTCACCCACTTTCTCTATGGGTTCAGGAACGAATGCGTACCTTTCTTTTTGAACCTGTACCTATATCCTGATACTACCATAATGGTATAATGCATAATGGACAGTCTAAAGATGGTGCAGATGTATCTTTAAAGTGGCTCATTGGATTACACGCCTCAAACCCCAAACCAATTTTGAAGTGATGCGCCCCATTTTGATATCCAATGTTATCACATTTTATTGTTATTCAGGGCTGAGCATTCAGAGCTGAGCAAACTAATGGTGAGATACTTTCTAATATCTAATATCTCCATCAAAGAGAGAGTTAATGAACATACAACTAATTAATCACACATTTATCAGTACCCTCACACAAAAAGGACTACAATGATGGAAAAAAAAATAAACATGGGTTTCAGCGAGATTCTGCATAGTAAAATCAATAAACATAGGGAGCTCCCTGCCCGTTTTCCTCCCACCAACTCCTTTACAGTTACCCGCACCTCACACCACACAATGAATCAATAAAGATGGCAAAGCTCTCGCGACACAGTGCTTCGGTTGTTCTCCTGACGATGGACAGAGCACACTGCCTGCAATGTTGAGACTGATACTCCCCTCATTTTACTGATGTTGAAAGCAACCAATAATTTTGGTGCAAAAACTTACTATTCTCAACACACCTGCTTCTATCTTTTCTTAATTTCTTAGAGACAGCAAACAAGCGCCTCACGCAGTGTCACTGTAAGAAAATACAAATATAATGTTCTCTCTTTACTTTTTTCTTTCCCAATCTCTCTTCATCCGAAAGTGGTTTACTTATCATAAAAGAATACATCCATGTGGTATAAGAATATAACCACTTGGTGTGACCAAAAGTTGGACTCGTTTGCAAAGTCCGAAAATGACCAATTCTGTTTGCTGAATGTGTTGTTTTGCAGAGCTCTGTGTTGCCTATGTGAAAGCCAAAAGAGTAATTTGTCCTGGTCCTCACTAAGGTTAACGCCCAAAAGCATAAGCCACGTGTACCGCCCTCTTCTGCCAGGTAGCGTACATGGGAGTGTCTATTTACATGGTTGCTATGAAAATTCTTCAACGTGTCCCTTGACACCAAGAAATAACTGAAGTAGCAAGTACATCTAGATCAAAGAAACACCGACGTACTAGGAGCAAAATCCTCACGTCCCTAGCTATTCCATTGAGGCAGAATATCATCATTACTGGTCATCTACTCCGGTATTCTCAACAAGTATCAGAACGCATTGTTCATATGCATGAGAGCCAAGAACAACTTTAACATTGACCTTCCAGTATATAAGTAGTGAATGGTCATGATTGCGCTGATACAAGATTTTTTTCTTGAGGTGAAAGACTAGATGCACTGTTCCACGCACTTCTGAGGACTGCTTCGCTATAGAGTGTCCCAGAAACCATACATTTTCTAACCACATTTGTGCAGGATATCAAAATTGTGTTGTCTATAGTAATCATGAAAAGGGAGTCTCTAAATTCTTAAGCATGAATTCTCCCCAAAACATTAAAGAGAACCAGCTTTACAGCTGTATGTGTTCAATGTGAAGTGTGTCCAACTTTTTTCTTGGCACTGCTTTCATCATATACACACACATTGGTGCGATTTTTTTTTTATCAAACAAGTGAATTGTTGTGAAACATCACTATCATACAGCTCACCTTCCACAGTGAGTCCACATGATTAAGTTGATTCTGGATGTACACTTCATGAAAATGGGCCTTAACTCATTGTGAGTTACTGGGACATTCTTACCCCAGCATTACACACAAAACACAAAGGGGAGCTCTCAGTCTGACAGAGAAAGGAGTAATGGATTATCAGCCTACATGTGTATGTCAAAAAAAGGGAGAAAATCCAGCTTTGTAGCTTCCCCACAATTGGAAAGAAGACTCTTGGCCGATTGAGTAAGAGTGATGGTGCTGTTGGGCAGGCAGACGAGCAAGGGGGGAACGGGGAGGGGAGGGGGAGGGGGCGGTTCTTATTCTCCAGCTGAGGCCACGGCAACGCCAGGCTCCGCCCCTGCCTTCGCCTGGGCAGCGTGCTCCATGACTAGATCCCCCATCCCACCAAGCCGCTTCATGGCAATCACCGCAGCGCCGGCCGCCTGTGGAGATGGTGCACATCGGTGGGAGAGAGGAAAAAACGGAGAACATTTCACATCAAGATATACGATATGCAGCCAATAATGAAATATGTACCAACTCAATTGCTGACAAGAACAGCAAGCAGCAAGGGTGGAGAGGAAAGAATAAGCGAACAATGGAAATAAGATATATTGGATGCCTGCTCAGTTTTACATTTCACAATCATTAAATATTTACAAACTCAATTGCTGAGATCAAGTAGAACAGGGAAATGGAGTGGAAGGCATAACAGACCAATGCAGATAAGTTAAACAGGATGCCTGTTAAGTTTTACATTTCACAAATTGGTGCTCAAGACATGTAAATCCACATGTTGCACTTGTGGTTTATGTAATGTTCAATAGATTTTGATCTTTAGTGAAAGGGCCCCCTGGGGTAATTTCAATTTACAAAGACATTTTAGGCATACACCCAGTAGTAAGGATAGCGTGCTCCATCCTGTAAATGAGCGAAAACTAAGTCAGACAAAAATCTTGGAACCAGACAGGATTTGAACCTGCAATCTCCTGCTTACCAGGCAGCGACTTAACCACGTAAGCTTTTTGTAGTTCACGGGTCAAGACACGACAACAAGATTTTGATCTTGTTTGCAAATAGGAAACACTATATTTAATCCTCTCAGTACCAGGCCTTGAAAACTCTATTGACTTACTACACATCTCCATGCCAATAGTACTGAGAGGGTTGGTGTCAGAATATGCCACATGTTTCCTATTACTGTAGCAATCTTTCAAGTACCATCAGTTACAGTACAAACGATGTTGATTATCGTGGCGGAAGATATAAGAGAGCCAAATGATCAGTGGTCTCACATTACCAACAGTAAAGTTATAAAAACTGCAAAGCTTGCTTGACTAGCAACAAGTCAAAAGATATGAATCACCAAAGCTTCCAAAAATTTGAATACAATCAGCTAAAGGCTTCTTGGGGAAACAAGGACATAGAATGGGTGTATGCGGACACAAAAAAGCAGCACATTCTATGGCCAGACTTTCAGTTACCCGTCGCTATAAAGGGGCTTAGAGGTCAGTGTTAGAATCCCTACAAATACTGACATTTTTAGCAGCTTTCAATACAAAGAAAGAATTCAAGAAACATTACAAAACACAACATTCTGGAATAAGTCTTAAGACACCTATCATATTGTCACACTATACCATTTCATCACTGATTCTCTCTGTCTATTAATTTATTTGTATCTACATGTATCAAGACCAATTTACAACATTTTCTTGAAGTATTGTTTTGCATTTTGTCTTGTTTAACAATTACATCTACATGTTCTATTTTGCATTGGTTATGTAAAATCAACTATGTTATCAGAGAATAATTATCTCTCTCAAACCTTTGGCCTTTTCTTGAAATATTATATGAAAAATTATTTTCCTCATAAGGTACAACCTACAAGCTGTTCTTTTCATGTCATCAGTCTTGAAAAGTAGCTCATTTTTTACCCCTGGTAACATGGCTCTGTTCGAGAATTCTAAAATGCCGAACGATGTGTGCTTCTCTTTATTTTTTATATAAAACACCATCACACTGTACAAACTTTCAGCTTTCTGGTTATACCTTGAGTAAATATTGAATGAAAATTCTTTCTATATTTTTTTGGTATGATGAATAAACAATTGAATTGAATATTTATTTTTGCTATCATGATTACTCTTGTGTTTTTTATCTATACATTCATGTACCCTAATTGTGTTTATTTTGTTTTGTATGAATCACGAAAATCACAATAAAGAATTAATTTGAACTGAACATTGAAGTTGTTGTTGTGATCTCCGCTGGCGTTACCTTGAGTTTGCGGCGAGCGTTGAACTCCTGCATCTTCTCCAGGGTGGTGGGTATGTGCTTGGTCTTGGCTGCGCTGTTCTTCTCACGCACCCAGGGGTGCTGCAGGGCTTCCGGTGCTGTTAGGCGCTTCGATGGATCCGTGATCAGCAGCTTTTGGATAAAGTCCTGTGTAGGGAATCAGTATATTTCAGTGTTAAACGGAATATACTGTACTGGGAAGACAAGAAAGCCTTCAAAAGGTGATCGTGAGCAATCGTTTTGCCAATGGTCTTAAATTCATGTATTGTCCATTTTAGAAACTCGCTGAATGTTATTTGCATTCAAGCAATCCACATTTTCAGTTATTAGTGATTAAATCATGAATCCTCAAATAGTTCGGGCCGAACATTTGGAGGATTTGTGATTCAATCACTAACTACCCCAAATGTGGATCATTTGAGGGCAAATAACTTTCAGCAAGTTTCTAAAATGGACAATACATGAAGTTAAGACCATTGGCAAGAAGATTGCTCACGCTCTCCTTTTGACAGTTTTTTTTTTTGTCTTCCCAGTACAGTATATGCCCTTTAAAGACTTTAAGTTTGTAAAATTTGAAGGGTTTAAACAGTGTATGAGTTTTAAGCTTCTGAATGAAGTCCTGCTCCTGCACAGGAAATCAGTTAAGGACTCTAAGAGATTTATTCTTCTGGATGAAGTGTTTGTGTCTGTTTTGTTCAATTACATTGTTTTACAAACCAGCCTCATATTCGTAGAACTATAAGCAATCCAAGCTTTGATTGTGATCATAATTTTAGTTACTGTACATTGATAACTGTTCATACTCTTGAATAAGAACAGACTATTACCACATTTGTACTCTCCAGAAAGAGCCAGATAAAAACTCAGTTGATCGAAGGTCTGAACTAAATGCACATGAATCAACACATCTGAAATACAATGTTATGATTGTAAAGGTTATTGGGACAAGCTTGACCTAGCAACAGACACATAGCTTGAGACAGTAACAAAATCAAATCAGACTGACCTTAGCGCTCTGCGAGATGTCGTCCCACCAGGGTGAGATGAATACGTAGTCGGCCCGAATGATTTTCTTGTAGATGGCGGTGTCACCCCGGTCATCGTAGAAGGGCTCGAAACCGCACAGCAGGATGTAGGTGATGACCCCCACGCTCCACATGTCCACTGCCATGTCGTAGGGCCTGCCCAGCAGCACCTCAGGGGCTGTAGAGGGAGGCACACCAACAGAACATGTAACAAAACATCTTAAGACATCTATGCCCTTTGACCTATGGACCGTCAATATTTTGAGGTTGCGTGGTCGATGCAAGTTTAATAACCTCTTCTCTTGACCTATTGGGATTTCCCAGTGGCATCTCTAGCTGTAGAGGGAGGCAGACCATCAAAACATGTAACAATTAATGTATGACCTAAGTAATTCTATGCCCTTTGACCTTTTGACCTTAAATACTTTGAGGTTGAATGGTCAATGCAAGTTTAAACACCTTCTCTTTTCTTGACCTTTCGGGGTTGCCCAGTGGCATTTCTGGCTGTAGAGGGAGGCAGACCAACACAACATGTCACAAACATGTCTGACCTAGGTTCTATGCCTTTTGACCTTTGGACCTTAAATATTTTTAGGTTGAATGGTCGATGCAAGTTTGAAATCTTTCTCTTCTCTTCTCTTGACCTTTTGGGGCTTGCCCAGTGCCACCTCTGGCTGTAGAGGGAGGCAGACCAATATTGGAACATGTGACAAAACATCTAAGACCTAGGATGGTATTCAGGAATGTTGACTTGGGTATAAAGTCTAGATTTGTCCTAAATTGTATTCTGAAATCTCTCCTGACATTCCTTGCAACTTTACTGGAGTTTATGTAAAATAGCAAGATGGGAAGATTGGTTGCCCAGAATGCATGTACATATATGGCAGGAGTTTAACAGAATATTTAGGATGCCCCCCTCTCCTAAGTGATTCAAGACAAATGCAAAGAAATATAAGAAGCCACAGTTTGCGTAGGAGCACATCAATGATTTATGAGTGTGTACAAATTTGTAGAATATCAACCCTTACGGTTTGATACCCTTTGACATCTGTACCATAAATATAATGAGGTTGAAGGGTCGAACAATTTCAAAAGCCTCTTCCCATGACATTCTAACTTTTGTGGTTGAAAGGTCAAAGGCTAAAGTGAGTTTAAGAGTACATGTACATTCAGCAAACTCTGTCTTTGACCTTCTGACCACACAGGACGTCATCCTACATGTACCATATCCTCCATATTTTGACCTCAAAGCTTTGTAAGTCAAACCGATTAAGTAATTTTGAAAGATGATCAGCCTACTCTTTCTGTGGCCCTATAGTACTTTGCTTACCACAGTAGCCGGGGGTCCCACACACAGTCTGCATGGACACATCGTGGCTGACTATCTTGGAGAGACCAAAGTCAGCCAGTTTGAGGGATGCTTCTTCCCCCATGTCAGAATAGAGCAAGTTCTCTGGCTTCAGGTCTCTATGGACGATGTCCATACTGTGAAGATACTGGTGCGTGCAGGACCAGAACAGAAACAGAGATATTATTTGATTTTATCTCACTTCGTTTTTGCTAATAATAGCATGTTTATACAAAATATGAGGAAATTAATATGCATTAACTGGAATTGTAATGAAGGCATTAATATGTATTTCCAATGAAAAACAATACAACATTTGAGCAAGTAAACATGCCTTGTAAAAGCTCAGAGAGGCTTGTAAAAAATGACACTGTAATAAGAACAATATAGAATGCCTTACAAGATATAAAGCAGAACAACAACACATAGATTGTGTAGAGTATGATCAACAATCCTTGGGTTTCACACGTTGCCAGTTGAAAGCCCGAAGGATTATACCCATTAAGAGCCATAATGACTTTGTACAGTATTTCTAGTTTTCAAGAAATGACAGATAAAAATATGTCAGGTAGCAAACTATTTAAAGGGGAATAAAACACTTCAAACAAGACGATTTGAATTGTAACACAAATTCAGAGGAGAATATGTGAATAGTGAATCAAAGCTTGAGGCGACTATTTTTTTTTTCATTACAGAACACTGCTTAGAGGAATTCTTAAAACTGCAAACCTAGTAGCATACTGCAGCATTAATGCAAGTGTGTTTCAGTGATTACCTCCTAAATGAAACATAATCCTTTAATACTGTATCATTTACACATATCAATCACTTCTTTGTACATAATGAGTCTCTTCAACATACATAAATAATGTGAGCCACACAAAAAACAGGAAAACAAACATTTCCTGTAAGAAAATCGCCTTTTGGCATATAATCACACATACGACCTACATAATATCATGTAACCAGCTCCTGTCTATTGATAGGTGTACAAACAACTACAAATCAAGGTAAAGCCTATCAGATGTGTATGTACATATAAAGACCCATTAAGCTCTCATTTGAACACAATTAGTGGGCCACTGTCAATATTGATAAATCTTCCCTAACAGCATCAGACCAGCCTAATAGGATGAACAGGTCTTAAAGGGAAATGTCAGCCTCTAAAGAGGTTCACCTGAATTGATCTTCAAAAATGTAAAAAAAGAAAAGAAAGAAAACAGTTTAAGGTATAGATGAAGGTGAAAGTTTGAGGGAAATCACAGCAGGAAATATTATGTTTAGAAGTACATGTATAACATAAAATTGTTGCCAATCGAGCTGGAAATTAAATTGTTTGATTAAATTTTGAATAGCAGCAAAACAATCTGATTTGTCTACATTCAGACCTCTCTCTAGAGCTACATACATGTACTTCTGAGGCAGCTCCCATCAGTTATTTCTTAGCAACCGAAATTGCTATTGTTGACAACAGACTATTTTAGTTGTATGCACATTTTATGCACATCATTCAAACAATATTTTATTCATGGTAACTCCAAAGCTTGTCCAAGATTTGTCCATCTAGCAACAAAATATAGATGGAGAGTGCATTTAACCAATTGAAACTGAATCACTAGGTAAAAGTGAATGTAATAACGCCTTTCTACGCAGTTAGGGGAACATTTGTCAGTACATTACAAAAATAGTCTATTGTATCATGTTTTATTTATTTTTGAAAAAAAACCAACAAATAGAGGTGAACTTACGGATACTGCCTGGCAGATCTCCCTGACACACTTAGCGGCATCCCTCTCATTGTAGAAATTTCTCTGGACAATCCTCTCAAAAAGCTCTCCTCCTGTCACAAGCTCCAGTACCAGGTACAGGCAGGTCTCATCTTCAAAGAGCTTCACCAGCTTGATCTGCACAAGCACAATGGAATTGTAGTGAATGTACTTTCAAATTGAAATTACCCTTACATGAATTGACATCAAATGTAAACAAACGACTGAAGAAGGAAAGAAGGAGGAAAACAAATAAACGACTTCAAAGAGAAGGAGAATCTGGATGAAAGAAAAGAGGAGGAGGAGGAGGGGGAGGGGGAGACAGAGGGAGAAAATATGAGGGAAAACGTATAAGGGTAAAAGGAAGAAAAAAAAACGAGGAGGAAGAGAAGAATGAAAAGGAGAAGGAAAAGGAAAAGAATGGGGAGTAGAAGGAAGGTAAGGAAAAGAATAACCAAAAGAATTAAGTGAAGGAGGGGCAGAAGGAGGAGAATGAGAATGATAAGGAAGAAAGGAAGAAAAAAAGGAAGAGGACGACAAAGAGAAAGAAGAGAAAAATGATAGAATCAATTAGTACAAATGATTATCAGGGATATTATTTCTCTATACAGTTAACTACTCCATATTTTATATTATATAAAGCTTGGAAATGTCCATGTGTTTGCCAATCACACAAACGTTTTGACCACGTTGAAGTGTTCACTTGACAGTATTACAAGCCCCCTCAATTCGCCTCCTTGCCATGCATGCATGGTTAAATTGCACAGGTGATTTCACTCCTACAATGCTGGCTGTCTGCTTGCAAAAATCACTTTAAGTCCACAGCCTCCGTGGCTAACAAGGGACTTACTCGGGCAGAAAGCATTTGGAATGTCAGGCAGGGAGGCAATTTTCATATTTCATCACCTTGACATCAAAGTACGTTGGAACGCCCCTGCTGTAGATGTATAAGGACGCAGTGACAAGAGAAAACACATGTGTGTGTATTCTTACACAAGACTTACGTACATGTATCAATACACAAGTGTATAATACCAGATGAGCAAACACACTTGAACTCTATTTACACTTCTATTGAACTTTAAACAGGATACAATCCAACAAGTTGCAATAAATGCAGTAGTACTCTCTGTCTATACTTAGTTTTATTTGTGACCTACATGTAGATAATGTATCTCTGTGATAAGGTAATAGGCTGATATCATGCATTGCCATATTGCATTGGAATTTTGTGATATCAATTCCACTTGACAGACCCAGGTTTTAATAACGAGATCATTATCAGAATCTGATCAATATTGTCAAGTACATTCTTGCATGAGTGCATACACCTGTACACTGTACATGGACGTTTGGAAGGAGATAGATCTATGCAAACAATTTTCATATTGTCAGTTGCATTATTGATCACATAGCGTACTAACAAGAGAGATCACCTCTGCAGAATTCCAGGGCATTATATCCTGTAGCTTAAAAAGATTTCTTTGCAGGTCTCTCCCTGGTAAATTCAGGGGAAATTCAACACATTCAACACATAAAATATATTTCATACACAGGAATACTGGCATGAACAACAATGTATAATATGCAGTGAGCCTATAGGAATACATTTATTGCATTTCAAAGTGAAGTCTTCATTGTAAGCCTCCATCTCTAACCTTGTGTATTTTTAGATAGCATACAGTACCTGTACCTGTACATGTATAGAAAATATATTGAGAAATTGTTATTTCACCACTGGAAATAAAATCTGACAACAAGTAGGGTTGCATAATCAGATAAAGCGATCTGATTATTTGAGAAAAAAGAAGTACTAGTAAATATTATAGGTTTGAACTCAACGATATGCCTTGGTGCAGTTACATGTAGATTGCATTTGAGTAAACACATGGTTTCAAAATCATGTAAAACAGTGTAAAGGCCTTTAGTTGAACACTATTTTGGGCCATGTTGCGTATAAGTTTTCAATTAATGTAACATACCATCAATGGTAAGTGCTATGGCTATCAATGAGAGCTCATTGGATGTTACCATGGAAATAACCATTGATAGTAAGGTACAATAATTGAAAGCCTCTATGCAACATGGCCCTGATCTCACAAGGATTATTTCCCCCTATCACAATAGGTGCATCTTCATTAGTTCGATCAGATGAAATAGCGAGCTTGTTTGAGGATACGGGGAACTAGCCTGAAGTTGCAGTAGCGTCTTCATTAGCTCGAAACTGTTTTGAAAATCTTTGAAATTTCAATTTTGTGACATTATGTGCGTGGTGCTCTCCCACGCTGTGTGCTGTATGATCCCTTAAATGCTCGTTTTCTTTTTTGGATGAAGGAATTTTTTTATCATAGAGACAGGTGTAAAATGATGCATATCCTTTTGAGAAAATAGACACTTTCAAAAAGAATTGCATGTGATGTCACAAAACCAAACCTCAAAAACATCATAACTTTCTTATTCTTTGACGGCCTTTCATCAAACCTTCACTAATATGTTTCTTCCGTGTTTTTGCTATTACTGAAACTAAATTAATTTCAGGGTGAACCATCACTTCAACAAACTGGAACAGAGACTCTAGAGTACCTGATGACAACTGAAGAAACAGGCTGAAATGGAAACTCTGAAAGGTCTACAGATAACTGAAGACACTTCATCCCATTGTAACAAAGGACAGACATTGAAGAGAGAAACTGATTCATGAATAGTCATGTTGATAATTAGTTCGTTTGTGAGTGACCAGCATATACAAGAGCAAGAACTCTCACACAATGGAACCTAGCATTCTCGAAGTGATACAGTTATGTCATAATATATTATGTCTGATATGTGTGAATGGTTGTGTCTGGTACAATTCATAATATTCACATCTTCACTAGATCATGCTGTTTATTCATAAGGCAAGGAATGGCTTCAGAAAACATGATTGTGACAAAAAAAGACTAGATATTCAAACACCATTCATAAAATGGACAATTTCATGTAGATATAACTTCTCATGTAGATGCAAGAATGTGAAAATATGAATTACAATGAATTCAAGCGGAACATGTCACTATCGGTTTGGAGAGAGTCCAGCTGTCCAAAACACCGCAATATTACGCCTCTTTGGGTGTATACGAACAGTACTTTTGGCGGCTCGCTGGAAACTTACTCACCAACGTGCATCGGTAATAATAGCGATATTATCATGGTTATAATGTATGAATGGGACTATAGTGTGACGTAACATGTTTTTATGCAACAATACCTCCATTACCTAGAGGAAGCACTCATTCGAATGGCACTTGAATTGAGTTATTTTTCCTTGAGCTCAGATCCTTTATGATTATTGTCACAATTAGAAATCTTTAATCTTTCATTTCCCTCCTACCATTCCTGGCTCCCCCTCATCTTTTGAATCCTCCTCTCCCCCCCCCCCCCCCCCCCCCGAATATACATGTCCTCTCGTTACTTTTATATTTTTTATAGCATGTAACATTCCATTTCCATAATCCCCCTCACCATTCCTTGCTCTTCCTCCTTTTCTCCCACTCCCTCTCCCCCCTCTCTCTCTCTCTCCCTCTCTCTCTCTCTCTCTCTCTCTCTCTCTCGTCATCACCCCTTCAACCTTCCCCACTCATCCACAATTCTTACCTAACAATCCTTCAAGATATTTTAAACAATTTGTAACCTGAAATCTATCTTAGTCCCTCTCTTCCTTCCAAGCTCTCCCCTCCCCCCTCCCCCCTCCCCCCTCCATCCACTCCTTTCTGCATCCTACCTTCCATGTCTATCTGCACCCTGTACTTATGGGGCCCATCCCCTGAGGCCCGCTGCCTGATATGTGTCCTCCATTCCCTCCCGCCCACTCAGGCCATTCAGCCCCCAGAAAGCACTGCACCATCACTGGCCCAGTGACAAGCACAGCCGGTCTGCGGCTGATGCATGAGACTCACATGTGGCCCAAGTTATCAGCAAAGCTAATACCCCTTTCACACTGTCTGGCATTCTTAATCTTTATAGAACTTCTGGCAGGTGAATGCGACTCACATCTGAGGTAGGTTATGAACTGAGTTAATACTTACTGTATTTACACCGCCTGGCACTCTTAAGCTTAGAGAGAACCTCTTGGCTGACACATACAACTAACATGTGATATAATTATTGACCATTTAAATACCCCTTTCACACTGGCTGGCACTTCAAGCTCGGAATAAATTTCTGGATGGTGTACGTGACTCACTTGTGGCACACATTATCAACCGAGTTAATATCCGTTTCACACCGGCTGGCACTTTAAGCTCACAAAGAACTTCTAGCCAGGGTATGTGACTCGCATGTGGCACAAGTTATCAACTTGGAAAATACCCATTTCACATGCACTGGCACTCTGAAGCTTAGAAAGAACTTATGGCTAAAGTATGCGACTCACATGTGCCACAAGTTATCGACCCAGTAAATACCCCTTACACACCAACTTCATGTTAATGTTGTGCTGCTTTGGGCTAATGAAATGCATAAGACTTTATGAAGCACGTTATTGACCGAGTTAATATCCCTTTCACACCAACTGGCAATCTTCAGCTTTTTCTGGTCGATAAAAGTGACTCACATGGGTTGCCAGTTATCCACCAAGTTAGGACCCATTTCACACCGAATGGCATTTAGAAACTTACGCTTCTTCTAAAGATTGCTGTAAAGGGTTTGCAAATTTCATTTGACAGTACCCCAAAGAAAGCACATCTGCAATATGAAGCAATTAGTTTGATAACCAGTAACATGAGATGGCCTAACTTGCTGGTTACAGAATAATTACCCAAAATTTATTGTATCGACACTCTTTACTTTCTTTGAAATTCGTATGACCCACAGAACGTATAAATTCATTGTGACTTAATGTATATTTTGAATAGGCCGTTTTCGTAATGCATGCAGAATGACGTCGATTAATAGTTACTGTTGCTACCTCGGACAAGCTTAGTGCTATCTGCCAACTTGTCCGTATATCGTCGCGTTCAAATCTAGTGGCTCTTCCGAGTTATCCATTATATTTTCAGTCTTATATTACCTGAAAGAGCTTTTTTTTTAATGAGGGAATTCTGCGATGTTGTCGACATCTACAGGAACTTTTGACGGCATGGCTGTCAAGCAGCTCCAAAATTTTTTGAAGGATAAAGGTGTTTCTACCACCGGGTACTCGAAGGGTCGGCTTTTGCAGCTAGTGAAAGCAGAAGCAGCGCTTCACCTTGGCTCGGACCCCCGGACCTATGTCCCACAGCGTTAAGCTGACGCTACGTGAAGATGCAAAAATAATCCTTTAAAAATAAGTGCAAACATATGTGAAGGAGTAGTTTTACATACACTGTATTTACATACAACTTACACCGTTCATTCATAATAAGGTATACTGTATGAAGTTGCAGTTACATGATATCATCTTGTTATTTAATGAGGGTATGCATTCAGCAAACTGATAGATGGGTCGGTAACATTCTGCCGTTTGGGAAGCGGATCGATGGCTGTATACTCTCTCTCGGGGAGCTGGCCGCACGGTATGATACGGTTTTGCGGAGACAGTGGCAGGTCGGGTTTACGGGTTGACCGGGGTGATTGTCGGCCCATTCCCATAAAAAGAATACTTGGAGCAAATGTAGCTGTCTTTCATGATTTTGTTTGTTGTCAAGTTCTTCCACATGCCTTGACACAGAGCCCGACACAGAGTTTTCACTTTTCGATTTTTTGTTTTTGTTTCGGGAATGGAAGAAATCTTACACCTTTTTTTTTTCAGGCTGTGCTGCACTGCATACCGATAGTCCCGTGCATGTTATGTGCCAGCAGCAGTGCTTCACCCCAATTATCGCCAATTATTACCGAACTTTCTTCTAAAAAAATGAACTTTCTTCTGAGAAACTGAACTCCTGATAATCTTACTGTTATATGCCACCTGTGTAAATCTGACAGATATATTGTCCTCAACGAGGTCTGAATTAGTTCAAAGAGAAAAGTGAATCAAGCACACTGTATTCGCCACCCATGCATTGTGTACACGCATGTGTGTCAGTGAAGACGACAGGCAGCGGTTGTTTGTCCGAGGTTGCGGCTGTATGCAAAATTGCATACATTACGAAAACGGTCTATTGGTATGACCTCTTTATTCTTGTATGACTTGCACAGATATATCTGACTTTTACCTTAAATTTGTTTGACCCCACTCCTACTCACCACATTTAGAGGAAATGACATTTAAGTGTAGACGCAATATATTTTTGTATTTTTGCGTCCCTCTTCTGTCCCTCTACTAATCTAATTTCTCCCTTCACCCTTTTTCTTCCTTCTTACACCCTGCCCTCTCCTTTAACTCGTCTTTTATGTTCCCTTTTCTTCCTCCTCAATATTAATGAGATCTGGACCACACTTGAAATTGCATTAAGGTTGTGATATTCAAAGATTAGCAGTGATCTTTGAGTCAAGGCTTGTTGGCTACTGAGATTCGCCCAACTTGTGTGTGAATATGCACAAGATGTACAGTGTGGTTAGATTGCGTCTACAGTGAGGATCTCACTAATTTTTGGGTGTGAATACTTAACACACCTAATAACTACCCAAGCTTCTGGAAGGTAAACCATGGCAAGGCAAGTGTCGGGCACAGTCAGCGCCATGACTTGATCTCATACCTTCTGGGGAGAGGGAGAACATGAGAGCGTTCGCATCTTTCAAGGACTCTTAAATGTCAGCGCTTCCTTTGCAAGCCTTGAACTATCAGCGAATCAAAGGGTTCAATTGCAATTCAGCTGGTTAGTCTCTTGGTCATCTTACGAACATGTGTTGCTCAGAAGTCACTTTGCCCCTATTACTACAAACAAGCAGTGACACAGCTTGCTATCTGCATACAGGTACATGTACATGTAGATTCATACTAATTGTACTCCCTTCCTAAAAAAAAGTCAAAATCAAAATCCTCATAGAAACAATATTCATATTCAAATATCCACTAAATGTCACATTACTATTTGATAAATACATTAACTAGGTGGTCTAGAAACACATGTATGTTCTTGAGGTATATATCTGTAAAGCATCTTTTACAGGCATTGTTAATCATGCTACGTTCTGATTTCTAATCCACTTCATTGTGTACAGGTAGACAAAATCCAATCCTTCCGGTCTCTTTTATTTACGATACTACTGCTACTAGTACTACTACGTGTAATAGTTCCACATGAAAAACATTTTCAGGACTGTTGATGGAATGTAACCAAGTTTTAAAATGGAACTACAATAACAAATTTATCATCAACTAATGCTAGCAGATTTTCAATGTCATCATATTAACAATGGAATACAATTCTTGAAAATGCTGCAAAATATTCCTGTTTACTGGAAGGCATTTGTAAAAAATAAAAACCTGTCCACATATGACTGATTAATATTCTTTACAGGAGTGTCCGGATGATGTCTTTAATCCATTCAAAGACAGCGATTTGACTGAAGGAAGCACAAAGGAAGCACAGATACAATAAAAAAAATTCTACAACAAGTAAACCTCAACATTGCAGTGTGAACATGTATTTATGATTGTACAAATGTGCATACATGTACATGTACATTTAATATTTCACTTGTGATAATACCTAGAAATGATGTTATTGTATTAAAGAATCTGTGAGATGAAAAAAAAGTTGATTGAAATTGGTATTTATGCGTACAGGATATACAGTACAGGATATATATATACAGTGTATTAGGATTTACGAGTGAAAACGGCGAAAGCTGTGGGAAAAAAATGAAATCACCCTCAATCTTGACTTTGAAATTCTGGATAAAGAAAGCAGTGGTAGTGATAGTGACAAAAGCCACAGTGATCTTGACAAGAATGACAGCGAAATCAGAGAATTTGACGTTGAAAATGGAGGTGCAGGTGATCAATAAGCTGTTGCAGTTGCTGTTGATATAGGGGAATACCAACACGTGCCAGAGCGCAATGTAGCGTTCAAAAATAGTGCGCACTCTATGCTAGCTGGCGATCGACTAGGGATTTATATCACTTCCGCTCTACATAAGTACAGTTCATGTTTCCAATTTCTGAACTTGGACGATTTTGGTGGCAAGTAAAAAATGTCCTTTTTAGGGGGGTTGGAGGTTCTAACATGGTATAAATGAAACTGCATGACATTTGGGAAATATTCAAGATTCATAAAATGTGAAATTCACATGAATTTGCAATTTCAATAATTGTTCATCTCAAAGATTCTTTAGAGAAACAAAAGTCCTGGAAAATTGTAGAAAATACATGATACATGTATACCTACTCTTCCAACACAATGTGTTAATAATTTTCAGAACCCTCAACAAACAGCACATCACGGATCTAGGTTGAACAAATGGTGAACTGAATGACTGTAACAGCAAATTGCCTCTTCAGTTTATGATGTAATAAACCAAAAAGGCAGGCTTAAATAAATCTGGAGACAGCACTTATGCATAGCGTGGGTGCTGCTAAATCTTGCAGCATTTGTTTCAAAATTGCAATTCCCCATCACCATAGTGATCGTACCTTACATTTATGTAAAAGTATGTAGACTATGTATGATCCCCCACTCACTGGGCAAAAAACCCCCCAATGCTGTCAAGAAATGAGTACAAAAATAACACAGAGAACGTTGTTGTTAACTGCATGTACATACATACAAATACAAGGGATGTTTTAGTTATTTACAGAAAATGTAGCACCAGGAAAGGCTGCAGAAAGGTCAACAGACTGAAATAAATTAGGCCATGAATAAAACATCACAATATGCCCTCTAGCAGCTATCACTCATTCATACTGTATGACCGTCTCCACACCCTCGCCCCACAAACTACAGACAAATTTGCAGATTGGGTCATTATTCAAGAGCATATTTCCCCTCATTTCTCTGGCTGCTCTAGACCATGCGTGACAAGAAGTTGGGGGGCACAAACGTGGGGAGAGAGGTGGAACATATTGCCTCTGCATACTGATATACATGTAGTCTACTTGTCAAACAGATACTACCTCAAGTCAGACCCCGCCCAACAGATAAGTGTGTAGAATGCAAACCTGCCCATGTATTGTGACTCCTGAAGAGAGCATGAATTCTGCGCAATTGTGAATCGTGAGCAAGGATGTGATGGTAAAATTTGTACAGATCATACGCCTACCCCCCCCCCCCCCCCCCTCCTTCAGCAAGGTAAACAAAAAGAGGAAAGTCAATGATAAGAAAACAGAAAACCCTAAGTCACATACACTTATATCAGGAGATATGTACATGTATGTTTTGTCTAGCAGTGGAAGGGGTACAGACATTACTACTCTACACTTTGTTCATAAATGAAATGCTTGATAATGATCATGAAACAAATATTATCTAAATTTACAGAAATAAACTCTATAGATACAAAAATACATGTACCTCAGCAATAATCAACCTTAAACTCTGCTCTTGCACTGCACAATTTCAGTACCACACAAGTAAATGCACATAAAATATGCACATACATAAATGTACAATTGAACATGGTGTGTTGAGTAAATATACCCCGGATGTCAGCACAACCACTACCGGTATTGCCTCAGCTTTATGCATCTACATGTACATAGTACATGTACATGGATTTAGGCACCAGCCCTAAGTCATATGAACATGTACATGACCTCACAGTCATCTTGCTCAAGATTACATACTTACATGTACATTATTTGTATGTACCTGCACAATTATACACTACATGTGCAATTCATCTGCTCATCTTTGAATCTCTATACACTGTATATGGTTGAAGTCATAGTAAAGCTTAAGATCTGAATTCTACACTAAAATCCTAGCCATACATGTGCGCTGTATGCATTTCTGTGCACAGTATGTACACTGTAACACTTTGTATTGTGGGCATGAAACCGCACTTTAACCCATCAAACCTACATGTGTACTGACTGTACTGTACTTGTATGTACAGTACATCTGATGTGTGGATTCTTGTGGACAAAAACTGCTTCATGGGCAGAGATTCGTAAAAAAGAAATATTTCGAAGCCCCTTCATGCCATGAATTTGCATTACAGTTCATTTAAGTTGTTACTGTGTAAAAAATCAACAGTTACTCTGTACAGTATCCTGGTACATGTATGTGATTGTGTGCTGTGTATCCAAACACTGCACTGTGCAATGTGATGTGAGCCTCAGAGACGTAGACTACGCGTACATGTGCATACTGTGCAAGTAGGCCACTGTGCTTGGAACTTACTGCAATCAGGGTAAGATATGAAACTTGTAACAGAGCTGACATATGTAGTGCAATGGAATATAAGGTGAACGGAACAACATGTGTTACACTAGCATGTTGACAATCACATGTACACTGTATGTGTTCACACTATACAGTAACTCCTGCATTGCACATCTGTATTATTACTGGAACGTACTACATGCAGTAGAGTTTATAAGTAGGTATTTTTTCGTACAAATATTATAGAATGGGTGTCAGAATCTCTGCAATCTGATTGGTTAATTACCCGTAATTGCCGTGTAATTTTTTTTTACTGGCAGCACGCGATAACAACACGATATCAACACGATATCGCGATACCGAGAATTAACATGATCGATACCAATGTTGCTTACGCTAATGGCGGCACCCACGAATCACGAGAAACTCCGATGAAGTGAGATGAAGAATTGAAACAAATTTTGGACGATTCAGACGCTTTCAGTAAGTACAAATTTAACCCGAAACATATAATACTCATGTTGTACATTCAAACGCTTTGCAGAGGTGAAACACGTTAATGTGTATGATATTTCGAACGGAGAAGAGGACAAACTCATGACTGAATTCTACGCTGTCGCAGCACTGTGTGAGACGTTGCTGCGGTGATTTGCCCACTGACGTGCATTGCGAGTACGTTCATGGGCACTCAATGCCACCCTGGACATTCGCAGTAAATCTGTCTTTTCTGATATGACTACGTCGTTTAAATGATTGTTATCAAATAAAAGCGTGATGAACTTGTTAGTTCTATACATGCAGACTCTATTTCTCCACCTGACATGGTCTATGGAGAAAATCATCTCATATTTTAGCTGTGTTATTTGGACACTTCTCTATGTGAAAAGTCAATAATTTTTAGTCTTGGCAGATTTTGATGATTCCAATCATTGATGATCATTGATGATGAAGATGGATCTCTGCAATCTGATTGGTCAATAACCATGCATCCGGTAATTACCGGATGCATGATTTTGTCATAACCATGCATCCGGTAATTACCGGACGCATGATTTTTCCATGCATCCAGTATATGAGGTTGACAGAGATTTTTCCCTTTTTTATTAGATTTTGGGGCCCATTCTATAAAACAGATGATGCACAGGTTTATTTCGTGGGTCAGTAGGATTGTGTACACGCGGTAGCTCTGAATTTTGCCCGAAACCCACTCGGCTTCGCCTCGTGGGTTCAGGCAATTCAGAGCTACCTTGTGTACACAATTCCTACTGACCCACTCAAACCTGTGCATCATTTGTATACTGTTGCGCATGACATAGTTGCAGACTCTATTGTGGGTTGTTCTTTTTGCGATTAACACCCAGTATACGCACTATGTAATGCATGCACTGCTCCTTGACTTGCTTTATATGTTCGCAATGGGAGAAAAGAAACTGCATTTACGCATGTTATTGCAACTCTAGATTGTGCGCTGCTACAGTAGCTCGCTAGCACACGTGCCACCCATAGTACGTACGTGCGCATTCAAAATATGCATGATTACTCAATCCTCAGTGAGTGCTGAGCAGAGATATGTACGTAATACTCAGAGCTAGCACTACAGCTCTTGCTATCTGTGTTCAGATCTGAGTTACTATACCTACAGGTACATAGCTATAAGGCTGGGAAAGACTGCATGCGCGAGCTTCATGTACATGCACTATGCATCAGTACAGTGATTTTGTGATGTACAGTGTATGTAAATGCGTTCAAGATCATGAGGCAATATTTATGCGTGTTGTAAAATTCAGCGACTTACAAGATTCATGAAGATAAAACCCTCGCAAATATACATGTAAACAGCTAAATACAGTACACATCTTCATACTTACAGTGTACACGTATGCACATTGACATCAAGTGAAATCATATTGATATGGTCATCCTAATCAATGTCAATGGCAAGAACTTAAAGAAAGGTTGATCTGCAATGACATGTAATCACCTTGAGTATGTGGTAAATATATTGTAAATGTTCAAATTGTATTTAATGATATCAGCTCAAAAATCATTATGGTCAGCTATTCAAGGACAAGAACAAGAATATATGTGCAAGGTTGGTCTACTGCTACAGTTACGTACAAAATGTACATTATAGAGTATTCCCTAAACCATATATAATTGTTTGCATAATGGAATCAGATGTTCATCATTACGGTCAGCTACAAATCAAAGTCAACGAGAACAGAAAAATGGGACAAGGTTAATGAACATGAATACTGCCACATTCACTTTGTACAGAGAGTACATTATACATATGCAAGCAGTAATTCTACCTCATCTAAAATAGACAGTTGTGTACTTGTACATGGAGAATGTTGTGCCTCTCTAACTCCTCCCCCCCCCCCCCTTCCTCCACCGTCCCCTGAGGTCCCCAGCACTCAAGGTTTCCTCTCTCATGTATGATCCATTTTGAACATGTGACATACAATACACTATACAGTCCATAAATACCCTCCATCAGCGACTCTTCACTCGGACTACGCTGGCACTGGCTACAGAACCACTCGGGCAGCGCGCATAAAATATTTCTATTTATGAAAAACATACGAAGGCTGGATATATTGGAGGATCGTTTCCTGCCTGCATGCTTTCCATCAGGGATATTCTGCATGGATATTATATTAATGCAATTTCTTTTAAAATTCACTCTCCCTTTGGATTTCAAAATGCATGAGGATGAACTCCCCTGGCAATATATTTTATGCACATCAAACACTTGTAATAATGCATGCATTATTAACTTTCCCGATGAGGGTGTTGCATCTTATTGCATTGCCGAGCTATAGGGTGGTACATGTACGATACACCTCTGGCAGAATGAAATTGGGAAATGGATTGGACTTCCCCGGTAGAACGGTACAGGGAGGTGAGAGCTGGGGGAGTTCGTACGTGAGTGGGAGGGGGCGCCATTACCAGACAGATGCAGAACAATAGCCCATTTGGATATCTTCAGGAAAATTACCATACCTCATGAAATTAGCCCGAAGGAAACATAATAAACACTGATTTTCCTGCCCACATTGGAGCTCATACAAACCTACAGCTTTAGAGCTTGAAACGTGTTGTGTGCTTACAATGTTAATATTGTACATTTACATGTACATGTATCCAAGAGAGCATTGACAAATTTGGAAAATCTTTGGAGGTACTTATGGGCTGACTGAGAAAAACTGCATACAAATAATACAAAAAATGTTTTTTTGCAAAATTCCCAAGAATTCCCAAGATGATTACCCAAGCCTACATAAAGTGGACAATAGCATTCTGTTGCATCTTCAAAAAACAGGTGCCATTTATAATCAGGTCAGCAACCCAGATTAGAAATACATGTAAACCCTACAATGATGAACTGTACTACACAATTTATGCAGCTAACTCCTTGCTGATGAAGACAGCTCTAGTGATTTCAAATACCATCTCATTCCCCAATCTATTGGGGATCTAGTCCTTGTCACTACGCATCTCCTGCATGTCAATATGGTATTCATGTACCCATCTACAAAAATATCTTTGAAGGAGATGATCTGTACCAGATTTTACGGAGTTACTTGCACTGATAAAATAACTACAAAGTCTTTGAATATTACAAATAGGGAATGTACAGTCATGATGACTGCCGTACACATGAAGATACGTGTATACTGTACATGTAGATAAAGATGGCCATGTAATCACATGTATAGTATTTGCACGTTTTTGAATGCCTTGTACAAAAACAGATGTGACGTATAATATGTATGTGTACATGTACAATGTGCACTTAAGGTACATTGCATAAAGGCATGCCTTGGACTTGCTCTACAGACATTTACAATCATGATAAAATCATTTTAGTAAAAATCAATATGCTGGGTGGCTACAAAGCATGTCTTCTTCCCTGCTCATGACATTTGCAGACAGTGTAGTGAGATACAATTCACATGTAAAAGTAGGTACAGATTTAATCTACATGGGAAATCTATCTAGATGGACTCTACTGTACATACAGTAACTGTACAGTGCTTAAAGATTGTCAGTCCCTTTTGCAAGCTTAAAATTTGAAATCACGATCGTAAATTGAAGAAAGTATGATTGAAGACCATTTCTAAGAATATAGCATGTTGAAGCTTTTTGTATATGTAAAAAATTTCAGCCGTTAAATTTCAAACCGACTTTTTTTGTACCACGAAAAAAGTATTAGTCTTTGTTACAGTATCTATGTGGTTATTATGCGTGTGTGAAATCCTAATTTTATGAGTAACTACCAAACTTTGGAGATGATTCCTTCTGAAGAACAATTTTTTTCATAATGCGTTTTATAATTTAATTCACAGATAAATCAATAAAGCAGATATTTCAACACAAGCTGCTAAGAGCCTGGGGTAAAGACTATTAATCATACGTTGTTTACGTGCATTATTTGAATTTTACACTACGTATCAGTTTTAAATTTTGAATATAGAGCTTGCTGACACTTCTCTATATGTTTTGCCAATGTTTCGACGGTTTTGTGGTGATCTGAAAAAGGGACTGGCTGTCTTTAAAGGGGCACTACCACTACCACTTGCACGTACATGTGCCTATAATGTGCAGCATTGTACAATGTATGAACATCTATTGAAGACAAAACATGCGAAAAGGAAAAACATGACAGTCTGATTACAACGATGAGTTTTCTTCTTTTTGTCACTGTTTATTTATGCAATAAATTATTACATGTAGATCGAATCTTCACACAGGAAATCCTGCACAGCCAGGGAGGGAATTGAGTCCTAATTTTACATGTTTCGAAAATGAATACACTTGACTAAAGACTTAAGAGTAAGTTTGTATGTTCACTAAAGATGTTGTGTGCTTGGATTGACCTCAAGTATCAATTGTTAGCCCACAAGATTAATTTGCCTGATTTCAAACTGTACATTCAAATTAATACATGTATGGGACTGTCACTGCCAAAATCTAAACAAAAATATTTTGAAAGCATCTTTTGAAGAACAGATCTAAAATCAAAGAAAAGAGTAAACTCCTGAGTTACAGAAGAAAATTAATTTTTCTTTACAATGAAATACCTCTCTCCAATTACTAGATATTCTAAGCAAGGTACTGTAATGACAGTTATCAACATTTCCTATTAACTGTATAATGACATTTCCATTAAAAAACATGTGACCTGCATGTACATGTACATATCATATGACATTCAGACGCTGCAGTTGCCTTCTTTTTTCAGGATGAAAATGAAGCAGTCTCATACATTCATCACAAACAATAGTTGAAAAGAAAGGGAAGTGGGACATGGAGACGATGGCAATGAGATTGAGAAGAGAGGCAGGGAGAAACAAACAGATAGAGAGACAGAAAAAAAAGAAAGATGGTGAGAGAACTGCATAAAGAGTTTCTCTCCAAAAGATATTAAATCCAAAACCAGAATTCAGAGAGAAACAAGGAGACAAATGGACAGAGATAGATAGATAGATAGATAGATAGATAGATAGATCGAGAGAGAAATAGAGAGATGTAACTTTTATGAAGAGTTCTTTCCAGAAGGAGTGAAATCCAAAAAACATGTTTTTGGTAACACTAGTTTTGCAGTGATGTTAAACAATACTGTAGGTAATGAAGGGGGGGGGGGGGGGGGGAGTGTGGGAGGGAGATTTGGGAGGGAGAGGAAGTTGCTAAATCTTTTCTGGAGTTGTCTGCAATCTGTATCAGCCTTAAAAACAAGCAAGATACAGTGTGTGTAGCCCCGGCCCACTGCAGTATCTCTCCTGCTTATACTGGAGCAGATAAGCCTGCGGCTGCAGTCAGCATAATGCATTGCGCTGTGTGCTAATATCTAATATGCATGAGAGCATGAGTACGTTTATCCGTTTTTTTTTTAGCTTGAGGCAGCGTACATGTACAGTATGTATACGTGATTACCGGTAGTAAGATTTAAGGGGATATGCGAAAGCACACTTAGCCAATTCGGAACATTCACATCACTGTTCTTATAACCACAACAACAACATTTCTTCTATTTTGAAGCTACATGTATAAAATGTACAGGACTACTCATAATGAAGATTATGAAGTGGATGTAAATGCAAGAACTATTTGAAAGACATATAGCACAAACCAATCCAGGTACAAATGCTAGAAAGCAATTACACACACACACACACACACAGCACTAGGGCGCATATCGCAGGGGTCAATCAGTAAAATGACATCAGCCCACTCACTAAATTCCATTCCTGCAAATATAAACATTTGATTCTCTAATTGTGCATGTAAACATTGATTCTAGACAAGAGGACACTGTAGATATCAACCCAGCATGAACTTTAGAGAGCCTCACAAGTGCTTTTGGGTGATTTGTCAAGCTTCATGTAACAGGCCATTTTGCAAGGTCTGTGTGTAGCAGTACAGTGTATAAAAACCCATGACACATGTACAGTATATTGTATGGGCACACAGGATGTGAATAGGCCACAAATACTAGAGTACTCCACGCTATTTATATGAAGAAGGTTAAATAGTTTGGTGCAGAGCTACCTCCGTTCACATACACCATGACATCGTCTGAAAAGGGAAACTGCTGGTAGTACATTATCAAATTTCAACTTGAACTGAGCAATGGGAATCAAAATCATTGAGAATTTCATTTTAGCACAAGAACAGGTCACCAGGCATCCTTAAAACACTGAAGAACAGCTTCGTGACACACCCCCCCCCCCCCCCCCCTTCCCTCAAATGTCCGGGCTGAAATGTACAAATCCAGTTGTCAAAGGGCTCTTGTATATGGGGGCTATATCGGCCTCTGAGTCCGTGTTCAAGTTTTCTTTCAGCAAGATATTCTATAGAATGGTGACATACATACATGTACACTACAGCTCAAAGGAATTGGCACGAGGAAAAGGGAAAGGGAAGAAAGGGAAGGAGCCAAAGCTTTAAATCGCGGTATATTTGTCAAGTTCATCATGAAACATGTAGAGCATTGTGTTTCATGCTGAACAGGACAAAATATACTGCGGTTTAAAGCTGCGGCTCCTTTCCTTTCTTCCCTTTCCCTTTACCTATGCCAATTCCTTTGAGCTGGAGTGTACATGTAGTAAATGTGAGTCTGCCTCCCATAATACATGTGCCCTCGATAACTCTGAAAGACACACTATACTACATGTATGTCCACTGAACATGTTTTGTCCAAGTTTATTCACATTGTATATCATGTCCCTATACTGTATATCCTGCTTTCACAGCCTTTCTGGAGAACACCCTGACCATAGTCTATAGTATATTTACTCTATAAAGCACACAACTTAATATAAGGATTGCAATCCAAATAGGGATCATTGTATGCTGATTAAATACCTTCAGCCGCAACTTTCACAATAGAAGCTCAGCCAGGGTACACCACCATGCCTTCTGAAAACAAACCTGTTCACAGGTAATGGATAGCAGTAGTGAAGCAGTCAGCCATGACGCAGTTCACATTTCAGTTCGATTTCAGGTCTTTTAGGATCAGGTACATGTAAATGACCACGTGATAAATAAGGTTGTTGACTTCAAGCAAGACCAGGACCTGTGCTCACGGAAGAATGGTCCTAGCATGAATATGGGTCCCATACCATTCATTACTGTACAGTATACATGTACACTCCAGCTCAAAGGAATTGGCATAGGGAAAGGGAAAGGGAAGAAAGGGAAGGAGCCGCAGTTTTAATCCGCGGTATATTTTATCCAGTTCAGTATGAAACACGATGCTTTAGCCTAAAAAGCATCATGTTTCATGCTGAACAAAATATACCGCGGATTAAAACTGCAGCTAGCTTCCCTTTCTTCCCTTTCCCTGTCCCTATGCCAATTCCTTTGAGCTGGAGTGTACTAGCCTACAGTCAGTAGGACATTTCATGAAAGTTGTCAGCACTGACTAAATGGTCAGTGCTGACAATTTCAGTGAAATCCTTGTCTTTGATTGGCTGAGAGGCACAAGCATCTGACTGTTACTATGGTAACTGTCTGAGAAAGACAACTTGTCAGACGAAAAATGTTGATGAAATGCCCCCCAGTTCTACACTGTAAGCTGGTTCTCGTTCTTGTATCCCGGTATACAGCAATCAAAAATATGTCTGGACACACAGACTATCCATACTTTCCCCCTTGTCTGTGTGAGAGAAGAGGGTAGTGTGATTAGTCTGCATCCAGATTCATTTGCAGTGTTTACAGTTTGCATGAACAAATGTTGCTTGTTCCCCAGCCTACATGTACATGTATTAGCACACTAGCCTGGGTTATAGAATGTGCATGGGCACAACTGATCGAGTCTGCCAATAAAGACTAATCCCTCTTCCCTGACTGTTCTAGCAAAGCCTAGAACAAAGCTAGGCTATCAACACACACGGCCCCATTGCATAAAACCTACCATTAATGGTAACTACCATGGTAACACTGCCCGACAGCCAATCAAATTCAATGTTTTCATAGAAATTGCCATTCAATTCAATTCAATTCAATTTATTCCACTTTAAAAAACAAGATGTAAAAAACTGCATAATGTTGTAGATTCACAAGTTTGTGGGGGAACCAAAATAAGCACGCAGGCTTGTTGGTATGGTCCCATTGCACATATAAGCACACGAGTCACAGTTAACTACATTACTTAACAAAACATACAAAGAAATATAAAAAAATACAAGCATACAAAATATACCTTGGTAAAGAGAAAGGGGAGAAGAGGAAAAGGAGAAAGGGGGGTTATAGTTTTATTAATGGGAATAAAGGAGAATGTAAAGAATGTTTTTCAAAAGTAGGTACCGTTTTAGTAAGAATTTGAAATAATTTGCACTATTGGCTTGCTTCATTGATAATGGTAAGTCATTCCAAAGTATTGGTCCAAAGTAAAAAATACTTCTTTTTGTTGAACAGGTTTGTGCTAGAGGGGTATGAAAATTATTTGCGTTTCGTGTATTGTATGAGTGGATGTGACAGTTCAATTGGAAATAGCCTTTAAATGGTAGAGGTAATAAATCTTTATAGCAATTGAACATAAAAACACCTATTTGTAGTGAGATCATATCATATATCGGAAGTATATTCAACTTGACAAAAAGAGGAGCAGCATGGGATGTATATGGAGAATGGGAAATTATTCGCATAGATTTTTTCTGTAACACATGGATACGGGCAATATTACATTTACTTGTGAGACCCCAGATTGAAAGACAATAATTCAAATGTGATGATATAAGAGTATGATATAACATCTTTAAAACATTCTCAGGAAGAAATTGTAATTTACTTAAGACACCTACATTCCTGGCAATAGTATTACACAGTTGAGATACATGATAGTTCCATGATAATTTTTCGTTGATATTAATTCCCAAAAACTTTACATTATGAACCATTTCAATATTCTTGTTTGAATACATTAATGATAAATTGGTATTTCTGCTCACAGTACTAAACAACATACATTTTGTTTTGTTAACATTAAGGATGAGATAATTTGCAGACATCCATTCATTAATAGATTCAAGTTCTGAGTTTACTGTTTGATACAATGACGTCATATTTTTACCAGATAGATAAATACTTGTATCATCTGCAAATAGTAAAAAGTTAAGCAGTGGAGCACTCATGGGCAGGTCATTTATATATATGAGAAAAAGAAGTGGTCCCAGTATAGAGCCCTGGGGCACTCCACATGTAATACATTTAGGTTCAGATTGACATCCGTTTACAAATGTAATTTGTTCACGCTCATGCAAATAGTTTATGAACCATTCTAAGGGCAAGCCTCTTACACCATAGTGACTTAATTTAGATATTAATATTGAGTGATTTATAACAACAAAAGCTTTTGTTAAATCAATAAAAACAGCAAGTGTACACTTTTTGGAGTCAAAGGCTTTATTAACATAGTGTATAAGTTCCAAAATTGCATTAGATGTGGAGTGCCCTTGTCTAAAGCCATATTGACTATTAAATAATATATTATGCTTGTCTATAAATGACATCATTCTGTTAAATATACATCTTTCTAGTATTTTTGAAAAAATTGAAAGCACAGAGATTGGTCTATAATTATTTAAATCATTCGTATGACCTTTTTTGTGAACAGGGGTAACACGTGCTGTTTTTAGTTGTATTGGGATCCTACCAGTAGACAAACTCAAATTGAATATTTGACATAATGGTGCACAAATTAATGAAATTATTTTTTTAACAACAGTAATACTAATTGAGTCTATTCCTGCACTAGTATTGTTTTTCATAGTTGCAACTATATCCAATATTTCTCGGCATTCAATGGGCTTAAAATATATAGAGTGTGTATTCGGACTGCTTAGGTAAGATTCAAATTTGATATGTGGGCTTCTGACTAGGTCATTGATTCTATGGCCAACATTCACAAAAAAATCATTAAATGCGTTTGCAATTACATGTTTATCTGTTATAACCTCATTATGAACTAAAAGTGATTCAATATGATTAGATTTTCCAGATTTTTTCTGCAATATATCGTTTATCAATTTCCAAGTAGATTTTATGCTATGTTTTATACTATTAAATTTGTGAAAATAATATTCAGACTTTGCTTGCCTTAATTTCATTGTTACAAAGTTTCGATATCTTTTATAATTTCGTTCTTTATACGAGGTTGGATGCTTTACATATTTTTTGTATAACTTGTGTCGTTTACGGCATAATTTTAATAACTTACGATTCATCCACGGTTTTCTGTTGCACTTGTTTCGATATGTGATAGTTTTTACTGGAAAACAGTTGTCATAAATCTTGGTAAACTTATCAAAAAATACATTGTACGTAATATTTATATCTGCATTATTAGGTACATTCCATTGAATATTGTTCAGTTTTGAATAGAACGAATACAAGGTATCATCATTAATTAAACGCTTTTTAAAGGAATATACTGTTTTCTGTTTAGTCATTGTACGCGTTCCAAGAATTGCAAAAATGGGCAAGTGATCACTAATGTCTGTAATTAGAATTCCAGAGATAATTCTATCATCTACGTTTGTAAATATGTTGTCTAACAGATTGGCAGATGAGGTTGTGATACGGGTAGGTTGGTCTATTAATGGTTGAAACGATTGGCTGAACAATAGGTTCACAAACATATCAACATTGTTATCTTGGGTAATCTTAAGCATATTTAAGTTGAAATCACCCATGATAAAACAATCATATGACCTGGTATTCATTCTATTCAAAAGAATCTTCAATTCATTTTGGAAATTAACTATGGATTGGCAAGGTGGGCGATAAATTACTCCAATAAGTTTATTCTTATTTTTACCTTTATATGGAATCTCGATGAACATACTTTCAATTGAATTATGAACAAGTGTTAAATCATTTCTTATGTTAAAAGACAGAGATTTGTGAATGTAAAAACCAGTTCCTCCACCTCGCTTTACAGTTCTTGGGTTACTAACAAAATCATAGTCACAGATATTGTAGAGATCTAACAAAGAACTGTCTGTAAGCCATGTTTCGGTTAAACCAATAATACTAAATTTGTGTTTTAGGGTATCCAGATATGTATCCAAATTCTCAAAATTTTTAGAGATACTTCGGCAATTGATATGAAGCAATGAAAGATTATGTTGTACGTCACCATGGCAAAGTTTGGAATTAAAGTCCTCAGACATATACATGTCACTTGAATTTCCATTTTCAGAGACAAGCTCCTGTAAATTACGCATATTTTCAACATTATTGCACGTTTTATTAACAGTGGTAGGAACAACAACTGAATCATAGAAAAAGGAACCAATGGCTTGTACATAATCGTCATGTCTATCAAAATGATTAAAAGGGAATATATCACCCATACACAAAATACATATGTAGTTATTACAGGCAGTAACACTGATGTGTCCAATAGGTGTCGTATATGACGACAAACAGATAGTACAGACTACAGTGTGTAGAACAACAGGTGAACTAACGGTATCATGGCTTTGCATATTACAACCCGACATCGAAGTGTTGTCTAGTCGTTTGTACAATTAGGAGTATTCTCCAAATGCAAGAACTTAGAAAGAGTATAGAGAGGAAAGAAAACAGGGATACAGAGAAGAAATTGACAAATGTATGATATACCATAAACGTCATGACATTGAAAAGTAACTATTGTAGAAAATCACTTAAAATACAAAACAAATACAAAAAAGTTCCCAAACAGGGAAGAGTAGTACATTAATCAGTTTCAGATTTCAGTTTATCACCATATAGGCCTGCAATCGGGACAAAGTCAGAGAGGAAGGCACTCCTTAGTTATCAACAAAGTTGTTTAAAGTTTGTTTAAATCTTCCTCATTTCTTATTAGTCTTGTGATTGTTCGTCCTCCGGAGGCGGGTATAAGTGCGATAATGCGCCCATCGCTCGACCATGCCGAGTTCACCTTTTCCGAGTTTCTTGCTTTCGCTAGTAATACTTGGTTGCGAAGAGTAAGGTCTTCCACAATGGACACGCCTGTCCCTTTCAGTTTCCTCCTATTGAGGATGATTTCTCTCTTTTTCCTATAACTAGTCAGCTTCACGATGATAGACCGCGCTCGCGATTGAGTATCCTTGGAGGATGAAGCAGTCGCTGGATCAGGCAGCTTCCCAGTCCGATGACTCCGGTCGACATCCTTCTCCAGATCGATGGCCACCCCCAATCTTCCTTTGACGATGTCAACGGCGATTGAGTCAGTGCTCTCTCCCGGCTTTTCGAGCACGCCGAAGATTCTGATACTAGTCCGTCTGGAGTATTGCTCCATTGCATTAACGGAATTCTGTAGAGCAGCAATTTCCAGATGCTGTTTTTTTACCGTTTCACTTAGCTTGTTGACCTCTGTGTGTTTTTCTTCAAGTCTGTGTTGTAAGTCGAACACGTCCCCTCGGATTTCGTCATTTTCACCATCAACTCCCCCAGTTTCTTGTCTATAGCCTTGCCCACAATAGATTCAAGGAGCTTAGAAAATTCCGGTTTCTTAAGAAGATCTTCCATTACTTGTAATGTAATGGCAGCGGTTTGCCTGGTATTCAGTGGAGGGACAGACATTGTGCTAGGTTGATTTGAATAACAATAGAAGTGAGATGAACTGTGGAGGATCCAGGTCAGTCAGCAAAAGTTCGTTGACTTGGCTTTGACATTCACAAGAATGACAATGTTAGTGGATGTAGCTAGAGGCAGCAAAATTGTATATACATGGGTCTAAAGTAAACTCACATCAATTTTGACGAAAACTTGCCTCCATTTTATAAGCTGGTACTACTCCATTACGATGGTTACTAGAGCATCCTCATCATGTCCAGATATTGTAGCAAGTCATTTGCAGTCAAATGTGATGCACTTTCCGAGTAAAATCGAGTAAAATCGAGTGAAATTCTGTAAAATTCTGGAGCACTTGTACGACCACAGTGGTGAAGGAGTGAACAAAATTGATAGCAAAGTTTCTATCGATGGTAAGTTTTATGCAACAGGGCCCTCGATTCTAGTTTACATACATGTGTGAAATGCTTGGAACCAACAACAATAAAGACTAATCCCTCTTTTCAGACGCAGGCCTAATTCCAGGCTAGGATGTGCATGGAAACAACTGCATCTGGAAACAACCAAGACTTTTAAAAGCCCTCTTCCCTGTCTACCCTAGCACAATCTAAAACCTAGGCTATCAACAGACAGGCGTACTACCCTCTCAAGACTCAATCAGATGGAACACTTTCCTCGCAGGTCAATAGAACCCAATGAAAGATGAAATCTGATTACACATAAATCTGCTTCTGAATCCACACCATGTGGATGAAGTCTCCCCTGGAATTTACACCATAAAGGTATAACCGGCTTACTACTCTACACTTCCTGTTGTGACGTACAATTATAATTCCCCCGTAAATCTGACCCACCTCACACTTCCTTGCAGAATATATGTGCTGAAATGAATTTGAGCAGTGCTAGAGAAGCTACATGTACTAGGTGTTAATTTTGTTTGACACTTATTAAAATGATAAAAAGTAAGTTACTACTCGAATCACGCTGAAATTGACACATCATTTAAGTCAAAGGATGTCAATTTTATCAAAGCGGGATCTGTGATATTTCATCAATTATTATTCTTGTAACAATCCTTGGAATATTCAATGAGATTTTCACTTTTGGATAAATGCGGACCTGTGCATCAGATAATCAATTCAGAGCACAACAATGGTAATTGTGTGTCACACCTGTCAATCCACTGGCAACTGTCATCAAAGTGTAATTAATAATATATGATGCTACAGGCAAGAAAAGAAGTTGTGGGCTGACATATGTGATGCACAATGGCCAATGTTGTGTTCTGAATTAATTTATTTGATACACTCAAATGTTTAGATCCAAATGTATAAAAAGTACAATTCTCATTAAATATTTACAGGATTATTACACAAGTAATAAATGAAGTGTAGCAAAACCTGCTTCTAAAAAAATCGACATCCCTTGACTTAATGATACATGTGTCAATTTAAGCTTGATTCAAGTTGTCCAATTATTTTTCAAAAGTGTCAAAAGTATTTTGAAACACCTAGAACATGTATATAAATGGCTACTGTTTTATAACGCTCAATAGGTACATTTTAAACCCCTTCTCTACCAGACTCCACGCTGCCCTATTGGAATGTTGTGTATTATCAGTGCAACAAAAATAGTCCCAATGACTACCTGTTCATGGCAAGTACAAAAACTTTTTTTTTTGTTATATTTATAGTTTTTATTGAAAATCAACACAAAAACTTAGTGTAGGCACACCTTCAATGTCATTTTCGACTCTGGGGTCACCTGAACAAATATACCTCAGTCATTGAAAGGTTGACCTTGGCATCAACCAAGATGAAAAGTGTGTAATTATTCAGGAATGTATGGCTGAAAACAAGTTTTCCCATAAAATATGGGATATTATAGATACAATCAAACCCACTCAACTTTGAATAAACACTAAACTGCAATTACTATGACCATCATTATGTTGTCAATGATAGTACTAACCATATCATGTCATAGGGCCTTACATTCTGACTCATTTGAAGTAATGATCATACTCACAATGTGTGGATGACTGATGGTCTGTAAAGCACTGATTTCTGCTGTCAGGACTTTCATGTCACCCTGGGGGGAAATGATAGAAAGTATACATGTAGAAATGCTAAAGTTGCATACAAAACAACTCAAATTTTCCTGGATCCATTGCATACACCTCTCTGTATCGTCAATACCTACATGTACATGCATTTGAGAGACTCAATACATGAATACAACTTTATAGTAAATTCCTTTGACTAATCTCTTGGTGTATTAAAATATCTGAAATTTATCTTTCATACTCTTAAAAATTGATCAATAGTATTACAAATGGCAAACTGCTAGGATTTAAATGGAAGGGTTGTTACATGGACAAAGGACTTGAAAGAAAAATACCACCAAAAGCATTTTATGTGTCCAATAAGAACACAACAAAAAGATCCTATCTAATGACAAATGTTATTGTGCGTACATGTATGTTGGCACTTCACATTCATGTACCTAGGGGAACAAAGAGTACACTGTGGTTGAATGTGATGCATGAATAACCTATGACATAACTTACAGTCTTCTTCACTTTCTTGACTGCAAAAGGCCTGTCGGTTCCCTTCTCAAAGCATTTGTAAACAACGGATGTAGCTCCCCTGTGAAGGAAACACAAAGAAACATATCTATAAAAGCAGCAAAGAAACTGATTTAAATTACAAATCGACTGCCACATGCACGTTGGCAATAAACATGCCTCCGCCTTTGTGTTAGCATCATCTGGTTGAAATTGATAATCTGTACAGTATGCTCAGGACACTTGTGGGTTTGGTTGAAAATGTCCCATTGAATTCCTAGTTGTTACAAATAATTATTTTCTGCAAAAATTAATGTTTGGTCAGAATTATTGTGTTCATTTTGGGGCAATATTGGGCCGGTATTGGCAAAATTCACTGACATTTGACCTTTCAGGAATTATATCCCAAATGTCATCAGTCTACATGTACCTCCATGTAGTGATCTATATTTGTACATTTAGTTGGAATTGCATTATTGGATTTAAATTCATAGTGAAAAAGGTGATTTTTATGGTGATTTTTTAGCAAAGGCCCTTGATCTTTGAGTCGACCCTCTGTCAAACTTGACCTCAAATGTACACAGTTCATTAGTATCATCAACTGTAGACAGGTACCAAGTTTGAAGCAAATCTATTGAATGGTTCTCAAGATAGGACTTGGGATGGACAACCCCCTAAAATATGGTTACAGTTCGATATTCTGAAGGTTCGTAATTCCGAAATACGTAAATTGCCTATACCTCGATGTTTGTTAGTCCAATAACAAAAAAGGGTTTGTTAATCTGTGCATTTGTCGCATAACATTCAGAAAAACGAACCTTCGGAATCACAAGGGCTTCCCAAAAATATTGCCTCCGGCCACTTCATTGCTGAGGCATAACGTTATCCTTTCCGATGACAAAACACAGTGTGTGGGTTATGTACACTGATGAATTTGAAAGACTCTGCATGTACAATTTCCGGTACATGTAACCACTATCATATATTAATAAATAATAAGTGAGTAATTCAAAGCCATTCTATTTGAATTTCAAAGTGGGGCATGTGCTTCAAACCAGGAAATGTCACATCATGAGCACTGTGCGGCAAATCTTACATGTTTCTCTATCAGCTTCAGGTGAATGACCACATTTTGAAACATGTCCAAGTAGCAATCGCTGACAATCTCAAGAGGGAGAATCATGTTCCAAAGACGAGGCCTTACCCTTTCATTACCAGACCTTGAAAACCCCATTGGTTTAATCCTCATCTTCTTACCAATGGTCATGAAGAGTGGGATTCCAAAATTCTTTCTATTACCCCTTTTATAGTGAGAGTTACCCCGCACCAGGTCCGGACCTGATGCGGGGTAACTCTCACTATAAAAGGTCGAAAAATATTAAGCCCGAGCTAAAGTTAGTGCTATAGCTGGGAGGAGGGTCAGGTCCGCACCAGACCCGAGCTAGCATCACTATAAAATGTTTCTTGATTTAGTGCGGACTAAATCAGTGACCCATGCATGGCGAGCGTGCGTTCAATTTCCGCGCTCGCGGGAAGCACAGCTGATTGGGCAATAGGTTACCACAGCAACTAGTCTGGTCTCTCTCTCTTCACAGGTGGTCGAAAAGGCAACATAAAACGACTTACCCCGTGCTAAAGTTATCCCACTTCTGAAGCAGGGTAAGGTTAGCGGACACTATAATAGGGCCATAATACATGAAGTAAGTTCTCTCCAGACTGCTCCCCTAATTAGGATGTGCGTAGGAGAGGCCAAATTGGTATTCCAAAATGTCTTCCTAGGGCACTCCAAATGCAAAATAGGGAGGGATTGACCATGCCCAGTGCCTGCACATCATGATTGCTGTTTGTTTTTTATGTGTGTTATGAATGGCTAGAAGAGGGGATGGCTCTCCCAATTATTCTCCTAAATCTTCTTAAATGCCAAAATTCCTGGACCTGGTTTGCATACGTGTACATGCAATTTATGCTTCTGTTTTTGTATGATTGGGGGGGGGGGGGGGCATTCTCGTCGCACTGACGATTTGAGACAAAAAAAAAATATGCATTTTGATATACTCTTACACTTAATCACACTTACATACTTTGATGCTTTATATTTTCATAATCATATTACTTGGCCCCATTTACACTGGCAAGCACTGCGGATGACCGATGCACATGGGCAGGACCTAGCAAAAAATCATGATTTTTCAGATCGCAGTTTTTTGGGGCAAGTGTAAATGGTGAGACATAAAATCGTGATTTAAAAAATAGCGATCTTAGCAAGGGTAAATGGGGCTACTTAGATATTTTGAGTAAACACTTCAAGGAACAATTGTATTTTCAGTGCAAAACTGTTAGCCTGTCAATATTTGTCAACGATAAAGTTGTGGTAAAACGCAATCAGCGTTTACGTGTATTGTCATGGGCTTTTCCTGATCGAATTTGTGTTCGATTTTATGGTGACTAGGTGATTTGAAAAAAAAAAAGAAAAAAAAAAAGAATTTGTAGTTGCTTGTTCATGTGATTCACATTTGAAGTGGACTCTTGGAAGAATTCTATTTTCTTTAAGGTTAACCTAGTATTTAATAGAACGAGGTCCGAAAAAAAGGGGACTGCTTTAATAAGAGAGTCTTCATTTTGATCGTATTTTCTTGGAACGTGCATGATGTGGCGCCGAAGGCATGCACATCACAATAAAACTGACTTCTCCGGTCAGCGACTATCGCGACTGGAGCAATCACAGAGCGGGTGTACAGCAGGAATTTCGGAATAAATGGACTTGTCAAAATTTGATTTCAATAAATTTTCCAAGCTAATCCTAAGTTAACTCAACCGAAACGTTAACGCTCACTGGGCAGTAGCCTCACCCTCGGTTACTACAGACAGTGTTACCATGGTTACCTCGAGTCTAAGTAAAAGTCTTCCCTTTCTAGTCTTCGTTTTACCACCATGATCTGACTGAGTTAAATAAATAAAGTTAAGGTCTACTGTTATTGTCACTGTAAATCATAGATTTAACACTATTCATGAATCAAGCATAGCACCAGAACCACCAAATACTTACTTGCCAAGTTCTTTATCAATTGTGTACAGGGATTCGAACTCTTTAACATGGTACACCTTCGCTGGACCGCCAAAGTCTCTTGTTTTCACCCCCGCAGCAGCGGCAGCTGCGGCGACTGCCGCGTCTCGACTGCCGCCGTCGGGTGTGGGTTTGCCTTTATTTGCCGGCATCTTTGGCTCTGGCACTGCGAAATACGCGGCGTAAATATCCCTGTCAGTGTTCCAGAGTCAATCAATTTTCGTGCAATTTCCTCAATTTATACTTTGTCTTCTTATCTTTTCCAATTCAGAGCAGGGAAGTGTTACACATGGAGAAGAAGTTCAACGTTTACTACTGCGTTTACTTGTCACGATCGGCCTGTCCAGTGCATGCAAATGATGAAGCAATTACCGTAATGCAATGCACGTACGTACTTACTAGTACCAAACACTGTACGAATGTGTGTGAAGATGAGCGGTACGGTACGGTCGCTATACAGCGCACTGCCGCGGGGCTGGCGGAGATACGAGGTAGCTCGGTGCATACAATCAGCTCAGCGAACTCGTATCGGGGCAGACGTCTACGGTGATTTGTGTGTTTTTATTATGTGGCCAATCTCGTGTTGTCAGGATGGCATCCGTATTAGTCTATGGAAAGCCAAATACATTTTGCTCCTGAATGACGTGTCGATCCTCCCCCCTTTTTTTTGTTCACCCCCCTTTTTTTGCTATCTGATTAAAAAAGACGAAGAAATTGGCTGTATCTTTTCACGTTATGTGTTGATATTACAGAAGGAAGACATCAACATGCTGTACCAGTGCAATATCAGTGAGGCATTCTATAGAACATTACATAGCAAATTGTTTGTCAATTTTGCAGGAAAATTAAAACTCCAATATCCGCAGTATTGAGTACTGTATTAGTTGGTAACTGAAACCTGCATCACCAACCACACTGAAAGAAAAACAAAAGACCAAACAAGTATATAAAAATGCATATGAAGTCATGCTGTGTGGTATTTTATATTGGCGAAGAGCACGCTGTTTCATGAAATCCGGCAGACGTACGGTTCCATTATTTTAGTCCAATATATTTGACTTTCTAATACAATTCATGAACATTCTTATTCTACATAGATAATTACACAGAATAGCAGTAAGAAAGGATGATATATAATGTATGAAATTACACACATGAAAAATGTAAGTAAACATGAATACAACTGATTCGTGAGAATATATAATATATATGGTGACATTTCAGTGCAATATGATGTAATTTAGCATAGATAAGTCTGTATTTTCATTATGTGTTTAATATAGGTTAATTATTGTGACATTATACTTAGGTTTGATTATTATTGGTTTTTTATTCAAACCATTGTCATTTGTACAAATAGATGTAAAGTGGTTGCAATAAATGGAATATATATTGTATCTAATACACATTATTTACAAGTTAAATAAAACCGGTTGTTTCAGTAGCTATCATACTGCTATACGAGTATATGTAGGTTAACTTCGGATGACCCTTTTTTTCTGTTTTGGGGGGGAATTTTAAATAATAACACGATTAAATCATTGACTTGCTATTTTTTCAGGTGAGAATTGCTTTTATTTTTAAACAGTTCTACCATGTGCAAACCACATGGAAATCATGACTTGCGTAATAACCTTTATTTCTTCTCTTTCTCTTTGAAAATAAGGACAGACAAAAATGTAGTGAAATTCATCTTCTATATCGGTAGATGAGAATAACGTGCACTGCATATCGCAATGTGGCTTGTTTGAAATAAATCGGCCTTTGTTTACAGGTAATTCGTCGCTGCATGGACCTATCATGGATGGACTTCTTTCGGATAGACTTCCTTTAATCTATGATGACCGCCGCCTCATAAAAATTCAAGACATTCAGGTGTTTTAAACATTACACTGTATTTCTAATTAGGCAGTGCCTTCCTCTGAATAACAAAAGGGAATCTAGTTTGAGGAATATGTCAACCGTTCAGCCTTCGCCTGGGAGTTCATAGCTGATCTCATTATACATACTGGGAATTAGTTTAGGGGTGAGCGAAGGGAAATTTTGATAAAATTGTAAAAAGAATTTGGTCCGTAACTTTTTCGCACATCTCCGAACATGAAATCAAGGTTGTTTCCATGGAAGGTGAAACACTCAATAAACGATTTATAAAGATATTTGTAAGGAAATATGATTGCCCAATATGCGATATGAAGGCATTTTTCTGACATGTATCCTCGATTTATCAGAAAAACAAAGCAACAATATAATCTGAAAGTCACAGAATCGTATCATTATATGATGTACTACTACTGCACATGCTCTTCAGTACATGAAGTGGTTCTGAAATCTTCTGCGCATACAGAATAATCATTATATATTCCTCTAAGTGCATCAAAAATTTGTCTTGCATATTTGGCGGCGGTCGTCACTGGATCAAAGAACCAAGCGCGTCAAATATTCTATTGTGCTATCAATGAACGGGACTGGTGTAGGAATACATTATTCTTCGTGCCGACTCCAGTTCTTACACCTACATCGTCGCTGTTTTCACGAACCGTTACAGGTGGCCAAATTGGGCCAATATTTCAACCTTTAGTTTTCTTCATCTTTGGATGTCTTGTACGTGTACCTTCAAGGACAAGAAGTTTGAAATCATGAAATGCAGTATTTACGTCACACGTGACGTGCGATTCGGTTCGTGATAACTCTCAGCACGGCAAACTGGGCAAAAATATGCGTTTTCATACAGTGTCACTCCAATCTTGACAAAGAATATCATGCAGCCTCAATTTTAACAAAGAATTAATATTCCAATCCAATCAATTATTTTGACCCAGCCAAACATAGGTTAAGCCAGCCTGATTGAATGCGTCTTTAACCCTTCGTCTGCCAGATAAAATGCTTCTCTATGGGATTTGTGTACATTCAATGCACACGTGGTACATTAAGAGTTTATGAATATTAACCATGAAGAGGGAAAATCCATATTTTCATCTTTATGGATAGCAGAATTGAATTTAAAAAAGGACATATGAATATTTATCTACTTTACCATTAAATATTCTTGACCCAAAATTTACCACTCTGCTCTTTACATGAATTAAAATCAATCCTCGTCCAGTCGCGGCCCCATAGATTACACAATCAAGCGCTTAGAGACATTCTTTGTGATAAGCGCTATTAATGCTGTTAATTATTATTATTATTATTATTATTATTAGTAGTAGTAGTAGTAGTAGTAGTAGTAGTAGTAGTAGTATTAATATTATTATTATTATTATTATTATTATTATTATTATTATTATTATTATTATTATTATTATTATTATTATTATTATTATTATTATTATTATTATTATTATTATTATCAGGAGTACATGAACCTACGCATAGTAGGTCCACAGATCTAAGAAATTAAAACCCCAATCTGCTTTGTATCTTCATGTCCCCATACTTCACTACCATATAATAAGATAGGCAACATCAAAATTAATGGTCAAATAAATGACACTGAATATCAATTGATAACTGCATTTACTTCGCTTTAGTCAACCTACTGTATAAAACTTTTCTAGCTTGCATTATCTGCTTTGATATTGCCCTTTTAAAAGTACCCTTATAATTAAACTGTGCTCCACGATAAACAACATCATATACTACTTTTCCTTTTTCATAATTTATGTAAAATTTGGTAGATTCCTAATTTTCCCCCTTTAAAAAAAATCAGTATTTTAGTTTTACTTGCATTGAACGGCATTTTATGTTTGGTAACGAAATAAACGAATCATTTCAGACCATCGTTGAAGGTTGAGTGTGTGTCTTTATTTCACGTGGAGTACTGACGATGAGTAAACGTTGTGCATGCATGGCACATTACAAAAAGGGGTTGACGCCCTCATTGTTGACTAGCAGTATAATCAGATACAACATGGCACACCAAGGCCAGTAAAACAATATTCTTGCACCGCATACTTGCAATTCGTCGGGGCTTTCTGCTAAAATTATTGTGTCATCAGCGTACAATAGGCCAGTCAACTTTGAAAAAAGCTCTAAGTACTGCTTACTTCTTTCGCTAAAATATTCAAATCAGGATAAAATTTTGCTATTATGTTCGTGGAAGTCATCTTAATAAATAGCAAACATCAGTGGCGAAAGGTTCTTACCTTGTCTAACCACAGACATTGTTCCATTAGCAGAAATACAAGACTTTGCACCTTTCTACAAGTTTTAAACAACAGTTAAAATTGTATCATTCACGCCTACTTTTCGCAATTTCAACCACAACAGCTTTCTGTCAATCAAATTGAATGTTTTTTTTTTTTTTTTATAATCAATAAAGGCACAATATAAAAGTGTTTTTTTTTCTGTAGGTAAAAACCGAGAATAGTTTTCAAAACAAATACATGATCACCGGTTGAGTATGTTGAACGGAATCAAGCTTGTTCCTGGCCTAACGTATGATGACTATTGAGAAAATTAGTAATTCTGTCATTCAAGACTGAGGTTAACAGTTTACCAAGGCAACTCAGCATGGTCATTCCTCTATAATCATAAGGACTTGTATTTTCACCCTTATTCTTAAAAATCGGTATAATCACTCATATACACCACTCTGACGGTACATTGCCACTATTTAAAACTATATTGAAGAAATCGACTGTGACTCTACGCATTTCTGATGGGCAGTTTTTCCAGAATTCATGGACACAATCCAGTCTGTTAATAACTATGTCTGGTATCACAGACTACGCCCTAATGACGTTATAGCTCCTCTGGCTTCTTCCTCGCTGAGAGGAGGAGCGAGGATGTGATTGGGGCATAGTCTGTATTACCAGACACCGCTGTTCACAGACTGGGTTATGTCTATCCACCTCACAGCCTAGTATTCAATACCTAGGCTAACGGACAAAGTGCAGTGCATAATAAGTTACGTCCACCAGAGCGCTCGCTGATTGGCTGTTGATTTACTTGCGTAGATTCTACTTGCTATAGAACGTTCGGAGGTAATTTCTACCACGGACCGTCGCAGAACTCCGTTTCTGTTGCTATAGTAACTTCTCGATTTGAACACGGACCGCATATTTTCCGCTGTAGATCAATGGAAATCGTACATCGAAAACTCTCTAATGTCATAGCAAGCGCTTTGCCGGAGATTAGCCAGTTTGCCACTACTAAACAATAATCATGTAGACATAGCCCAACTTTTAATGTGGTGCATCCTACACAAAGAGGTGTAAATCAGCGGTTGTTTAGAAGCAAACACTGTCTAATGATTTCTCTCACAAGATAAAAAATAACTTTGAATACTTTTTATATTAGCATTCACATTTCATACGAGATTTTGTCAGGTGGTCGATATAAACAGTTTAGTTCCTGCAAATCGTTGCACTGACAACATCATTCTAAATATCATAGTCTCAAGTTCCAATCTCAAACTCAATCAAGTTTTCTTAATTTGATATGATATGAATATAATTTTGTACGCAAATGGCAGATAACCTGGATGTCTGTAAAGTCGCTTCACTTGTAACTTGATGTTCTTCCTTCTTGATTCCTCGTTCTATTTTGCCTGTTCTGTTTTGTTCCTTCTTTGTTTACAATGTTATTTTCTGTTTCTCAACTGTATATTGTTTTCTTAATTTCATGTAGTGCAATAAATCTAGTAAGCTTACAACTGGAAATACGAAAAAGTTATATCTAACCCTTGACAAAGGCCTTTGTGTTGGTCTTGTAACGTTATACAGAATTTGATTTTGTCCGCAAAAGTGATACAATAGCTGTAAGGTCATTGGCGGTTTCACGTAGCCGATCCATCCATGGTGTGTCTGTAGTATTATACAGCCATACACACACAGCTCCGCCTCTTGACTTTTATCTCAAGTATTAAATGTTGTAACACACAGCCCCCACGTTGAAGTGTCGTTTTGCTTTCAGTCTTATCAATAGACATAATGATGATGGAGAACTCGTGATGCATCAAGTTCAAAAGTCCTCATGAATAATTGATATGTGATAAGTGTTTGCCATCATTGTTTTAACAAATGCCCAGTCTTACATTTCAAAACAAGTTTTATTCCTCTTTGTTAAGATGTGTACTGATGAAACACGTTCCAAACATCCCAACGTTTTCGTGAACAATCTTGTATGCGCCATCAAAATGGTTTTTCTCGCTCTCTTTCGGTTGTTCCTATGCGTCTCCGTTCTTCTCACGCCTGGGCCATTGACACCGATCTCCAATCGTGTTTCCGCCCAGCCACCCGACCCTGTGTACTTCGTGAGTGGGCCCAGCGATACTGTAGTCGCTGAAGGGGAGACGGCGATGCTGGAATGCGTCGTCGGTAACTACGACCCCAGCATTCACCGTGTCAGCTGGTCGTCTAGAGTTTCCCGAGACCTCGCATCGTCAACAACGACCAACGCCATATCTGGAATGGCCCATTCCTCACTGCGTCTTGTCACCTTCACCCCAGCAGACACAGATTTATATTTCTGCGAGATCTACTCCACCATTCCCGATGATGGTGATATCCTTCTAAACGTCACATGGGCCGTGGTCTCTATGAGTCCCTTTGTAGACAGTGCACAGTGCGACAGTACAGCTAGCCATCCTGCGAACACTATTTACATGTGGCGAAGCGGGCCGAGCGTCGTGGTTACCTGCACAATCATGGGGAAAGAGTGCGAGCCGAAGATTGAAACCGTGAACCCGACAGTCAGGCTGGAGAGTGAAAGATACGCTACTGGTAAGTTTCTCTCTCAGGAACGTCTTTGTCGCCGGAATTTAAAAGAAAATAACTGACTTATCATGAGGTACTTTACGATGGAATGTGATAACAATTAAAATGAGTCATCAGATTGACTGTGATTCTTTTATGAAACATTTTAATGTGTGAAAAAGAAAACATCACAAAACTATAGGCTTCTAAGGTCCTCATAAAATATTTCATATTTACTAGAATCAAATGAAACACTTCATCAACATGCATATCGGTCAGAAGCTTATGATGCAACACAATGATCGAGAAAGTGCAATGACATTGAAATACCTGCTAAGTAAGTTTGTATGTACTTGTCCTAACCTGACAGAATCGATCCGACTCCGAAAAGCGGAATTATCATGGAACAAGACATCGCACCTGGACGGGGAAATTCTGTCTTGTCACGGAATGAGGAACAGGCGGATCTCTGCTCGACCTTGCGTTCTAGGCCTCGTCAGGGTTGTCCATCCACCCCGGGTAGTCCCAAGCAACACCACGCTAAGGTACGGTCTGGCAGTGTCAGAGGTTCTCCTCCATTGTGACGTCAGAGGACTGACGCGCTCGGCTTGCTTCTTCTCCTGGAGCTGCCAGCCTGACGGCTTGGTCACCGGATGTGATGGCGATGAGGATACGGTCACCGTGGGAGTTTCCGACTGGAGTGCTGTCCAAGGGTCGCCCCGTCAGGTGAGCGTGGAGTGCGAGGTCAGCTGTGTGCAGGGGCTCATCAGGGATCGAGGGCAGGCTACGGTATTTATTGCACCAGCTCTACAGTCAGCCATAGCAAGCGGGGACTCGGTGGCGAGTATCACGGATTGCTCTGTTGTACTCGGAGGACACGACGATGACGAGAATGGGATGTTGCTGTGGTGTTACTTAGATACGGAGGAATGCGGTTCCAGTAACGTTAGTAGCGTATTCACGTGGTACGTCAATGGAGACCGGCAGGTACCAGACGAAGAATCGACGGTGGCCGAAATTGCAAGCAAGTATTCTACGCATCGTATATATGACCTCGATATCAACGATACTATTTGCTGTGAGGTGTCGGTCGAAAATGACACCATGCGGGTTTGCAGCACATGGAATAGATCAAGAGCGACAGAGGACGCTACGACATCGACCCTTGAAGATAGGACATGGCCCACATACGATAATGATGAGGTGAATTCACGATGGTTCTGGTCCGATTCGTGGTCTTTCCTTTGTCTGGTGAGCGCAAGCATATCAGCCATCATAGTCGCCGTGGTGTGGGGCGGGGTTTGCCTGTGCAAACGCCGTGACAAAGATCGGAAAGGCAGCAGAAAACGGGAAAATCATCAAAGACAACAAACAGATGGTGCTCGAACTCGAGCGCAGTCGAATGACCAATGGACTGCAGGATCCGGTAATCGTTTCAACAAACTCTCAGATTCTTGTTACTCACAAGTCTCAGCAGATTGCGAGAGCTACGATTACGCTGATTCCAACATCGGTGGTGGTCGCCGTGGGGACATCTCCTTGGGGTTAGAGGATGATTGTCAGGAGTTTAAACCTTGCGACCCGACCTATGAGGGGAATCCTGATCGAGTAACTGAGTACTCCACTTCATCCGGCATGTCCGATGAGAATCAGATGGGCACCCACCAAGAAGAATGGGCCCTCCATCATCTCTACTATCCACGACTATCCTCCTCGTCATCTTCTCCTTCTCTTATCCACGAGTATGATTCGTCAATGCGTTCTCCGTCGACCGTATTCCAGGAAGAAAGCCAGTATCCACACGCTAGTTCTGATGATCCTGTAATGTCCTCGCACGGTTTCAAGGAGTCTAAACAGAAGGTCCATCATGAATACATGGACAACGGCGTCGACTCTGTGCTCCCACAAAGCCAGAATCTATACGCTAACTCCGCAGATCCTGTAATGTCTTCGCATGGCTTCAACGAGTCTAAGCAGAAGATCCACCATGAATACATGGACCGTAACGGCGTTGACGCTCGCCTCCCACGAAGCCAGAATCCACATGCTAACTTCGAAGATCCTGTAATGTCTTCGCACGGCTTCAACGAGTCTAAGCAGAAGATCCATCATGGATACATGGACAACGTCCTTGACTCTCAGCTGCATCAAAAGAAAGTGTATTTTGTCGGCGGTCAACGTCCTCCCCCGATGGAGGATTTCGAGTTGAAAGAACAGAAACCAGTGTACCAGTCACACATCGTTTCATAAAGTTGGTATTTATTCACGTTTTCGTTAAAAGCAGGGGAGTCTCTTTCAGAGCCATACAGGTCTGCTATTCAAGAGAGCTCTTCTTCACAAAACTAGACACAAAAAAAATCTAAATCAAAAGCAAGGATGTATGAATACATGAAACCTACGCTAATCTAAATGGCTTATTGTTCTATGTAGTATGTTGATTGTTTGAAATGATCATATTGCAGAAAAAATAGACCGGATAGCCTTTTTTGGCTCTGCGAGATAAAAAATTGCAATACAAGTCGCAAATGTAGAAATCCATTTTTAGACATATAGTTGAGGCCAGAAGTTTACATACACCCAGGAAATTCAAAGAAAAGTTAACACTTGACAAACATCATAAAACTTACTGTATCTTCTAAAATATTTGTACCATAATGACGAATTTGATATCAAACAAATGAGTATGTCATGTTTCTTCATCACATTGCTTTGTCATAAGGAGCTGGAAAAAAAAATTAGGTGTCATTTCCTCCCAAAATTTTCATATTTTTGATAAATCAAAAATAAAACTTGACAAAAAAATTATATTTGTGCTAGTTACTTCTCAACACAAACATTTCAGATTACACTTTTTGTTCAGCGGTGACATATCATGATAGAAAATGTAATATAAATCATACATTTGACATCTATATATTTCTTTGAAACGATGTTTGAAAATATAATAACAAAAAACAGAATACACTTGGCACGAATATTACTTTGTTATCTTTAAAGAAAATTCCCCCTAAATATGATTTAATCCCAACCTAATTTTACGATGTTTGGGAACCGAACAAATTTAACTGACTGTGAATATACAGGGGCAGATCTAGCTCATTGCAAGGGGGAGGGGGGGGGGCGGTTCGGAGAATCCAAGGTCAGAGACCAGCTAGGAGTGAGATTTTGCGCGCGTGTCTTCGGTCGTAGAAAAAAAGTGATCCATTTCAAAACCGCCCGGTGGCTAAGCAGGGGTGGGGGGAGAAAGGGGGGGGGGGGGGGTTGTTGTCGGATTTTTGTTTGTCCTATCGGCCAATTATTACCCCCTTTTTTTAGATCCAAAGAGATGGGGGAATATCCTAAGCTCCCCTTATTACCCCTCTCTTTTGGGGGGAGTTCCCAAGGGGTCGAGGGTAAACCCCCTAGATCGGCTACTGATGCACAGTTATAATCATGATCATAGCAATATATAGAGGTAAGCAATCACACGGGGTTCGCTTGATAAATAATAAGATGATACATTTGCATGTTAATTTTATCACTCATTATAATGTTCACTCCAAAAGCTGATGATGAATCACTAAAGCAGCCTCTGCAAGACACGAAAATGTTTCAAATTAAAAAATTTAGACAGAATGTATAGCCGTATGAAGATTTGATAAACGTCATTTTGTTTCAACGTTTAAGAACTTTTCAATCAAAATGTAAATAATGTATTTGTAATATGACGGTATTAAAAAAAATATAGTTACATGCTGAATAACTGCATTTCATATTATCTGCTTATGAAAGTATTTCATAGAAGGAAGTAATACGTCCTTCATCATAATGTATACTCTGTACAAAGGCTCTCAAATAAAGATTTCAATATACACGCTTTATATGGGCATGTAGCCATGGTTCTCTCCAAGTATGTACGATCGTCCAAGTTTCGCTTCTTTTGTTTTCCCATTCCTTTTCAAAGCATTACTTTCTGTGAATATTATTGATGGGAGAAGTGCATTATGAGAAGACAATACACGATGGATTCATTTTCAGTAACTGATGTATTCAATGACGCTACGATATTCTGTTTCTCTGTTTTGGAATCAAGTAGTCATGTCTTTCGTTTCCTCTTCAATAAAGAAGGAAATTTTTCTCGGCCGTCCCCCATCTCTCCATCTCTCTCTCTCTCTCCCTCCCTCCCCCTCTCTCTCTTCTATTTCTACCCTTCTGCTTTCTCCTCGCCCCTCCCTCCCACCGTCTATCTGTCTCTCTCTAACAGACACACAAACATGTTCTTACTTTCGCTCTTTCACTTCACATCTCTCATTTCCCCGTCTCTCTAATGCCCTGATGATTTTTTTTTTCTCTCTCTCGTTCTCTCTCTCTCTCTCTCTCTCTCTCTCTCTCTCTCTCTCTCTAATTCTCTCTCTGGTTCTCTCTTTCCCTCTCTCTTTGTCTCTGTCTCTGTCTCTATCTTTCTATCTCCCCCTTCTCTCTCTCTCTCTCTCTCTCTCTCTCTCTCTCTCATTCTCTCTCTCTCTCTCTCTTCCTTTTCTCTCACTGCTTTCCTTCGTGGTTTCAAGTTGTCTTCTTCCAAAATCGCGGTTCCAAGTTCCAAAATCCAAGTTGTATTCTTCCAAGATCGTGGTGTGTACAACATAAAGTTAGGGGAATATTAACAAAATGTCTTTAGGGCAGTGTCTACAGGTAAGGTTGTGTTGAGGAGGAAAGAACACAAACAAGTAAAGTAAGTGAGAAGGAAAGGAAGGAGAAGGCGAAAAGTGACACAAATCGAATATAAAATCCAGGAGACGTGGTAGAGAGGTGAATAACCATGCTAACTGCGAAATGTAAACAGATACTCACGACTTTATGTACCAAACCGTTGTCTCTTTATTAACGAATTGACAAATACCCCTTTTTACTCCTTTCCCTCCTCACACTTCTCTTCGTCTCTTTTAACTTCTATTTGATATTCTCCTCTCTCTACTTTTCTACTCCACGATGATATGTGAGATGCATCGTCCAAACCGAGTGTTTGTGTGCAACTCCTAAAAAGGGGGACCAGTGAGAGGGATAGGGGTTTTATTCTAGATAAAGTGGTGCTGTCCAGGATTGATGTACAATCAGGGAGATCGGCCACCAGGCACACAAAGCAAAGCAGCCGCAGACAGAGACAAGCACACAGAGTAAAGCTCAGATGTCGGGATCATGGCGACATTAGCTTGAATATTGATTTCGAAATCCTTCTAGCCCCTGCTGTGCATTACTTGTTAAGTGAATGGAAAGATTTGTGCATGAATTCGTTGAGACGCGCGACCCCTGTTCGAATCCTGATGTGGGTTAGGTCATGACTTCCCCAATTGTTTTCTCTCGCCCCTTTATCTTAAATGACCATTGGTTACATTTTGTGAACACATACATGTGGCCATTCAGGCAAGTTTCTGAAATGTTAGTATGTTGTACGTGCACGATGAGCTTTCTTGAGTGTTGCCTATGATTTCTAATGCATAGATGGTGTCACCGTGTATTTACCAGCCTACGTCTTTGCATGAATTTGTCAATACAGACCACCTTATACTTGTCCACAAGTATGTACCCTTTTATTAAGTTAAAACACATTGCTTGTGTTCAATTCAATTCAATTTAATTTCACCCTCCGTTTTACCATTCACCCTGCAATTTTTTTTTTGTAAAAAACACAAATTCCAATTTTCTTTGGCAATGATTACTCAGTAAGTAGAGATCAGTGATTTATAGCTCCAAGATAAAGCCACGTCTAGGATGAAACTAGTGTCCCTGTATATATACAGGGACACTGCATGAAACCTGAAAACAGCGCCACCTGTCGGCACTGCACCGTTCGTTATGACAGCGATGTACCCACAGAGTTTTTTTTATAGGCTCTATGCCTGTGCCTAATCTCTAGGGCTTTATAAGTTTGCTTTTATTCAAAAAGTATCATCATCGCACATATTTTGAAAAAAGTTCATTTTTAAAGCTATTTTGCCTTTATTCAGATTTTCATAATTAATAAATATACAAAATGAAACCTGAGGCTAACAGAGGCTAAAATCGATGTCAGAATGGGCGCCAACCGCCGTCAATAGCAGGAAACAGCTCAACGAGCACTAATGAAGGTCTTCAAAAGCTTGCGAATCCTTCTGCGACAGGGTCTGTCATCTTGAGGCCACACAGCTGAGGAGGGAAACTTCCAAGAGGTGCTGAACGTCTTCCGCGATGATGATGAAGGACTTGACAGATATCTCAAGCGGTCAATGAGCTTAACATCTCCACAGGTCCAAGAGGAGAGGATCCAGATGTTCGATGCAGACATAGTAAGAACACTTGCGGCACAGATTGCGAAAGATGGACCGTTCGGAGTATAAATGGTTGATGGGACACGGGACATCACTGGAGTCGAACAAGAAGTTATCTGCTTCCTCCACGTTGACGACAATCTGGATGTACATGAAGAGTTTGTGGGACTGTATGACCTGCCACTTCTGGGGAAATGATCTCGAAAAGTGTGTGTGTGTGTGTGTGTGTGTGTGTGTGTGTGTGTGTGTGTGTGGGTGTGGGTGTGCGTGTGCGTGCACGCTTGTGTTATTTCACCTCATTAAGTATGCATCAGATTGCACGATTTCAAGTTCAAAACTGTCTACGCCACTGCCCAGATATACACACAAATCATATAGACTACCGACGTGGTGTCGTCATGACCATTTTTATGCAGGTTTCTGGTTCTAAACAACATCACTCAAGTGAGAGTTCACATTGTCGAGCGGGCTAGTGGCAAATACTCTTATTGAACGATCCTCCGATCACCGCTGTTTGCACCCGCATAGTTTATATAACTAGTTGGCTAGACAACTTGTTCATATGACGTCACAATTTGATACCATACATGGCAGCAGTTTGTCGGGAATCTGTATTTATACATAAATACAAAATGTGCGAGCGAACATGACGCGTGGATGGTTGACTGAGCCTAGTCATCATTGTCTGTCAATGTTTTGATGGATACAAACTCAAAATGGGGTTTCCGCCTTCAATCTACTTCGCTGAGGGCAAACATCACCATCCATAGCGAGTGTCAAAAGTGCATTTTTATTTGTACAGGCCATTTTTTGTTGCGAGTATCCGTGACGTTTAAGTATGGACGAGTATGTTTTGTCAATCGATCGAGAATTTACAGGCGTGACACACTTGTAATCCCAGGCAGCTGCATTTATCCAGTGAGCGTGGTAATCCCGTTTAGATATATATCTATGGATATCATGCACTGATGTGTTTACATGAAGTCAAAAGATCAATTTGAGCAGCAAATAGATTGTTAATGCGTCTGTAGCATATCTGGGACTTCCTGGATGCAGGTGTATTACGCGTGTGTATATATGTCTGTGTGTGTGATAATTGTGTTCATATTGGTTTATTTGAGTCAGAGTAATACAATGGTGTATGGAATAATAGTAATGATAATAATAGTAATGATAATAATAATAATAATAATAATAATATTAATAATAATAATAATAATATTAATATTAATAATTATAATGATAATAATAATAATAACAATAATAATAATAATCATCATCATCATCATCATTATCAATTCTTAGAGACGCATAATACCATTAAAATAGTCTTCATGCGTGTAAAAGTAACAATTGATTGAAAATAACTAATAATAATCAAACAGATGCGTCTTTCGTGTTGATTTGAATTGATAAAAGTCCGTCAATTATCTAATGCCTTGGAGGAGGTTATTCCATAATTTGGGTGCCGCATTTGCAAAAGCTCTATCACCGAATGTCTTAGATTTTACACGAATTTCATAGAGAAGATTTTTTATTGTGAATGAAGATTACGGAAAGGCAAAGGAAAGTTCTCGTTACCAAGAGTACGTATTTCCATTGGTGATGTTCGTTATTCTGAAGCCACACATTCTAAATGCGTGCGGGCTCGTTAAATGGTGTTCTTGTATCATAATATTTTGATGCATTAAGTAGAAATCTGGTTATGTCAAAGATTCGTTATTTCTAACACATATGTTTTGTGTTGTTGTTGGTTCGTTCATCGGAAAAAAAAAGGTTCAACAATGTTCAATAATTTTTTTACTACGAAAGTGAAATAGCTTCTTTCATTTAAACATACGGTGCTCTTAACTCAAACAATTGAATGTTTTGCAGGGAGAAAATACATGATAATCGTTGTTTTGCTGTTTGGTCTACTTTCCGTTGTAATAAGATTCCAGGTTCAATTCCGCATGATCCTCGTTTTCTTGGCTTATTTCTTTAAACACACATTCTTATTTCTTTGGAGATTAACAGCAAAACATATCACATGGTCCCCTATTTCATTTTCGCATTTACGAACCTTGTTCCATTTTCGGTGGATAGAACTCCCGAAATTAGAGGCTGTATAGAAATAACGAACCTTCTCAATAAGAAATCTTTGGAATAACGTGCTGTAGCCGTTCCCTTGCTCCCTTCTTTCAACAAGCACGAGGAATGTAGAATATACACAAATACTTTTTTTTTAAAACAACTTTACAAATTTAAGCTACTACATACCAGATGAAGAATAGAGCAGCGAAGGAGAGTTGGTATGTTACACAATTCAGCTGTTACCACGTTACATAATACTCCAACCCAACAGTGAGGAGCTTCTCCAATGAATATATGTTTAACCATTGAAGTAGTGTGTTTCCGTTTACATTTAAATACACACAAACATACACGCGCGCGCGCGCACACACACACACACACACACACACACACACACACACACACACACACGCACGCACATATATACAGTATATGTCATGTCAGAGTTGAGAATTCTCGCACTTTTATGAATATATATATATATATATATATATATATATATATACTGCCAATCTTCTCACGAATCAAGAAGCAGAACAATAGTCTTGATGTGTTCAGGTACCAGGAACAAGTCATCGGCTTTATTAAAACCATGAAAACTACTGAAACAAAGCCGGACATTTTGTAAAGCCGCTTACTTTTCTGTGCGTTAGAAATCATCATAAATATCATGTCCCAACAAATTGTCAAGGAATTTATATTTCCCGTTTAAAAGACTTTTATTCAATGTTGAAGACCTGAATAAACAACCATTTTGTCACCGATAATCATACATTGCACATTTTTATTAACGTTTGAGGTATTTTAGCAATACGATCATCAATCCGTTTAAATGCTTTCCTGAACATCCGCTGCAATAACATTTAGTTGACTAGATAACGATATTTGGACACCTTGTAAAAAACCCTGAATCAATTATTATTCTTGTTAAGTATGATGAAAGGAACAAAATTCATTTCCAAAAGTAAAGAGATGAATATCAAACAACCAAATCAATGAATCTATACTTAGACTAACGTGTATCATTTACAAATCGTAATTATTGACAAAGTAAAGTTTACATAAACTGCAGGTGCGTAGCTTAAACTATCAATATTTTTTTTCACATTCTTTAAATGATCATTGTTATATTGTTTGTTATCATTATATGATTTTAACGCAGTACATTGAGTGAAAAAATAAACAAATCAAGTCGGAAAGAACTAGTAGTGAAACATCATTTTGATTATTGAAATATGTACATAAATTTGATTTAATAGATATATTCTTTGAAATACCACAACACACAGAAGCGAGCATATTTAACCACATCATCTGTCCTGCTTTATAGAACCTTTTTTTTCTTCATGCTTGATAGTTTGTCCGCAATATCCTGATACTTTATTATTTTACCACAAATCATTTCACACTGTACGTCGATATTTTCTGAGACTTGAACCACAGATTCCTAAACTGGTAATAATTACACAGTAACTCACCGGAAGTGGAGCTACGCTTTCCGTTAGGTCAAATTGCATTGAGTCACAGTGCATTTCGTATTGGCGAATTTAATAATTGTACTTGCGTTCATAATTCATTTAAAAGTATTTTTGATGAAAAGTATTGCACACAAATCCGCCCTACTCTGACAAAAGGAAGCAACTAACAAAAGACACTTTTCTTGTAAATGAGCAAAATGTGTCTGTCACATGCATTGACATCAGTGCAACACCACATCATGTTAGATTGAATGTCTCGCAGCAAGATGAATATTTCTTGTCCAGATTTTGGCCGTATGTAGGGAATGCTGGGCACAATCTAGGAGTACCAATAAGCCAGATTTGAGTGATTTGTCACTTGCTTCCTTTTGCCAGAGTAGGGCAGAAATCTGATCTGCTCGTGCTCAATGAATATGATAGAAGAAGAGCTCACTACAAACAGACTAGGCTGGATGACTGAATAAAGTCTTTAACTAACCTCAACGTAGTCTCACACAGTGGCATCACTATGTTCTACTCCTCTATCAAATACAAACTATACTACATTCATTAGGGGTCCGAATTAAAATGTATAAACTAATTTTACAAAACCAATACATTATTGATGAAGGCCGATTTTTTGCTAATTGACGATTTCATTATGTCAAGTGATGATAAATTAAAAGCTGAGAAAATGCTAGAGGGAGGGATTCGATGATAGATAGACATGTCAAATATGTATATTTCTGATTTATCTTTACAAATGTTTCAGAGGAATAATATAACAAGTTTGTAAGGATTAAGGAAAGCACAAGCCATGGTTATTTGAGTATATCATAAGGAACCTCTTATATTGATTTTACTGAAATCAAATTCAAATTATGTAAAATTATGTAAAACATGTAAAAGACAGAGAGAAGAAGTTGTATTTACAATCAACACGTTTGTTTAACAATTTTTACCAACTTCTCGTCTCAACTCATATCTGATCAGTTGACATCATCAATTTTGCAGTAAGATATAATTCATTAACTGATCAATAACGAATGAATATATATCTCGTCCAAATCACAATCACGATTACCTCTACCCCAGCCTTTAGCATTGTGTTTTATATAATTGAGGTGATGCAGATACACATTGTATACACAATTAATGTTTATACCATAGTACTGTTTTTCACATATAAACCCTAATTTACTTAAGATGGGTAACAAAGCAATCAACTTTATTTGAGCTTTGAGTACTTTGGATTCTGATTTTAATCACTCGTTTTTATTCCTTTTTTGCTGAATTCTTCTTATTATACATGTACCTACCATTATTAATCATCACATAACTGGTGCCTGTCCCTTCAAATGAAGGATGCGCCCGCAAGTTAAACAGTACATTTTACATGAATGTCTTCAGATATCCATAAACTAAGCTCAAATTTGACGCCGAAAATGTCTACATGAAGGTAGTCATGTTGTTAGTGTTATTGCAAGTGCATCGACACAAGCTCATTTCTAAAGAGGGCAGTTTACTTGTCCGCATCACCACCACGTTTCCTCAAACCGCGTCCTCTGGCTAAAAATTTTTTTTACTTCCTTTCCCATTATCCCCGTCTTCCTATCATTGTGACTAGCTTCCTCCCACACTCTTTAATTATGAAGTTGACATTTTCATCTTATTCTCGACTTCGCTCCTTTCTCCTTTCTAATATCAAATTTCGCCTCCTTCCACTTTGTTCTTCTCCCTTGCTTTATTAATTAATATCTTCCTCTTTTTAATTCGTCATCTTCTTTCCGTGTTGCTCTTTTTCAAACAATTTGTTTTGAATTTCCTAAATTTTACGTTGTGTCTTCCCTTTTCCCTTCTCCATTTTTACTCCCCCTTTCTCCTTTTCATCTTATTATCTGTTTCCATCTTAGTCTCATTCTTCCTCCGTTTCTCCTTTTACCCACTCCTTACTGTTCGTCGTTGTCTAACTATAGGCACAATAATTGTTGATCTACATAGATATTTTCAATATCACATCACATAATAAAATGCGTCTATATGATATGTATAATTATCATTTGTAAAAAATTTTACAATTTGTATGAAAACATAACTTTAAGGAAAGACCGTAGAATTCATGAATATTCATGTTCATTTACAATGAAAGTACTGATAAACCGTACATGTTAATAGGAACCTTCAAGACACTGTTTAGCATTAGCGTAGACAAAGGGGGCAGGGCGGGTCGGGAGCATACTCTGTCCAATGTCGGTTTTGAACGCGTTTATTAGCACAGCTGAATTTCACGTCTGCTGCTGACCTCAAAACACGAGGGGATCTTACCAATCTTCCGACAATCTATACGTGTGCTCACAATAATTATTGAATTTCTGCACCAGCAATTGGGATGAAAGGACAACATAACAATGAAAGTATGCGACAACGAATGAAATATGCGATCAAACTTAAAATATATTTACATACCCCATTAACACTTCAGTCGTCAGTGTTCCGTAAATATACATTTTCCCGACGATGTAAATTTGCTGGAGCCGACCAAACCAATCGCGTATGGTGATATATTGAAATTGGGGAAACTAGGGAACCATGTTCGAAAGTATTTGCTTTTCCCTGTCTTCTAATGCTAGTATACCTGCGAGTGATTTTTCTTGCTATTATGATGATTTAGAGTAAAAATTGTTTGCATCCCATCCTTTTTGTAGGTAAATGCGACATTTTCCCCGAGTTGCTCAAATATCAGTAAATGTATGAACTAAATCTTAAGTGAGCATGTTTTTGCGTGCCGTTAAGATGTATGTGTCTTGAATCGAGATGAAGTGTATATAAGTTATGTATAGTTGTATCCATAAGTGAAATATTTGTGGAGCTGCTCACTCGCAAAAGTGTAGAGACGTAGTCAGTTCATTCTGCAAATGTCGTATTCATGTAGTATACGTTAACGCGCGCGCGCGCGCGCGCGCGCGTGTGTGTGTGTGTGTTGTGTGTGTGTGAAAGAGAGAGAGAGAGCACTTGATCGTTGGTTACGTTATAGGCATGTTCTTGGCCTGCTCCAACCCCATCCTACCCGTATTTGAAAAAAGCTGGCTACGCTAATGCAGTGTAGATTATTTCATCGAAAACACAAAAGACGCTACTAGAGATGGCATGATATCGAACACCAGGGCCTTGTCTCATAAAATGCTGCCATTGATCTGAATCGATCAGGAGTTTAATCCTCAATGTCTAATGTATACAATTGGGGTTGATAGCAATCCCTAGTCTAGAAGCGGTCAATCGCAGTCATTAGGGAGTTTTCGCTCAACGACGCGGACGTACTTTTACAACGCACGAACTCCCGGAGAGCGAACGGATGAACGACTGTCGCGTAGAGACCGTCCTCATGGTAAGGCAGTTTCGATTTTCGGTGATCTCGGACGCAATCGAGTGTATACCACAGAACGCTCGCTGATTGGATGTTGATTCATTTGCGGGGAAGATCTAGAACGGACGTGATTTTTACCACGGACCGTCGCAGAACTCGGTCCCTCATGGCGCAGCTCGCTGTTGCTATAGTAACTTCTCGATTTTGCACACGGACCGTAGATGTTCCGTACTAGATCAACGGGCGTCGTACAGCGAAAACTCTCTTTATATAGGACAGGGGCCATGGAGCGAACGAACACATGCGAGTTCCTATTTACATCCGGGAGCTTCGTCGCTCAGCACTTAGCGTTGAAGGGGACCACTTTGTTGGGGTACAACACCTTCCGGCAGATGAACCTGAGAAGGTCGATGACCAGGACTCCGACCTCGCACACCGTGATCACCGAAAACCCGATGTAGAGGCCGAGCAGACCTCCGATCCCGCCCAGCAGACTCTCGATCTGTCAGAAGCAGGAATAGAGAGGACTTAACCATCAGACTATTTCCGGTCGACGGAAAAGATGACATGGTCACAAATACCAGAGAGTCTGACTCATCAAAGGAAAAGTCCCCTCTGATGTTGAATTGGTTTAAATCATAACAGAAAAATGAAAGATACATATAAATGAGAGTTTGTCGAAAATCCGTCAAAGGATAATTATCTTTTAATTTTGTGATGTCACGTACGAGCTGCCGTCCTATAAGTTGTGTGCTGTATGATTCCATAAATTGCCCTTTTTTCTTTTCTTTTTTTGATGAAAGAATTCATTTTCCATAGAGTTGTGTATTTTACAACGTGTGCCCAATGATATATTGAGATGCACAAGTATTAAATGGTTTCTATCCTTTTGAGAAAATGGAAATTAAAAAAAGATACATAACTTATACCTGAGGGACGTCACATTTCGTAACTCTCGTTATTCTTTGACGGATTTTTGTCAATCCTTCTATAATTTGTTTATTTCCTGTTTCTGCTTTTATCAAAACCAACTTAACTTCAGGGTAGACTTACCCTTTAATATTTAATACTACGCTGTGAGGACAATTCGGCTAGATTTTAGTGAAAGGGTTTTTCGGTCGTAATTCCCATTTAAATAATCATTCATTCATAGGAATGAACACATTACCCTAAATAGCGGGCGCGCGTCTTTTCAAATTGATATTACTCCATTATAGAGCTCTTTCGTTCCACACTATGTTCGGTGGGAGTCATGCGTCAATACAAATCATTTCTTTCAAATTGCATTCGAACGGTAATGAAATTTTATTAAACACATTCCAGACTTTAGAGGCATGCCGCTTGAATGTGTTAATGTACATACATTTGATCCAAAGTACATACAGTGTCACATTAGGCGCATGTAAACATGGCAAGAGGGTTGTTAAAACGATTATTTCTGGGTAATTTAGGAGCATTAATAAAAATCCGATGGGGATTGTAGAGGTACCTGTATATCACTTCTATAATATCTATTAGCCATGCTCTTCAGAGACCGAGGAATGTATGTCGGACAAAACGTTACTACAAAAGTGTGCTGACACAAACTTTATGAACGATCTCTGGTAGAATTTGATAATTGGTAAGTACATGTATGTGTGCACATTTGGAGAAAAAAACATGTTCTAACTGACGGGTTTTGTATAATTTAGGGGCGTACAACGTTGGGAAGTGTGACGGTGAAAGTGCTAATTACTTATTGAGTAATATAATCAAGCGAAAAAAAACCTGGAATAACTATTCATGTTATTTGAAATCATCTCCCTACGCTAAATACGCTACCGGCCTATAGGCCACATGCGCTATGTAAATGTAAACATAAAAGAGAAAATGTGGCGGCCGCAGTATTTAAGTCATTACGGATTTGTGCCGCTCCGACAAATTTGGTGTTAGATGTAAGTTAGTTGTGGTGTCAGTTGCATTATGGGAACTAATATACAACCGCATCGTCGCTGTGAACAAAACAAATATTAACATGACCAGCGGTGCTCCGGTGATATATTTCGGACATATGGTCGAAATACTAGCCCAAACCTGTCAATATCTTATGTAAACATGTTATTTCACCACTAACGAGTGTACGCTAAGCACACCGATCTGATATGTGTTAAATTCATATTGGCGATGAATTGCTTGAGTGACACCAGTCTTGGGGGGAAAGACAAACATCTCAACGTGTAATAATAATGATAATGATACATGCTCATTTTCTACGACCCTCTCGCTGTGGCGACATGCTCAATGCAGTATTCTTCTCACCATATGCCTGACAACTAACGTTCTCAACTAATATCAAGGGCATATAAGATATGCACATACTAACAACTAAAACGTCTGAAAGGGGCATGCTCTGATGAAGCAAAGAGTAATGTGAACTGCGCGTATGGACTGGTGGACACATTTAAGAGAGTGGAGGTGAACTCATCGTTACCATGGTTTCTACCAGACGAGTTTCGTGTATGACGAGAGCTGGACTAAGGGGAAAGGAAGGGGGGGGGGGAGCAATCTCTATCCCCTCATCCATCCCTCCCCACCTCCACTCTTTCAAGCCCTGTATACCACCAACCCTCATGGTAAACTATGGGTCGTGCCACAGCATACATACCGTGTATTTAGGGTTTTGTAGCATCTGCTCGTAGTTCAGCTCCTCAAAGTAGATTCTCACTCGCGCCAAATTCTTCCTGAAGAGATTCCAAAAACAGACGACCAAAAATGGTGTAAATTACTATTCGACACTTCCGACTCATTTCGCGTGAATGCGCTTAAGTTATCACCTGTTAACATTCCCTGTACGAATACTTCATCCACTCCAGATTTATTTTGTTTTTGCTTTTTTCAGTTTCTTTCCCCCCACAGTAGGGCGTTTTATTCAATAAAACTTCAATTTACAATTGCTTTCATAGTCAATGTACAATAATTATCAGCTGAGTGTTTAACAATAATACAACAATCAATGATAATGTACAATCTTGTCATGAAATAAATAAATTGCAGTACAACATACATAAACGAAAACATAATTACAATGTACGTAGAGAACTAGAGATAAAGATGCAAAACCGTATGGAGCAAATCGATTAAAAATCTCTTAGACATTAGTTAAGAAGATTGATGAAATTTGACCAACATTTTTCAAAAGACAATTGCTACATATTTTCACATGAAATAGCTTTCTCGTACAAAAAAACCCTTTTACATCGTTGAGGCTTTATTGTGGCATAAGGCGAATTCCAGCCAATTTTATTTTATATATCACCCATTTTACCCGGATAAGCCTCTATTATATTTAATGGGAGTAATTCCGAAAAAAAAAAACATTTTCCATAGTTAATTTCAAAACTAATTTGCATCTTTCAAACAATCTCTTTTCAAAGTAGTCCCATACTTTCCTAGCTAAACATATTTAAAGAACAGATGTTCAAGGTACAGAATACACAAGTACTACTTGATTTAGGCTGTATTCTTCTCAAATACAAAATTGGAATAATGCAATTGATTAAGCAGCATTGAAACCACCTGATTGTAACATCTTGCATTACTTGAAACGGTATAGAATTAAAACAACGCCATTTCTCTAGTGAAACTTGTTTTCGAATTTTCTCTTCCCATTTTTCTATTCTTTGAAAGATATTTGATACCTCTTCTTTCACCAATGGAACATAAATATTTCTGCACCTTTTTTTCTTTATCAAAATACTAATGACATGTGGTCTGAGTGGAGTAGTTAACTTCACAAAATCGTTATCAGGTCGTAAGAAACTGTCCAATTTCTCACTAATCTCTAATTTTATAATGAAATATGGTGGTCAGTGGAAATACCCGGTGTCTAAAGTTAACGAGATTTCTGTTTATAACTATGTCTTCATTGTGACAAAGGAGTTCAGAAAAGAATTCTCTTTTACTAGAACACGATTTGCTTTCCTAAAAATATACCATGAGGAGATTATATCTTTCCAGAAAGGATTCGTTATTAAATCAACAAAATTTTCTAAATAGCCATGACTATAAAGTAAAAATTTGAGTCTGAGAATGGAATGGAGTGCAAAAACGAATTTAAGCATTATTATCCATGAATCCATTGCACATTCTTCGTATCCAAGTTAATTTTAACAAGTTATTTTGTGTTTGTCTATTTGGTCATTTTTGTTTGCTTTCACAAATCCCCTTAAATCTTTACGCACCATCCAGGCATTGGAGAATTTATGAAAAACAAATTATTCTCATTAAGCCCTTATGTCAGTATGGAGTCTGGCAGAGAAGAGATAAAATGTTAACATTCCTCGTTATCTTGGTATATGTAATAATCATTTACGGATACAATTTTTATATGATGTTTGACGTACAAGAACAGAGGCAACATAAACAAATAAAAGAATAATTTAAAAAAATCAGTTTAGAGTATGGAATTTAGACATAAACGTACCTGGTATGCTCTATGTTTTGAAGGATGCGCTCTGCTTTCTCGTTGGTCAATCGAGATTTAATGTGTTCCTGATATAGGTAAGAGGGCATTAAGGTAAACATACCGATACAAACATATATATATATATATATATATATATATATATAGAGAGAGAGAGAGAGAGAGGGGGTGGAAGGCAGGGGTAGAATTTATTCGTATCATACATTTGAATTGTTATGTTTTACTACACAATATTAGTTAACAATTTAGAACGGAATATTTCATCAATTTACCGATTGATTGGCGTATCAATGTTAACATTATTTTATACCAGTCAATCAATTGTCAGTTAATTGAACTTTGTTTTTTTCATTTGTCTTCCTCACTCATAACAGAACAACATATATAATACCATATAAAATATTATTGCGAAAACATATTATAGTACATTGTATATTCAGGATATTTATTACTCATGGTTAACTGACATAGAGTAGAAGTATACATACATAATTATATGCATTATGGTGCCTGATGATGACCTTGCTTGTGAGGTATTGGGCCCCTATAATGACAACCTCATTAGTAAATTGCTAAAAATCAAGGCGATGTAATGAAAGTAACACCAGTATTCTAACGAGCGATTGATTGATGAGTATTGCAGCATAACTTTAATCATGTCACATAATTATGATTGATCTGTTTCAAACCTACCTCATACCGTTCTGAAGGCCAGAGAGATGATGATGTAGCTGTGATGTAGTGCGTCTCCCTGAGACGAAAGCAATAACCATTAATCACATTTTCAAGAGATCAAGAGCATAACGTATACCGAAGTATGGCGTCATTGGAGCCTTATTGGCAAGGCAATTTATTCTAAACAATGCGGGTAGAGCAAGCAGCGGTGATCATAGCGGGGACTGTAATTGGGAATACCGGACACTAGCCCGTTAGACAATATCAGACCGCTAAACCTCTTACTGGAATGAGTTTGTTCTAGAGTCCATTGTCTTGTCAACATGCTCATATGACGATACCACTTCGGTACTCTATAGATTATCTATAGGTTATTCGTTAGAATGGCGTCCAGGCTGTTGAACATTTCTTTTAAATATCAGATGCATCCAAAATGGCTTCTAACAATCCTTTCCTTTTCCGAAAAAGACCTGAACACCGATCCCTCTAGTATACTATTTCAGCCAGTCCTGTTGGTCATCCAGCCTCGGAGTATATTCAGGTTTAATTATTTTTTATTTGTTTTGTTGAAGTATCTAACAGCCTCAAACCCAGGCTAAACATATGATCAATTGCATATTTGAAAGACGAATTCTGATTGGTCTTTTAAACCAAAAGCGAATGTAACAATGGAGTTGATTGGCCATTGCCATTTTGCGAGTGATTGCAAACCGATGTTACGGGGCCCCGATAGATCTTCTAAAATCATATCTGTATTATCATTAACTTCGGGCCAGTTTCCCGGATCAACAAACTATCTCGCTTTTTTCTCGGGTCGGGCTAATGCAGACGCACCTTTTGTAAAATGTATGTGTGTGTGTGTGTGTGTGTGTGTGTGTGTGTGTGTGTGTGTGTGTGTGTGTGTGTGTGTGTGTGTGATGTGTGTGTGTGGGTGTGTGTGTGTGTGTGTGTGTGTGCGCGCGCGTGTAATTCTCATCTCTTTCTTCTTGGAGAATAGTTGCCTTTGAGATGTCTATAAAGTTGAAGCATTGATTCGAGGAATTGCGTTAGCGTTAGTTCATGCAATACTTACCTACAGGCAGTCGGGCAGTAACATTCAAGTTGGCCGTCATGGAAGAACTGTTCGATTGCCTGACGACAGATCTCTGCGCAGAGAAATACGAAAAGAAAACATTTTTTTTAGATATTTATTTGACTGACTGAAACACGTCAAAATGTGGTATTATAATGATCATTATCAGTTTGATGTAGAAGTAAAAGAAGTAGTAGAAGAAGCAGCAGTAGCAGTAGTAGTAGTAGTAGTAGTAGTAGTAGTAGTAGTAGTAGTAGTAGTTACAACAGTAGTAGTAGTAGAAGTAGTAGTAATAGTAGTAGTTACAATAGTAACAGTAGTAGTAGTAGTAGTAGTAGAAGTAGTAGTAGTAATAGTAATAGTAATAGTAGTAGTAGTAGTAGTAGTAGTAGTAGTAGTAGTAGTAGTAGTAGTAGTAGGAGTAGTAGTAGTAGTAGTATCATCGTCAGTAGTAGAACAATGTAGTAGTAGTAGTAGTGGTAGTAGTAGTAGTAGTAGTAGTAGTAGTAGTAGTAGTGGTAGTGGTAGTAGTAGTACACTGTAGTAGAAATAGTAGTAGAGTAGTAGTAGTAGTAGTAGTAGTAGTAGTAGTAGTAGTAGTAGTGGTAGTAGAAATATTAGTAGTAGTTGGTGTTGGTGTTTTTGTTGTTGTTGTTTTGATGTAGGAGGAGGGGGAAGAAAATGATAACGAGGTGTTATGAAAGAGACAGACGTCTATACAAACATATATGTATATACATGTACAGAGAAAAAAATATGCACACAGAGAGACATTTCAAAACAAAACAATTCAAAACAATTCAAAAGTCCTGCAATAACATTTACGATCACAAGGAAAAAATTGCAACTCGCCCCCTCCCCCATACACGTTTTTGTTCTTGATCTTTATTTTGATTTTCATTAAAAAAAACGATTATTAATTAAAACATAGCTTTTAGTTGAAGTATACAAAAGCAATTGGACTTAAATACAATTATCAATCAGTTGAAGACAAATTTATAAACTCAATGATATACAATCATTCCAATGAAAAAGAAAAAAAAAAGAAAACCAAAGGATGAAATCAGTTTATAAAAATATATTGTATTCTTGCCGAGTAACCCCCCCCCCCGTCCACCCCACCCATGCACCGAGCTTAAACTACCCTTACCAAGTGTTCAAACACACACACACACACACACACACACACACACACACACACACACAAACACACGTACATACACACTCACACTCATCATCCCCCATTCCTGCTCGCGTTCGTGTTTTATAACCTTTAAATTATCAAAGCAATAGTAGATGCCATGCAGGACAAAATTAATGGTGTTTGTTTTCAGTGGCGACCTACGTTGTGTTTTGTTGAGCGGACTACAAATGATGTCGTCCATCATGATATCTGTGACACAGCCGCACTTCTCGAAGAGGTGCTGTTGCACGCACGACTTGGTACACGAGCGCGTCGAGTAGGCGAAGTCGGTGGCCGTGAAGTTGGTCCCGCGCCCGTCCTCCGTGCAGTTACCGTGCGGGTCGCCGAGCCTTTGGAAGTAAGACTGTGTGCGTTGGTTGAGAGGAAATACAAGAAGTGTTAAGAATAGTCGGTGATGCACACTGCCATGGTATATCCAGGGATGTGTTATGGAAGGATATGAAACAACTTTCTTTCTTTGAACCCATGCGTGGCACCGCCGAAAAAAATGTCTTCTCAGCATGTGCTTTTCAGGTGTTTTAATAATAACGAATAGGATTGCGTAGCAACGGTTTCTCAGATAGAACAAAAGAAATGTAAAGTCTTATTTCGCTTGTCCAGTTCTGTTGGATTGCATCAATACTTTTGTGCGGAAAAGAGATATCAGCGAACAAAAATAAACATTTTTGTTTCTACTAAAATATTTCAGTTGCACGCAAATGCACGCAAACTCTGTTAATGAAAATAAACAGCTTAAGATATAATTTTGAAAATGATGGAATCCCACATTTGCGGAAATCTGCGGAAAGTGAAAAAATCTGTTAATTGTGTAAGTAAGAATATTATCTTATATCTCCGTTTGTGCATCATTCAACTGTTATTTAGAAGAAAACTGAGTACAGGATCTTTAGTGATGTTGCCCGTAACTTTCTTGAAAATTGCACAAAAATGTGATAAGAAACATAGCTTCCAGAGACCAAACAGTGAATTATAGATATTGCTTTCCAAGTTGACAGCAGCTAAATGTCGGTGCCGCGCATGGGACATCAAAGCATTGAAGTGATTGTGGAATGCTTTTGACATTCATTAGCACGCTTTAGTATCCATACAGATGTTTGAATATATTATGCTCGAGTTGTTTCTCCTTCCTAACACATCCCTGGTATATCTCACCATGTATTCTACTATGTAGACATAACTTTGTGTGCCCCCCCCCCCCCCACACACACACACACACTCACACACACGCGCGCGCGCACTCACATCATGTATCGTTCATTATTCAAACTTTCGGTCCGTCTAAGAATACCAGGCCGATGTGACCCCAACATGTCGTGCAGGTGGGCGTTAGGTGGGCGAGGGTGGGGTGTGGTAGCATTATGTATGACAGTTGTGCAGTCACGCTTATATCATGCTGAAATAGATATTGTACCAATATAAATAACTGATAACCTGCTCTCGTCCATGCATAATTCCTCTCTCCTCGCCAGCGAGTGTAAAGCGACCTGAATTTATTCATTCATGTTCTCGTAATTCTAATAATTCAAGCGAAGTTTGACATTTTCAACATTCGCGTCTTTCTCAATAGCCTTTGAATGTTTTCATGGATAAGCTCCTGCTTATCTAAATGACTTACTCACTGTATACACACCAACACAAAATCTTCGATCCTGTAAAAAGAATTTGTTTATTGTTCCTCCTATACTTACACGGACTATGGTGAACGTTCATTTGCCCATGCTGCCACAGTTTTATGGGATAGCCTCACTGACACTCTTAGAATTATTAACACTATAGATAAGTCTGCCATTAACACACACTTATTCCAAATGTCAAAGTGATTTAAGGAACTCAGTAACCTAATTTCTCTTTTCCTTTTTTTTAATTCGCATTGAGACATTGTTATGTAAATGTATATGTGTTATTTGCTATATAAATATGGTTTGTTAATATTATCATTATTTTTATGATTATAATTATTATTATTATTACTATCATTATTATTTTTTAGTATTATTATTATTATCATTATTATTATTATTATTTAGTATTATTATTATTATTATTATTATTATTATTATTATTATTATTATTATTATTATTATTATTATTATTATCATTCATCTGCCCCGTGAAAACACCGATTTCCCCTTCCCCATGATTATGTTTACCCGTGTTGCACTAATTATAGATAATGGTGAACGCATACCCCCAGCCAAATAGACGTCAATCTAGCCGTATCTGTTGCTCGATCTCATTAGCTTGATGGAAAACACTAATCACTTTACTGTAAAATCAAAAATAATTATTTGTTGTCATACGGATTGTCATGGGAACAGTGATAACGCGTTGTCATAAATGTCACCGATTTTGGCTGATTGTCAACACAATGCGTTTCATCGTGTTTCTTCAATTAAACACAATAATTGCTGCATGATTTTCGAAATGTCTGTTCATGACAATTTTGGATGGGTGTAGAATGTATGAACGTACTCCGCCCATTTTTTCGTTAATTTGTTGTTATTTATTTTTGTCGGCTATGTTTACATATCCTGATCAATGCGTTGTTTGAATCGGGCTTGAATTCTTAGAATTACGAGAACATGAAAAAATTCATGTCGCTTACACTCACTGGCGAGGAGAGAGGAATTATGCATGGACGAGATCAGGTTATCAGTTATTTATGTTGGTATAATGTCTATTTCAGCATGATATAAGCGTGACTGCACAACTGTCATACATAATGCTACCACACCCCACCCTCGCCCACCTCCCATGCACAACATGTTGGGGTCACATCGGCCTGGTATTCTTGAAGTTCTCACGGAGTTTGTGCCAATGTCGTGTCTTAACCTGCCTGAACTGAATACACGGAGAAGATGCGAAGAACGCGAATGTTCCAGGAATCAATTGCGAACTTCTTGCGGATATTTAGCGATACATGTGATCGTTTTCGCCAATTCGCGAGCAATGAACGCTGCACGACGTTCGTGCGACATTCGTAAATGCACCGACCGATTAACTTGCATTTCCGCCTCTGTGTCGATAAAACATCACGTCACGTGGGACTGCCACAAAATGTCTTAAAGGCCCAGTCACACCGGCCTAACTTTGTGAGAGCGTTCCTTGAACGGTAGGGAGTGTGGGCCGAATTTCGACAACGCTCGTCACCGCGCACAAAATGGGGAAAAAAAATCGAAAACACGGACGTTGCCTTAGCGGTGACGCAAGCGTTGATAGAGCGACGTTCTGCTCATGCGGGCGTTGGCTCGACGGGGGTTTAAAGTTCGTTTAGCGGCATTCCGCTTTTGTCTACGGAAGTGATTTGATAGTCCATTTCTCCTCGTATCTATAGCCAAATTCTGGTCCCGCTCCGACACCTCCATACCAACGCCAAACCAAAGTTCACCACCGCAATGGATCGCTGATTCAACGCCCGACGCCGTTTCAGCAATCCCATGTCCGCTCGTAAAACGCTTACAACCGCTCTACCAAAGTTTGTGCAACGTTTAATCATCGCTCAGGCAAAGCAGGCGAAGCAGCAGTGGTCCAGCGTTCAAGATTTTTGCGTTGGCCCAGCGGAACCAAGCGTCCACGAACTTGCGTGTAGCGGTGCCAAACTTTGACTGGGCGTTGTTGGAGCGGTGGTGAACTTAACCGGAGCGGAAAATTGCCCGCTCCTTACCGCTCGCAATATTTTGTGCAGCTCAAAACTTTCGAAGCGGTAGGAGGGATCATCAGTGGTGGCCGAGCGTATACGGCGTTGCCTTAAATGGGGATAACTTTTGTTAAACGGTGATAAACGGCAACGAGCGGTGATTATTTTTTTTTCACCGCTCCTGGAACGCTCCAGCAAAGTTCTGGCGGTGTGACCGGGCCTTAAGACATTTTGTGGCAGTCCAAACCACGTGACGTGATGTTTTATCTACACAGAAGCGCAAATGCACGATAATCAGGCGACGCATGTACGAATGTTGCACGAACGTCGCGCAGCGTTCATTGCTCGCGAATTGGGCGCAAAACGTTCCCATGTGTCGCTAAATATCCGCAAGAAGTTCGCAATGGATTCTTAGAATATTCGCGTCCTTCGCATCTTCATCGTGTATTCAGTTCAGGCAGGTTGAGACGCGACATTGGCACAAACTCCGTGAGAACTTTTTTTTATTTTTTTTTACATTCGCGTCATTCGCAAATCGTTTGTATTGTATAGGGGGGAAGGGGAGTCCCTCATCATAGAGCAGTATGAGCTTGTTTGCAACACCGACTGTAACACAATTCAGACGGTGTGACCTGTCGTCGATATCATTAAAAATGAATGCTCCATCGCCACACCCCACTCCCCTTCCCTACTACTACCTAGAACTCACACCCCTACTCACACCCCTACCACCACCCCCATCACACCCACTCCCCTCCCCCACTCCCACACCCCTTGATCCCCCTTCACCTGTCACAGAATAATGACAAGGTTACCAGACCGAGTTCGAGTCCTGCTCGAAGAGAGCGATTTATTTCAAAAGCTTCTTCAACAGAGGGCTACCTTACCTTACATATACATGTAAATGAGATTAATTCTTACGTGACAACACCCACTCCCACTCACACGCCCCACGTTTTGTACTTTATCGACACAGAGTCAGCGTAAGCGATGCGTGCTTAATCATGGTAATGTAGGTTGTTAGAGTGTTTGCCTTCTAATCTACTTACTCTATCTCTCCCCTGCCTAGTAATCATACTCATCTATATCGGCAAATTTGCCTCTTTTTTAGGGAGTGATAGGTTTGGGTCAGATTAAAATGAAAAAGAAGAAAGGATATCGTAGAAAAAATGGATGACACATCGACAAAGAAGGAAATAGAGCGGAGCACTTTGCTCTTATAATGAATAGCTAATTGTTATTCGGTCTAGCGATGAGCTTGAACGATCACGCAATCCTCTCTAAAGAGTTTTGATCATGCACTTTTACAGAAAGGGGCAATCAGCAAGTTCCAATATATACACGACAGTGAAGCTTGTATCTCCATGAGCAAGTTGTGTTTATGTAGACCTATAGGTTAATACTTTCATACCTCTGTCAATGAGAAACATTGTTGAAGGGAAACTAAACTTGTCATATTCATAAATAGGTGGTCGGTATTGATTGAAAGCTTCATTGTCAGAACATAACCTTGCCAGTGTAGATCCATAATAAATTGAAAAGTGGATTATTAAGCAGATATTGGAGAAGTAATTTACAGAAAGGAAGACAAGGCTAGCGAATGTCTATAGACCATCATCAGTCACCACCCTGCTTGTGTACTTGGCGCGCCCCATAAAATCCTTATAAAGCTCCAACGCTGTTAAATTAACCAGACGATAATTGTTATAAAAGCTCGCCCTTGAGAGATCCTACACACTCTACCAATTTTTATAGCATAATACATTGATGCAGAAAACGTTATAACGAAGCTTATTCTTAATTTGAAAATTCCATTCATCTGTGAAACATCATTAGCAACTTTAATCATCCCAAATTATTGCTAATAACAAAAGAGGTATTTCCATTAACGTTCCGTGTGTTGAACTAATGCTCTGTATGCTTAGTGCATTCTACGTGTGCAAAATTGCTGCACAGGCGCGGAATTGCAATAACAATAACTTCCCGCCTCCACTGTAATGTGTGTACAAGTAAGATGTATGGAGTAACTCTAAAGATGTTTTTTTTTCAAGATTACTTGATTAGTAATTCAGAAACAGACGAGGAATATAAACAAACAAGGCCCAGGTCATAGCTTGATTACTGCTAGACGCAGGGTGAGAAACACACAGTCACAACGGAAGACATGATAGACTCAGTATACCAAAGTTATAATTCAGAAATATGTTTTTTTTTTAGGCAAGGGGAAAAACAAATTCAACGTTATATTGGATACGTATAACCACCTTGCCTTCCTGTACAATAATATCAATAACACTCAGACATCCTATAAGAATGGTAGATATTGTGTATAGATTAAGTTTGAATTTAAGAGGAGAAAAACATCAACGGCAGTGTTAACGGTTCATATCCTAATAATTGAGACAAATTATGTAGACACAACATGTGTACGTAATACATCAATCATTCCTTTAACAGTTATAAAGGAAATATAATAATATCAATATGGAATAAGCATACATTGAATTATGCTTCGAAGTAGAACGTCATTACCATATATCTGCACCCAATATTTCTTTGCGTTTATGTTTATTTGTTGAGTAACTGGTATGTATATTAGAGACATCACGACGAAGCCAGTGCGTACTTTGATGGAAAGCAATAATTTAGTCTTTGATCAATCGGCTTTATGAAAATATAGTCAACAAGTAATATTGAAAGCAGGTGCTAACGAGTTCTTCCGCTCCGTCCAAGTACGAACTTTTTTATATCTACATAAATTGTTTGGCAGTTAGCTACGAAGGATGTGGAAAAGTGGAGATCGTGTAGAGTGCGGGGTAAAACTTTTACACGGCCGATGGGCTTATCTTTTAATGTGGAGTAAACATTTCATTACTTTCGGCACGGATGGAAAGCAATAATTAATTCTTTGATCAAACGGCTTTATGAAGTATAATTTATAAACGATATTAATAGCGGATGCCGATGCGTTCCTCCGCCCCGTCCGCTTACGAACTTGTCTAGTTCCCCCATTGTGGGCAGTTAGCTACCAAGGCTGTTGTAATAATGGAGATGGCGGGTAAACCTTTTACACGGCCGATGGGCTTACCTCGTAATGTGAACACTATTCTCCTAAACATTTCATTACTTTCGGCATGAATCTATGTAGTGTGTCTATGCAATTTCCATGTATTGGTCGGAAGGAGGGTTAGACGCCGATCCTACAATCGAGTTGAGTATATTGAATCGTGGGAGGTATAGAAAAGTGATTGATACCCACAATTCATGCTCTGAACATGGGTTGTAAGTTCATCCCCTGCGTCACAACTTTGAATGCCGATGCATTTTGGTATTAATTCCTTCTGAGCCAGTGTCGACTATCAGCACAATTAATACGTGCAAAACATCAACCAGTTCAGTAATAATGTGGCTGGCATAGAAAGGATTGAGGGACAAAAAGTGTATGTGTATGTGTGTGTGTGTGTGTGTGTGTGTGTGTGTGTGTTTGTGTGTGTGTGTGTGTGTGTGTGTGTGTGTGTGTGTGTGTGTGTGTGTGTGTGTGTTTCGCGTGTTTTTTTCGAGTCGTTTTTGTTCCGTTTCCTGCTATCTACATATATTTGCGATGAGTTTCGCGTTCTATTGCATTTCTCGGCATACTCTGGCCAAATCTTTCAGTTAAACATTGATAGTTTTTTTTGCATAGTGTGCACTTGAAGATAATCGTCCTGATACTGATTTTTTTTTAATCTAAATCCATTTTAAACTTATTTGCTATTCCTCTTTGAAATCCGTTATCCGTGTGACTAAAAATTTCCACTACTCATGTTATCGCATAGGATAAGTATGATTTTGAGATTTGATCCAAACGCCAACTCTTCTGTAAGGTTTATATCTTTGTAATTTATATCTACATACGTTGGTTTGAATCATATCCTTACTCAAGAAATGTTATGTCGATAGGTCCAATATCCACAATGGATAATAGCGTACATTCAGAACATCATCATTTAATCACTGCACATAGGTATGAATCAATATAACGATAAAAAAATCATTGAACAAATTCTCAATATTCACTATAGGGAAGACAATAATGTTCATAGCAAAAAAACAAGTATCATATGGTAGTTAAAAGGTGGGTGTGTATTAGCGTCGTAAGCGCAGTGGACTGAAGTATACGAGTATTTGGTTGTAGAGGGTAACGACACTATAAACGTGGCTAATCATGCTGATTGTACCATCCCCGAGGATCACGTGATCAAAACTACGTGGGGTTTGTATACGGGTCGGAATCGCAGTGGACTGAGGTATACGAGCCTCCCTATTAACTTTTGATGTGCTAAGCGTGTATTTCTTTCACCACTGATGTACACAAATTCCGTAGAGCAACATTTCATCTGGCTCAGGAAGAGTTAATATGAAGATGTACCCATATGCTGCAGTGGATTACATATCATCATGTTCATCTGTTGTTTAAAATCAGGTTTTATTGCATTATTCATTGTATGTTAATTTTGCTATACTAATACCATAATTTGTTAGTAAAATAGAATATCAAATGATGGATTTAATGTGTTAAGTGCCACGTGTGCGTTTCGGCACAAATGATCCACATAAGTCTAGAAGGGCTGTATTATATTTATTTTATTTAGTTGTATATATTATCTATTTATTTCAACACACTTCATCAGGATGATAAGTTCAGTTTGAGGAAGCAAACTGTTTTTCAACAATTCCTGTGCAAGGTAAAAACATTGAAATTATATCACTATATCATAAATAAAAATGAGCACAATCCAGCTAAAAAAAACCCATTGAAGTGAATTGGAGAATATGTTTATCTATTGCTAATGAATGATTTACAGTTAAAAAAAAAAAAACGCATGTAATATGTTAAGAGAGGGCTGGATTTTTTGTTTTACATAAATGAGTCTTAACGATTAAAGTACAGTTTCTTATATAGGGTTTTAAAGGACGTTGATGACTTAACTTCAGTTAATTATTGTACTCTAAACAGATGAATCGAATATCTTCATTTTTAAAACATCTTTTATAAGTAGTTTAACAATATATGTACACAAACGTATATTTTTGTTGTAATAGTTTAAACACATCCATATATCATATCACATAGTATTCGATTTTTTCTTGTCATTAAAGTTAAACAATCTAGTCAATAAATATGCAGTTGAAAGTGTATCTTTCCAGGCCGGACTCCACCATTACTTATTTTATTTCTTGGTCCTTAATATAGCAACGCATATACTTGACTGTACATCTACACTCAAATATCAGTAATTGTTCACTTTAAAAAAACACACTTTAGTATAAATGTTGCGGTACACATAATTATGTGTTTTCGTTTTTTTTATTTTGCCGTCATATATCATACCGATTACATTTGTGATATATAGTAGAGTGCTATGACACTTGAGGTAAAGTGATGACTTCCAATCAGCATAGATATGTTAATCAGAGAGTAAAGGCAGAGTGGTAATAAAATGTTCCCATGGTAACAGACAACAAACGTGACATTTCAGTAGGACGTCGTGAGGCCATGCAGTCACGGCAATCAATTAACCGAGTAGGATACAATTAGGTCATTAATCATGAGCAGAGGTTTTGGGCCGAGAAATACGCCGATGCACAGCCTAATCACGTACACTTTCCACTGATACACACCTTCATTTATTTATATTTGGCATGTATACATGAAATATTGTTAACTTTTGTTGAGATGTGATGTAAAAAGGGTTTTTTTTATTTATAGAAGACCTGTATTCAAACTTGTTTTACATTTTACTTTATTATATCTAATATATTTTCGAGGTTTTACTATTGATTATAAATCGTATTATTTTGTATGTGGAAGCATCGGTCCTCCTTCTTCTTTTGTTGTGTTTTACATCAGATGATCTGTGTTGCCATTTTTGTTTACAGCCTTGTCATAAGCATTTTGTTTGTGCAATCTACGTCCGTGTTGTGATGTATTGTTTCTGATTCTTAACAACAGCACTCAAGCGATAGTTTCAGTGGTCTGACATTGCCCAGCGGGCTCTTTTTTTACACAAGAGGCCCAGGGAGAACAGCGCAAGCTCGCTGATGGAGCTACCCTGTTTAAAAAATACTAAATAGATATATAAATAAATTGAATAAATAAAAGTGAAACTGAGAAATGTTCTGCCCCTCCGCGCTGCTCAGGTGTTAGATTATGTTTTCAGACTCAGTTGTTTCCAGGTTTATAGTTCGATATTCCGAAGGTTCGTCATTCCGAAACACGTAAATTGCCTATACATCGATGCTCGTTAGTCCGAAAACGAAAAAAAAGGTTCGTTAATCCGAGCATTGTGGCGTTATTCAGAAGGTTCGCTAATCCGAAAACGAAATAAGGTTCGTTACTCCGAAGGTTCGTTAATCCGAAAACGAAAAAAGGTTTGTTTTTCCGAAGGTTCGTTAATCCGCAAATGAAATAAAGTTCGTTAGTCCGAACCTTCAGAATAACGATCCTTCGGAACAACACAAACTTTTTACGGTTTCGAGCAAACGAACCTTCGGAATATCAAACTGTAACCCTGGAAACAACTGAGTCTGAAAACAAAATCCGTCAAAGAATAAGAAAGTTATGTTCGTTTTAAATTCCAGTTTTGTGACGTCACATGCGAGGTGCTCTCCCATATGCTGTGTGCTGTATGATTACATTAATTGCTCTTTGGAGGTGTGTGTGTAAAAACGTGTTTGTAATTATTATCAAATGCACCTGTTAAATAATGCATATCCTTTTGAGAAAATTTCCATAAAAAAAATGCACACAACGTATGGGAGAGCAACTCTCAAGTGACGTCACAAAATCAAAATTTAAGAGATCATAACTTTCTTATCCTTTGACGAATGTTCACCAAACCTTCACTAATATGTTTATTTTTGGGATGACCTATCCATTTAACTAATCGTTAATGAGTACGTGAGGATGGTATGAGTTATTCCTCGCTAGAATCAAACCAGATACTCTAAAATAAACTGCCAAAGAAAATCGGCACTGATGGTTGGTCTGAGCTTGATATTTTGTTATGCGAATGCGTTTCGCACAACAAACATATGAACGCATGTGCCATGATGCTGAAGGATTTATTTTACTTAGCAGTAAAAGGTTGACAAATGGGCAATGAATTTCACAAGTCAAATATGTTGTTATTGTAGTTCATATCCATTAAAAAAACTCTACTGTATTACAACAAACACATTATATGTTACGAAGGTGTCAATTTGCTAAACGGGTCTTGCAATTGACAATTCTAATCATGTGGATGACATGGCTGTAATAGGTGGAAAGGTTGCTTATTCCTTGTGGGTGAAAGATAACTTATAGAGTTAAAAGAACAGCACGTATGTACAGAACATTGACATGAAAGTTCCCTTCCGCTCTTTTCATTGTAAAAAAAAAACATTTTTCTTTCTCATTTGAAACAGCGTAAATATGTCCAGAAATTGTAGGAAAGTCTTTTGGTGATGTACTGAATTTTCTACACAACTGCATCTTGTAATCATTTACGATACGATTTACGATTTATATCATTTACGATTTGTTTATCATGTTTACAACGTCCGTACTTGTCTCTTGTGTATATTGATTTAGTCCGCCTTCTTTTCCCAGGGTCCCCCCGTCAGTGAACAAAGCACTGTTTTTCCCGGGGGCTCCTAGCTTCACATATAAAAGATGTTTTATCTCACAACCAAATAGAAGACTCTAATTGATTAGTATTCACTCAACTGTAACTTCAAGATCGATATTCATGAAATTGGCTATGATCAAAGGGATGTCGCTCGGTCAAAGTGATTTAGAAATCATGGCAATTATGGTAATGGTGATCACAATAGCACTAACGGTGTGTGCGTGAGAATGGGTAATGTGTGTGTATGTGTGTGTGTGTGTGCGTGTGTGTGTGTTTGACAGCAAAAAAGTGTGCGTAAATGCGTGTGTGTTTATGTGGGTATCATACCTGTGTCATACGCGTGTGTATGTGTGTTTTGTAAATAATATCTCTCTTTTCCCTTTTCACTGAATAATTGGAAAAGCAACATCTTTTTGGAAGAAAGGATTGAAATGTAAAAAAAAAACGCTTTCGTTTAGTGAGTATTTGTATCTGTGCGTGAAAGTGAATCTTATTGAAACATCTGCGTGAACATCGTTATTATAGTAGTGGTTCATTTCACCGTTGTAATTAATTATTATCACGTGTCCGTTTCATTTGATACCATCATCATTCAATGCGACGTACATGGTTTTATCATGAAGGCAATTTAGTTTTAAATCATAAATAAAGCGTTCATCATTAGTCAGATTTGCTATTTTCCTTGTATTCTCTTCTTCTCATCTTTATTTATAATCTTCATTCACCCTTCGTCTTTTATCTTCCCTTCTTTTTTAATCCTTCTTAATGTCTCCTTCTCCCACGCCCCCCCCCCCCCTAGCTTTCGTTTTCCCTTTTCACATAATTACACTGTATCATCAAAGCTAGATAAATCAGCGTTCGTTAAAAGGATGATTTAAATCTGTGAACATCATGGCTACTAGCACCGAATTGTGATAATAGCGAGCTTTCGATTTGAGGACGGACGGACTCTAGAACGGTAATCTGATACCAAGATCGATCTGCGCATGCGCCACCCACCGCATCGCTGTCCGCACGAGGAATCGAGAACAGGAATTCTGAGATTTTTCGTTCTCGATGAGTTGAGGACAGCAGCTAATCAGCGCCCGTACAGACGATGTCAGTGCAAATCGCACATGCGCCCGGGTCAGGGGCCAGTATAGGTGTCAGGGGATCAGGGGACGTCCTACGCACCGCCGCTCGCGTTCTCTGTTTTGTTTTCCAAAACTGCGTGTGAATACCAGCTAGAACAGATTACTCACTGTTCTCGTTTTTCGTCCGCGTTGTCATAAAGAAAGCTCCCTACTTATCCTCTCGCGTTCTCTGTTTTATTTTCCAAAACTGCGTGTGAATACCAGCTAGAACAGATTACTCACTGTTCTCGTTTCTCGTCCGCGTTGTCATAAAGAAAGCTCCCTACTTATCCACCATCGGCGACTCCCTTGGTCCACAAACATGTACTTAGTTATATATTGTCATTCTTTGTCATGCATGTATAAACAAGACAGTGCCCAGAGTATCCCTTAAGTCTAACTTGGATTTCAGAACAGACTTTCATGGCTAATGATAACAATGTCTAAACACGGATAACTTTCATAGAAATGCCTCAATTGCCAGCTATATCTCTCGTGCTTCTAATTATTAAAGAGGAGCAGGGAAGGAATACTTGGATTACTTGACTGACTGAGTAGCAGAACAGGGGGTTGTTTACCATGACGTGGAGCTGAAACAAATAACTCAGAGCATGAAACTGTGGCACTCCACGAACGCCTACGTCACATGATATGACAGATTATGGTTTCAGTTTCCTTTGAAGTTTGTGTACATGCGTGATGGACGGTCAATTGTCGCTTACCTCATTAACGGAATGGCTTCACTTCATGAATTCACCATTAAAAAGTGTGTGTGCGTGTATGTGCGTATGTGTGTGCGTGTACGTGTGTGTATGTGTGTGATTGTCTGGGGTTGCATGGTGTCATGGGGATGGGAAGTTTCTAGATTATAATCATATTTGTTAAACTGAAGGTCATGAATGCGTTTTGCTTTGTTAATCAACCTACTGTATTGGCTGTATACTAATCGCCCTAATAGGGCATTTGCCCTCGAAATAATAATTTGTTACAATCATCAACATATAACAAGGTCTTCCTAATCAAAGGAGATATACACTAGAATAATACACTAGATGAATACAGTAGAGACATACAATAGCAAGAAAAAAACGAAAAAAAAAAAGCAATAGCAAAATAGAAAAGATGTTTTCTATATTTTGCACACAAAAAACAGACATCTAAAAGGTAAAATGGGTAAATTAGTACATGCAAAGCCATAAAGGGGGAGGCTCTGATAATAGAAAAAAAGAAAAAGAAAATACATATATTTTTCCTGAAATATGAGAAATGATTTAATTTTGAAGGGGATAACAATACACACCTGTCTGAGTCCGATGTTGGTAGCCTGTCCCGTGGACGCGACCACGCCGTCGTCCTCGGGAAAAGGGAAGATGTTGGAGGCATGGATGGCGACCCTGACCCCGGACTCCTGGGCGAAGAGCCCCACATACTCGGGCTGCTCGGTGAAGAGCGTTAGGTGGAGGCCTGTGAGAGAGAATGTTGGAGGGGGGAGAGAGAGACAGACAGACAGAGAGACAGCCAGAGACAGAGACAGAGAGACAGCCAAAGACAGAGACAGCCAGAGACAGAGACAGAGAGACAGAGACAGAGAGAGACAGAGACAGAGAGGGGGGGGGGCAGAGAGAGGGAGAGAGAGACAAATACAGAAACAGAGAGACAGAGAGAGAGACAGCGAGACAGATAGAGAGACAGAGAGAGACAAAGAAACAGAGAGAAACACTCAAAGAGAGGTAGAAACAGAGAGAGGGAGGCAGAGAGAGAGAGAGAGAGAGAGAGAGATAGAGACAGAGAGACAGAGACAGAGACAGAGAGACGGAGAAAGAGAGACAGACAGACAGATAGAGAGACACAGAGAGAGCAAAAGAAAGACATAGACAGAGAGAGAGAGGCATAGTCAGAGAGAGAGAGAGAGAGAGAGAGAGAGAAGGAATACCATCTGCATCATTTAAAAATTCCAACAAAATATAAACAAAGTGAAAAAAGTTTCCAGTATTGCTTTTATTATCGTCTCTTCCTCTCTTTCCGCCTGTTTCTCGTCCATACTACCCATGCTGCTATACCGCAGAAAGTGTAAATCGGCACCACTGCGGAGTGTGTATGTCATAGCAGCACTGGTCGTATCATATTGTAAATTGTGACCTCGGTATTCGTTTGCCCTTGAAGACTCCAGACAACACTTTCCATGAGCGCGTTGCCAATTTCAATCTTACTGACCATGAGCCTCACAAAAACCACTACAATTTTACATTAACTCTTTATGTGGCAACGTGGGACTCTTTCCACGCAAACTCCTTAGAGTTCGGGTTTATCTGGCAAAAAAGTGTTAATATGTCATAATGCATATTACGTAATGTACGTTACATACAAGTATATTATACGAGGCATTGTCATCGTTTGTATTTCTATCGTTTTCAAGCCTTGTTTCAATATATCGTTTCTTTCTTTACACTTAGATTTAACACTGACGCTGAGCATGTAATATACAGTCACACAGCAATACATGCGCTGTAGCTGACTTCCAATGCTGTGCACATTGATGTTGATTTATATTCCATTCACATCGACACGATGAGGAAGAAGGGGGCAGAGAGCGGGATGGGAAAAGGAGGAGAACAAAAAGGAGGGAAAAGAGAAGGATAAACCGAGTGAGCGCACACACCACAATAAGCAAATATGCTCTTTCTCGATCATCCAATCTGACTCCCTCCCTCGCTCCATCTCATTCTCTCTCTCTTTTATTTACCCATGCTCAAGCACAAACTCCCTAACATACATTTAAAAACACACACATACACATACATGCTATTTCTGTTCCCTCTCTCCCTGTCCTTGTACCCCCAATCTATCACGCCAATGCAGTAAATCTCGCCATTCATGCCATTAGCTCTTACCGATCGCAGGCAATCATACAGACGTTAAATCATTCATATTTATGCATTTGGGATATGCCACAGATGTAATAATTACAATTAACCAGGGATATACCTATGTCAACTGGATACAGGTATAGCCACTTATCTAGATATGATTCCAGTTGTTCTGCCAATAGTGGCATATCTACCCATAACCTTGAGGTCAATACTGGGAACTTACTATTGCCACAAAACATTTTCCTAATATATGCACAGCTATCCCGCTACTTGCCTAGTAACGCATTATTGCATTCACCTGTATTCCGTAATTCAGTTGATATGGGTGGAACTCAATCTGAAACTATCAGTTGTTGCTACTCGGACAAACCTCGGACAAGCCTTGAAGTTACCATTAGTAACGCGTTGTTGTTCACGTTGTGAATTGTGAATTCAAATTGCATATACATAACGAAAATGGTCTATCACAGTGTCCGAAATGGTGTCAGTTGATCTCCAATCTACAGATGCACATTCCCGACCGATAGATACATTGTTAATCATCAAATGATCTACAAACCCATAGAGATAATTCTACTGGTATATTTAACCCCTCCGTGCATGCCAGACAAACTGCTGTTCGGTGACATTTGAAGGCATCTATTGCGGTCCTACAAAAAGCCGCTAAGAGCGACAATATTTAATAGAAGCCAAGGATAGCCAAAATTTAGCAAATAAGCTGTCAAGAGCAGCATAAGACACCAGGAGATAACCAAGGACACTCGCTAGACCTCCGCGCAGGACTGTTAAAATGGTTGCTCGGTGAATTCAATCAGTATGTTAGAGAATTTCGCGTAAAATCTGTTACCGGTCTCTTGACAGCGACATTATGAGTGAAAAAAAGTCTCAATGGCGTTTAACAGATTATTGGGGAGAAAAAAACGTTTTGCATTCATTTACAGGATGGAGCATGCTATCATTACTACCGGGCGTATGCCTCGAATGGATGTTCATATAATTTTAGATCTTATAATGTATTCGCCTCCAGTATATTTTTGCACCCACCTAACACAATTGCATTCAACATGTAATCAAGCTGGATTTCCGTGCTAGAGTGACTTTTAAATCAAATAACATGAATATTGGAGTGCCAATCAATAATGGAAATGATTGACCTAATCATTTACACTAATAGGTAGGCTACAGGTCACTGCGAGAGAACGTAGAGTCCCATCACTTGATGAAATCCTATAGAAAATCAGCATCATCCATAATGTGCCCCGCATTATTTCGTTGGATCCTGTACGCACCGCTTCTCATTAATTTGGCACAAATGTACTATACAAAAATTCCACAGAGTAGACATACGTTTTATCTGGTACGCCAAGTTTAAAATCCTTAGTAATGCATTGTATATATGGTCTACAATCGGCAAAGCCCTACTTCACGATTACTTGTCGATAATGAATATGGACGTAGTGAACGTCGATCAACACAATTTTGCGTGTGTAGATTAGGTAAATGAAAGTTCATGAATATTATTTAAGGGATAGTCCACCTTGAAGTTAGGAACAACATAAACTTTATACAACAATATAAGTGAAGGATTTTTTTATAGAGGTATGTGTGTAAATACGTGTTCCAAATGATGTATCAAATGCACATTTCCTTTTGAGAAGATTTCCACTTTCAAAAAATTAGTACACAACATATGGGAGATCATCTCGCACGTGACGTCACAGAATCAAAGCTTAAAACAATCGTAACATTCTTATCCTTTGACGCATATTCATCAAACCTTCACTATCAGGTTTCTTTCATATTTCAGCTTTTGTTAAAAACCAACTTAATTTCAGGATGGGCTATCCCTTTAACACATCAATTAATCAAGCGCGAATATCATATCATACATCGCAGACAGTGGGTTATAAAACAATCTAAAGTGCATATAGGATACGACTTTTTATCAGAAAGGCAAGAGATATCGCCACTCATCTTTTCGGACGACGATCAGTCAAGCTGACCGAAAAGTCGAGCAAACAGTTTTTTTTCTTAAGCTTACCTCCCATAAGATATACATTTTGCTCTTTAATCTATATTCTCACGTGGTTCTTAGTTCGCTATCTGAGTATCTCTATTTTAGAGCTGCTGAAAGAAGAAACCGTCGGCTCTTATTAAGACTACACATCACGCACATCTTACATGTCTTATAATCATCCTCACCACACAAACACATTCCTTCACAGGACATATTATATGTCATCCGTGAGTACACTATATACATGTATAACAGGCGCATGACTAATCATGCTAACGAACATACGTTGTTAATACCCTATCGAACACAATTTTGGTTAATTGATCGAGGACTTTTTTTTTGCTTACCGTATTGTGCTCCTGTTCGTCCAGTTTTCCTTTGAATTGTTTCATTTCCAATAACTTGGTTAAACGTAAAACAGTTCCCGTAATCCTTATTTTGAAATTGTCTGAAGTCCCTGAAAATCAGAATGAATAATGAAATAGAATGTATTATTAAACATTGTCGATACATGGTATATTCTTTTGTTTCGGATCGTGTTTTGTCGCTGTTATCGTCATAATGTATTCTCTTTTTCTCTTTTCTCACCCGTCTGCTACTTTGTATTAATTTGTTCTTCGTTTTCAATGTCTCTTTCTTTTTTTCTTTTCCTTCTTCTTCTTCTTCTTCTTCTTCTTCTTCTCCTCCTCCTTCTTCTTCTTCTTTCTCTTCTTCTCCTCCTTCTTCTTCTGTTTGTTCTTCTCCTTCTTCTTCTCCTTCTTCTTCTTCTTCTTCTTCTTCTTCTTTTTCTTCTTCTTTTTCTTTTTCTTTTTCATTTATTTTTTTTTTCTTCTTCTTCTTCTTCTTCTTCTTCTTCTTCTTCTTCTTCTTCTTCTTCTTCTTTGTCAAATGGTATTAGTAGCTATAATATCAATATTGATATTTCACATTCCCCTTATCTTTAATCGTAATAAGAATAGTCATATCGATATCATTTATTGGGGAATGGGAAGATGGTGAACATATTGGGGGAGAAGAAGGAAGGAAGAGAATGAACATTAAATGTGAAAGAAGAAACACAACAGGAAGAAGAAGAAAAAAAGTTGAAATGAAACAGGAAAAAAACAGGAAGACGGGTAACAGACGAAAAAGAAGGAGAAAAACGGAAAGTTCAGAAAAAAGAACAAGGGGAAGGAGATGGTGGAGAGGGTATAAGATATTCCTCCAGACTTACGTATAGTTGCACTTGCGGCGGTCGAAGGTACACTGCAGGATAAAGTCCTCCGCCTGATGCCCCATCCTCTCGATCTCCTCCCTGGTCGGATTGACCACATCCAGGAGATCGCTGAAGTCGTCCGCCGTCGACACGTCGTAGAAGCCCTGCCAATCGTTCTCATCGGTCAAAGTGGTCCAGTCGTTCTCATCGTAGTGGAAGTCGTTGTCCCACGTGTCTTCCCACCAGCTGAACAAACCATTGTAGTCTTCCCTGCCTTCTGACGCCGATGGCAACGATGATGACTGTTTCGATGTATCTCGCTTCCGACGAATGGGACGCTTCCTCGTGCGTTTCCCCGTGGAGGAGTCAGGGATGACTTGAAGGCCTGACCGGCGGCGCCGTCGTCTCCGCTTTTTCATTGCCTCTCCCCCCTCACTGGTGCTAGACTCTGGGAACTCCATTTGTGACACGCTGCTGCCGTCAGCTGGGGTCCCAGGCAGGGTGGGTTGCGTGTTACCACTCGAAGAAGATTCCTGGATGGTTGTTGGATTGAAGTAACTCTGGGTCTGAAGCGCAGGGCTTGTGTCGCCCGAGCCCATGTCAGAGGAGCCTCCGTTAAAAGCAGAAGTGTCCGACGTCACTCCAGGATCCGTGGAGGGAGCCGAGGTATCTGAGCCGAGGGAGTGTGGGCTGGCCGAGCTGCCACTGCTACGGTACTCTTGCCACCAAGTCGATGACCAATCAAACCACCAGGAGTAGTCCTCATCCCCTCCTCCAAGCCCCCCGTCGACGTTGATGAGGCCTTCGAAGCGCGTCGAGAGCATCATCGACCGCCGCATCATGTTCATGTTACAGACGGTGACGGCGGGGAAACCGAGCTCAGTCTTGGTGACGACGTCGATCTGTGTAGTGTGTGGGTGATTGAAGTAGTCGATGAACAGGAGACTGCCCTGCCACAGGAAAATGCCCAGGGCGACCAGCGTAATCACAAGCCAGATCAGCTTCGACAGCGCGGTCTTCGCCGTGATGATCCGCGGGATGCCGTGAGCGCTTGTGTCGCCACTGAAGTCTAGCAAAACGTCGCCCACGGAATCGATGTCACGTGTGTTTGACTGAATAGAAGCAGAGGCGGTGAACAGCCCATCTTTGTACGGAGGATCGAAATTCGATGGAGTCGTCGGCCTAACGGAATTATAAAGAAATAAATTGTAAGACAAGAGACTTAACTAATGATACCGAATTACATTTGGAGTACTTAATCATACATAATGTATTTCTTGGTATTAATGGAATCATTCCTTTTTGTATTTGTCATATTGATTCAGCCGTCGTTATACAGGAGGATGGTGTATAGGCTTGTACTTTTTTCTGGGGGTTCTGTCTACAAATAATACGCATACGTATACAACAACACGCACACAAGTACGCTTTATAAGGCTATGATATAAACGATAACATTTTCCTGTCTCTCTTCCTATCTACGTTTCATTACTGATTCGTAAGTCTATATTCTGTATGCAATTGGTCTGAGCTTGAATTAAGAAGCGGACAATCTGAAACAATCATACATTTGTTAATGCTACTGTATAATGCTAAAATATAATGATTTTATTCATGAGATACAATATCTTACATCAATTAATGCATATACTATTTCAAATAAAATTACTTGCTCATTCATTACATTGAATTGGGAAGGTTAACCTGAACGGGTAACTTGCTTACCGTGCTTCCAATAAACCGAATACAAATAAGATACGAATGCTCGGCGACACATTAATACATCAACATTTAATCTTACATTTAATGTGTGTCAACTAGATAAATAGAGTAACCGATATCGCTCAACCAGTTGTGTGTCATTAAACTCGCACATACAGATCTACTTACTTTTCCATTTTGCCAAAGGTCCTCTAACAGCTTCGAACTTGTTGCTTCTTCGCCTCCTCACTTAATCAAAATGCGTGGCAATGATGCTGTAAATTGACTTTCAACCCTGATTGAATTGACGACCTACAATCAGGTCGTTAATCGTTCGGTATCTCTCCTCTATTCAGCGCAATCCAGTCCATTCATGAGTTTGCACGAAAAATTAAAAGTATAATATCCCCCCTGTCAAATGCCCGCTTTCCGCGCGTACCAGTAAACCCCGAGATGATCCCTTTGATTAAGCTCGGCGGGGGCGTTATGCGGTTGCTTCGATACGTGGCTAACACCAGCACTAATGGACCCGCTAAACACCACTCGAATGCGCGGGAAAAGTCACCACAGCGAGGATGCCTCCAATCAGATGCAGCCGATTAGATGCAGGGGGATACCAGGCATCAGGCAGGCGGGGTTGTTGTCTGTTGTTATGATGGGAGTCGAAAGCTGGCACGGATTTTTCCATGGTGAAGACCAAACACCATGAAATTGGTCAGCGGAAGTAGAGTACACTATAAATACAAAAATAATATCGATACTCTTGTCTCTTGTTTCCGAGGATGAAAGGGAGAGGGGAGGGTAGGGCGTTATGTTAGCATCCCCTTCAAGGACGAGTATTAATTAGGTGGTCAGAAGCGTAGATCGCAGGGGATTGCGTGAAGCAGCCTTTTCATTGAAATCTTGTTAGTAAAATAATGTTGATCATAGTAACATTTTCGTTGATATCTCCATATTTGTGTTTCAGCATTAAAATGTAGTTATTGATATCATTATGATTACGATTCTTTTTCATATTCGTACTCGTACTTCTACTTTTGTTAACCTTATATTTGTTAACCATAAATATGGTGCTGTATATGGTGTTGTTCAGGGAGCTTCTGATGAAATCAATTCATGAAAACGATGGTGTGCGAAAATCGAATACAGCCACCAGCTATAAGAATCAAATGTTAGACTGGAATGACATGATCAGATGCACGGACAAAACATAGGAAGCATGCTAAGGCAAATCGAAATTGAGAAAATCAATTTTGACCGCATACTATTTGCATTGGTTTCTGTCCATGTTTGATCATTGTCTATGATGTGACCTCGTATGAAAACTCCTCTCCAAGCTGATAGACTTGTGATGTAATCTTTCCCTCGTCGTATTTTGTTTCCACGCATATAGTCACCCATAAACGCATGAACGTACAGTACATGCATACACACATACAAAGACATTCACCCATATAAAACATAAAAATATAAATATAAATACATAGACACACACAGGTATACCCCCACATACAGATGGACACACACACACACACACACACGCACATATATATATATATATATATATATATATATATATATATATATATATTATATATGTATGTGTGTGTGTGTGTATTTGTACATACATTTTGACACACATAATTACCTTCTTGGCTCGACTGTAGTAAAACCGAATGATGTGGTATAATCTGTTAGTACAATAACTATACCTTCACCCATTATCGTTGAGTTTGGTTGTAAATTCTTAAACGATGTATTAATATGAGAAAGGCTCCCTCAAACACCAATGTCCTTGAAATGTTCTTTATGTGAATTTAAATATTGACATGAAAGTGGACCCTTCCCCCTACCCCCCCCCCCCACCCTTATTACATCTTTGAGTTTGATTGTAAATTAATTTCAAACCAAGTATTAATACGAGAAAGATTCCCTCAATCGCCAATATCCGTGAAGTGTTCTTTATTTGTTGAACTTCAATATTGCCATAAAAATGGATCCCCTTTCCTCACTTTCCCTCTTTGCATCTTAACTTACGTTGCGAGGCAGATGGGGTTTTAAAGACTTGCTCAGGAGCAAATTGAGACAGGTAAACTTAAGAAAGCAACATACGGGAGGGTAGGGTGAGCTAAGTTTTTTTATAGGATTTATAAAAGTGAATTTGCTAAACAAAAAGTCATTGTTTCAGTATATAGAGTCATCGCAAGAGTTTTCCAACAAGTAGTTCAATTTTTAAACTGTTCACTTCATTTACCTTAATACCTTTTATACAACAATGAAAAAGAATAACAGGATATCCAGTGTTTCTCAATATACAGTTTAGTTTAATGCGGAGCACAAAAGGATTCCCAAGAAAAAAAATCACAAATCATGCATTTATATAAAAAAAAACACGCAATTTACAAATCGCCGTTGTTAATCTGTAAGTAGATCATTTATACATAAAGAAATATTATGTTTAAACTGTATAAGGAACTTAAAAGACAGTCAAGTATTACGCATTTCAAAATGAATCTTTTAAAACACAAAGATGAACCTAAGCACTTACAAAAATAGGAAACGTGACTTTGCTAAAAGAGTCTTCATTGGTGACAATGAAGTAATTCATGTTACCTACGCTCCCTGACGAATAAGTTGAACAGTTATAATCTATAAATTCGTTCTCTTTAAAATTCGAAGAAAAAGAGATTTATTTGTGTGTATTTCAATGATCATCTATTTTATTTCAACCCGTGTTTTATATTTACAGAAGACCATTTGTCTATTCCTAAAAACGGGTCATTGCTGAGATCATTGAAGTATTACTACTGTCTAATGGTTTGCGAGCTCTAGAGAGATTCATATAGACTGACAACTGATAGTCCACATTACTGTGGAAAGATTCATACATTTCACTAAAGCATATTTTAAAATACAGACATTTGTAATGTTACTCTAACCCGAAAAACTATTACATAGATTTACGGAAAATCAAGCAATGGCCACTCGATCAAAGTTGAAGCGGCTGCTTTTGTTACAAGCGTCCGGATCGGCACATGTACTCAAGGCACGGTAAATAATACGCGACGTACGATTGTTATTACGATAGTTCTTGTAATAATAAGGCACTGGTAGTAACACAAATACTCATCAAAAGATTAAATCATGTTTATCACATCAAATAAGGCCATGAATGTACTCCCTTCTCATTCTTATAGCTTATTGCACGGTTGTATGAAAATAAAGGGTACTTATTGGCAACAAACATGATAGCTCGACATATTAATAACAACTATAATCATAAGTTAGGTTAATATATAAAGCTTCTACTTTTAAACCAGTTTTCCCTCATCGCGTCGGCTCATATACCTCGCCGTAGAAACCACACACTGATTCAATCAGATTAACTACACACACACATCAGCAGCAGGAAAGATCTGGTTTTGCGAAAGTGTTGTAACAATCTTTGTAGATTATCTATAATAATTTTTTTTTTACAATTTTCATGATTGCAAAATGCACGTGAATATTGAGGACAGCTCATCCTAATAATTCTACAACTAATAAGGAACTACTTCTTGATACCCTGTTGAATGCATACGTGTTAAACACTCTCGATATTTATGGATGAATAGCATTTCATCATTCAGAATTCGCACGTGTCATTTTAACTATTCTCTCTAAAACACGGAATAAAGACGGCACGCATTAACGAATTCGTTTAACTGTGGCCGTCCACATGTAGGCCATTACGCAAAATTCAAAAGAAGAAAGACGATTGTTCGGTCTGAAGTAATTCCAAATTACTGCCGTCTACACACGATATAAAATTGGCAATTCGCATTTTAAGTGTTAGGCCAACCCTTTAGGGTCTATGGGAAGCTTTGTTCTTTATGAAGTCACACCCATACGTCATAGCTCCGTCACTTGCTCGTGGGTTTTGTTGATGATCTCCTCGGACGCGTCTATCGTGGACAGCTCCCCACTCCCTTCCAGCTGGTACTTCTCGGCCTTCTCGTTGGGCAGAGCACAGCTGTCCAGGGTTTCCTCTGGGATCATGGGCGTGGCGCTCCGCGAGAGCCCCAGTTGTCCGCCCATCTCGACGGCGGGGCCGAGCAGCGAGCTGTTGTGGCTGACGTCCAAGTTGACCCTGCCCGGCTCTTGGGACGAAGAGTTCCGCCGCGACTCCTGGTTGCTGGCCATAGCCGCGCGGTTGGCCGAAACCGCTTTGCTGATCTCGCTTCGCAGGCGGAAGAACCGGTACGCGCGCTGCACAATCTTCGCCGCCTGGTTCATCTTATTAATCTTCATCGTCGTCGTCGTCGGCTTGTTTTGCTCGCGATCGGGGAAACTCTCCGCGAACTTCTCCGCCATTTGTTTCTGGAGTTCGTTGAAATCCTCCGAGTCCTCCACATCCGCCAGGACTCTCTTCGTGAGAGCAAATAAGACGTCCAAACAATGTAACCTGAAGCCTTCGTAAATAGGCATATCTAACGCAGCAATCTTAATCCTGTTAGGTCTCGCTAACCGTAACGGCGCTTCTAATGTATCACAAAACTCACTCAGCACTTCGTATGGGATAAACTGCGAGGCATTCGGGTCGTACTTCTCCCATATTTGATAGAACATCCCGAAGTCGTCTTCCGTGATCCCCACTTCCTCTTGCGCGTGAGCCTGGCTGAAATTCTCCAGGATGACCGCAATGTAGGTGTTGATGACAACCAGGAATGTAATGATGAGATAAATGAAGAAGAAAAAGATGGGTGTGTAGATGCCCCCGCAGTCGCCATTGGGGTAGCCGTTGTAGGTGCTGTTACAGTTGGGCTCCTGGACCATCAGCGGATCGAGCACATCATTCCATCCGGCAGAGGTGGACAGACGGAAGAGTAGGATGACGCTGTTGATCCACGTCTTGAAGTTGGTGACTTTGTCCAAGGCGCCGTCCAGCTTGACGTAGGCAAACTGCGACATGCCGACGATGGAGAAGACGAAGATGACGAGGAAGAGCAAGATGCCTATGTTGAGCAGGGCGGGAAGGGAGATGACGAGAGCGAAGAGGAGTTTTCGGATTCCCTTGGCCTGCTTGACCAGCCGGAGGACGCGGCCAATACGGAACAGTCTCAAGACTCGCAGCAGAGTCGGGTTGATGAAGACATCAGATAACACATCCTGGATCACGATACCTATCAAGGGAAGCATACATACAAAAGTTAACCCATTTGTATGCCATATGAAATGCTGCTCAATGTGTTTCCTGTGTATCACTTACGCGATACATCAATCAAAATACATCAATGGTGCATGCATAAAGAGTTGAGAACTCCAAATTTATGATATTTCTGTACAAGTAATCAAAATATACATTATGTTTACGTTTCATGTGTCCATGGCGTAGTTGAGACACTCTCTCTAAAGGACTAAATGCTAGGGACAAATTTATCTGCTTCGAGATTTCTGGTGATCTCAAGCGCCTCTGCTTTCAGACACATAAGTGGGATTACATATTTGTTTATTCTTTAAAGTTTAAAACGTTAAGATATTGCCCCACCTGCATGATACTCAGAAAATGATGAGAACATTATTGAAGACGTTTCATGGGATCTGAATGTCATGGTTTCCTTTAAATGTTAAAAGTCAAGATATTGACCCACATAATATAGAGAAGAAAATGAGAATAGGATCAATGAAATTTCATGAGATCTGTATGTTATGTTCTCCTTTCAACTTTAAAGCGTCAAGACATTGACCCACCTAATACTGAGAAGATGACGACAATGAAATCGAAGACGTTCCAAGGGATTTTGAAGTAATACCAGCTGTACCCGATCAGCTTCAGTACGGCTTCGGCGACGAAAATGGACGTGAAGACAATGTTGACCTTGTGGAGGATGTCCGTGAGCTGCTGTGACATGCCGTAGTGGTCGATCATCATCGTCAACATGTTCAGCAAGATTACGATGACGATGACGAGCTCGAATTTGTTGCTCGTAGTCAGCTTGTAAAAGAAGTTCTGGATTTTGTTCTGCGAAAGATGAAAACAGGAGGGGGAATAAAGTTAAGTGTTATCAAATACTTGCTTCCATGTGGCTAACGAATATCCCATGTGTGTAATAAAACAGCTAAGTCCAATTATATGGCCGTGTCGCACATACATTTCCAATGATTGAAAATATCAACTAAAATTGCCATGGTAACGGCTGCAGGAATGAACTTAATGGGTGGCATGAATGGTTCTTTCATGAACGTGACCAGTAGTGTAAAACACGACTAAAGCTTTGAGGCAGTGTGTGATGGGCACACGTGCTACTAAATATACAAAATATGGAAGACTATGTTAAAAAAAACACACACAGATTATACATCATGACACGGACTTGCCTTGAGAGTGAAAAAACAAAAGGATCTTATCGAATTGTTTGCAATTGAACAACACACATATTTATATTAAATGCTAATAAGTTTTCCGAAAGGCTCTTTTCTTGCCATTGTGTTAAAGCTATCAAACTGAAGCAGTTGCAAAGTGCGATGGAAGAACCCCACATGATATTGCCAATACTTGATGTAGGAAAAGGTTCTTAGCCTAAGTAGGAGCTAAGTCAACTTTAAAAAATATTATCTTGGTTTGAAAGCGACGAGGTGGTTGTTACGTTTTGCCTCAAGTATGATATGTGATCAACAGAAAGCATGAGAGTCCAGATATCTGGAAGCACTCGGTCATGAGTGTTAGGCCAAATGCTATGTTATAGGCATATTGGTGAGATCGAGATGAACGAAAGGAAAAAGAGGGAAAACAGTGCTAAGTTTTGGAAAGAGAAGGAGATGGGAACAGGGGAAATAAAAGTTAACAAAAACGAAAAACATTAAGGAGATGGAGAAGAACAAAAACATAACAAAAAGTAAAGAATAAAATAAGAATAAAAGGGGACGAGGAGACAAACAGACAAACGGAGAGACATGACAGTCTTTCAGTGCACATCAAACTTGCGAGTGAAACCCGGTGAACACTCAAATATGATTTGAAAAATGACATGTCATTTGTGTCATCAAACGATAAATCAACTCGAATACTTACTCCTGCCTGCTCGAATGGCAATGCATGCACAAAGAGTGTAAATGAACGGAAGGAAAACATTAGTCTTCGGAGGATGCTCGTAGTTAATTGAAATTGAATGTAAAATTTCGTGGGTCCACTGTTTATCTCATTGTCGGTATATTAAACCTAGATCTTTACTTTGGAAAGAGGATATGAACGTAGATTAAGTGTTAGATATATGAACACAAAACGCTTGCTCAATAGACCGGTTTACGAACATATTCCAATATTATGCATACCAGTTTAACAAAGGCTGCCCTTGACAACCGGAAAGCTTGCCCGAGGTTTGCCCTACATAGCAACAATTAATGTATGCAAAGTGGATTCCAAGTAATGAAATACCATTTTTAGGTACAGGTTAATGGAATAACTCGTTACTAGGCCCCGAGGGAAGGAACATCCAGAAATTTGACTACATTAGTAAACCGGTCTGTTGGCAAGGATCTTTCCAAAAGAATGAAGCCCTGAAAATAAGTTTAATCGAATCAAAACATAAAAATCAAGAAAAGAGATTGGCCCCCCAAAAAAGAATAAGAAATCAGACACATCATAAAGAAGATATTTGTTTTCAAAATTGTAATTACTAACACTGGGTCTGATTAGTGTTTCTCAAAGGTATATCAAAGAGTACACCATAACTGCGCTGTCTAAAATTGAATTCTTATTGTGTATCACGCATGAACAAGACGATACCCACTTATGAATTTACAGAGCATGCTTACACGCCTGAAGATCAATGTACTTTTAAACACACAACGTTCTTAGAATATGTGTATTGTTTTTAAATCTTTGCCAAACTGGTTTTATGATATTCATGTTTATGTTCAATTCAAGTTATTATTAAGGTCTAATACCCCTTTCCACTTGGGCAATTTATCCGCACCTGACACGCTTCTTGTGTCAGTTTATTTTACGGGATTTTCATGCAATTTCGATTTACATCAAGAAATGAAGTATGAGGAAAATTGTATTTGATATCAGTGACGCTACACAACCCCACCCCCCCCCCCTCTCCCGACTAAAAATGATGTGATCTAAAGCGAAGGACTGTGAACAGAAAAAAAATAAGCTCAAGTTGCCATGGTGATGAGAACTTACCGTTGGTTGTTTGATCTGCTTGGTCGGCTTCTTGACCCCCATTCTACGCATGGTTTGATAATACTGTTTCTGGCTTGTCGTCAAGAACATATCCATCGAGCTGTCGCCCTCGTACTGTGGCAAATAAAACGGGGGTACAAATGTTTAGGCAAGGCGATGTGATCATTTGAAAAGTGACAATATTTTACAATATACATTTAGCATGTGAATGAAGATGTCTTGTATGTTGAAGATACTAGCTGTCTGGGTGACAGGGTGAATAGCATGATACGTAAGAGTAAGTGGAGAGAGATAGATAGAGAGAGAGAGAGAGAGAGAGAGAGAGAGAGAGAGAGAGAGAGAGGGGGGGGGGAGTTTTAATGCAATAAAGGACACGTGGAGATCGAAGAACAGGGCTGAGTAGATACACATAAGAACGAGAGAGATAAATAGAGGTGAATGTAGAGGGAAGGAGAAATAGAGGGGGCAGGAAGACAGACATATCCGTGGATAGAGAAAGAGATAGCGTGGAAAAGGAGAGAATGAGAGAGAGAGAGAGAGAGAGAGAGAGGGGGGGGGAGGAGAAAAGGAAGAGGGTGACGAGAAAGGGGTGTGAAGGAGGAGAAGGAGGAGAGAGGAAGACGAGAGAGGAGAAGGAGGAGAGATAGGAGGAGAAATGGGAGGAGGAGTAGAGAGGGGGAGCAGGAGCAGGAGGAAGGAGAAGGAGGAGGGGGAGAGAGACAGAGAAATGGGGAGGAGAAGAGAGGAGAGGTGGACAGGCAGAGAGAGGGAGGAGAAGGAGGAGGAGGAGGAGGAGAGAGACTTACCTTTCTCTTCAGTGCGTTGAAGTTGTCGATGATGACTCCGATGAAGAGGTTGAGAAGGAAGAAGGAGCCGAACACGATGAGGACAACGAAGTAGATGTAATAAGCGAAGCTATTGTCCTTCTTGGGTTGAAAATTATCCTGTAGGTTATAAACAAAATCAAGAAAAAAACGAGTTACCCTCATATTCTCAAGCGCTTTCCTTCATCTAGTAAAACAAACTATTAGAATCCGACTTCTTTGGGGAAGGATTTTCTACTTGCTCCTTGGAAGAGCAGGCATCACGACAGAAAGAAGTATCATGTTTAAACGTGGATAAGTGAACTATGAAAATGAGATGTAAAAAAAAATGTCGTTATGCTTACCACGCCCTTTCCTCGTGAATCGACGGCTGCCGACATAGCTTCCATCCAGCCTTCAAATGTGTTCTGGAAAAGGGAAAGGGTATTTATTATGAGCATGAGTGAAAAAACGTTGCGCAAGAACACTGACATCATTTTTTCAGCTCACACACAATACCTCCAACCTATTTACCAATCGAATGAATAGGTGAATTCATTTGCATAATACTACATTCCACCAATGTAAATGGTGAATTTACTCAATGAGAACAGCAAAGTATAAAGTAAAACATAAATTACAATAATTTCAGTAGTTCATTCTTTCCCCCTCTGATGCCTGATGATGCTTATTCACAACATCGTCCACTTTCTACCAGATATCCATGTACATTCCTAGGTGGAAAACATTGACTGATTAATGTGGATCGGAAAGTTTGTTGAAAGGTACAAATACCACATTATATCATGAAGTAGATTGAACCTGTATCCTCCTTTACGTAGGCTTTTGGCTGAACCATTATACCGATATTCCTCCACTCCTGTACTTTAAATAAAAACAGGGAGGAAGGGTTTATGAGTGGAGTTTAGAGGCAACAATTACGACTCGAAAGGGGGATAGTTACGATTAAACAGATGGTTGTAGGAACGACATACACGGCATATCTGTCGAAGGGATCTAGTTCATCCTGAAATTAAGTTGGTTTCATTAAAAGCAGAAACATGAAAGAAACTTATTAGTGAAGGTTTGACGAAAATCCGTCTTAGGATAAGAAAGTTATGCTCTATTGAAATGTCAGCTTTGTGTCTTCACGTGCGAGGTACGCTCCATTATGTTGTGTGTTGTGCAGTTCCATAAATTGCTCTTTTTCTGTTTTTTACTAAGATTTTTTCCATAGAGGTTTGTATTTAAAATGTTTATAATGATGTATCAAATGCACAGATAAAATCCTTTTGAAGAAATTGACAATTAAAAATTAGTTGTACACAATATAATGGGAGAGCACCTCGCACGTGACGTCTCAAAATCAGAAATTTAACTTATCCTTTGACGGATTTTCATCAAAACTTCACTAGGTATGTCTCTTTTATTGAAATCAACTTTATTTCATGGTGAACTTAGTGAACAATTCCTTTAAGGTCGTTCACTTGAAAATGGTTTGCCGCTGCCGCTTCCCGCGTGCCGTTTGACGTTAGCGTTTTGCCGTTGCGGCAAAGCAAGAAACAATCTACATGTAACAATTTCAACATAGAAAGGCGGTCCACTGCTTCCAATGTCAAACATATCAAAATGTCCTGCAGCAGCGTGTAAACATTCCTTTTAAAAGGGAGTTTGAAACGACACTTACGACTTGAAATAAGGCTATGTAGCCTCGGAAGACATCGTCGAAGTTGATGGGCGGATTCTGCCACGTGAAATTCTTGGCGAGGCACTCGGACTTGTTGTTGACCACGGTGTAGAGCAGGCGCTCGCCCTCGTCGTCGACGCACCGGTCGAAGAGGCCCTTGAAGAAGAGCACGCCCATGATGGAGAAGATCAGCCAGATGAGCGCGCACACGAGCAGGACGTTGGCGATGGACGGGATGGCGTGCGTCACGGCGTTAACCACGATCTGACGGTAATCGAAAAAAGAAAGTTTAATTGCTCTGTTTCTCTTCATCATTTTTATTCAGTCACGTAGTATTTATTCTGTAGAAGAAAAGACAACTTTTGACTTATCAATCACCTTGTTTAATATGATATGGATTTAGCTGTCCCTCGGTTCTTTGCGAGTGTGTGTGTGTGTTATATATAGCTCGTATTGCTTTATCCAATATTGGCTTAACACAAGGTTCACCCTCTCTTTCTGATGACCGGAAGTGGGTATGACTGCAACAAAATCCGGTGCATTATGGGTTAATTATTCTTCATATGGAGAGTTTATGGTTTTTCTGTGGGAGTTAGGGTCGACGTACCTTCATGCCTTGCCATCGGGAGATAGCTCTGAGCGGCCGGAGAGCTCGCAGTGTGCGCAGTGCTCGGAAGGCTGTGATGTTCCCCAGGCCGATCACGTCTCCGAGGATACTCAACAGACCAATCTAGCAAATTATAATGATGGGAATGAAAAAATAACCATTATGTACATCACATGATTACAGCAAGATTGATAGCCGTATGTGATACAGGAGAGAAAACTCGATGAGATGATATGATAATGAAAGTGGTGTCCTAATGCATGTCTTCATGTCACAATAAGATTTTGAAGAGCAAGCTAATGAGATTATTAAAGGGAATACACTGTACTGGGAAGACAAAAAGCCTTCAAAAAGGTGATCGTGATCTGTTTTTGGTAAATAATTGTGAATAATCTGTTTTTGGTGAATAATTAGGTGCTATTTATGATAATCATCTATCGTTTGACCCCATTACGCATCCCCTCACACTTCAAACATTTTTCAGCATTCCTAATTTTTGAAAAGGTGAAATCCATGAAGTTGATTTAAAGAGTCAAATTGATTTTTTTTTTTCTCCCGTAAAATGAATCTTCACATTTTCTAAAAACTTAAGAAGTTATAACAATGTCATTGTCGACTGCTCACACGACATAAACAAAGCAAAAAATACTATTATTTATTGTTTTGGGGCATAAAAAAATGATTCCTGTGACTTTTGGTAAGTGACACTTTTACCTTAAATGCAAGCTTACTCCTGCGTGACTTGACGGACCAATCACATTTTCACACAGAAGTTCTTCAATGAGTGTAAAAACACCCCTGTCAAATCATTTTGCTTAAAATTGATTTGTTAAAAACTTATGGTATTTTGAAAAAAGGAGGACTTTTTGGGGGTGTTTAGTTATGGATTAAAAATAAACGCACAACCGCCTAGAAGCCAGGTTAATCTATACCAGGCTTTGTACTTACGATGACGATGCAGAAGTCGAGCCAGCACCACACGCTCGAGAAGTAGCGGGCGAAGCCGAGCCCGCACCACTTGATGAGCATCTCCACCACAAAGATGCCGAAGAAGGTGTAGTTGAAGATGCCCAGGATGTGCGTCAGACCAGGGTTGTCAGCTAGGTAGACGTCCTCGAAAACCTGGTCGATTAATCACGGGGGAACGATGGTTTAACTATCATACCAACCAGACCGGACTCAAACCTGTATACGTTTACTGCGCTATCATTATGATACTTTAACCCCACCAGTAAGCCTCCCATAAGTGCACGCGTATAATAAGTCAATTGCTTTTTCCTGGCTTGGTATCGAGAGGATTGATAAATGTCCTAATATTAGGCTTCATTTTGGTAATTGTTGGTCTTGAGTTGCTCAAGGATTCACTTTAAGATTTATTTACAGATATTTGATACTATGTCTTTGGCCGGAAAGGTTTTCATTGCTGCACATCCATAAAGACCGCCATGTGATATCGTCCAATATGTGGTCACAGTTTAAGGTATTAACCACGGCTGGTCAAAGGTTTGTACTTCCGGTGCTCAGTGTACTTACCAGTGTGATACTGCTTCCAAAGATGACGATAATGATGAACGTCTCAAAGATCTTGTGCTCGCACACAGTGCACATGACCTCCCTGAAGCGCCTCCAACGGTAGGCCCAATCGTTCTCGTTGGGGTCTCGGCAGCAAGGGATACAGGTGCAGTGGGCCGCGTACCACTTCATGCAAGACTTCGGCACGCAGTCCTTGACGGGGTCCTCCAGCACGGGCTCTTCGATGGTGGCGGTGGTGATGACGACCTTGGCCGTGTCGCGCCGGCTGACGATGCTGGCCAGACTCGCGTGGCTGACCGAGCGGCCGGGGATGGGCGTGGGGGAGATCGCAGTCTTCGGAGGCTCGATCTCACCCGTCTCGGCGTTCGTGCTCACTACAATCGGGCCGCCGTTATCGAGGTCGTCGAGGGCCTCGTGGCCGTCCGCGACCGAGGCGACGTGCAATGTAGGGGCAGGCAAGATGGCGGGGATTGGGGCTGGGGTGACGAACGCCTGAGAGATGAATGGGTGGGGTGGGAGCTGGAAGAACAATAGAACCCATCAAGAATCATTACTACCATGACCAGATGATCTCAGTAGGAGTAGTTCTACGGATGTTACTACGGTTGTTACTTGATGCAAACAAGCAAACATTTCAGGGGAGTGTTTCACCAAGCTCGTCGTAAGATGCGAACCACTTTACGCAAGAATGGTGACCTGTTCTTGCGCCCCAATTTGTTCCTGTTTTAACACAGTTAATTTCCAACAATCCTCATTAAATTTGACAAATGTTAACTTTGTATTCAGATGCTTCTGAGTAACACTAATTTTGATTTACAGGGATCAGATTTCAATTTTATCTGATTGGAATCAAATTCATTGAGAATCTTACATGGCACCAGGCGTGCGCAAAGTCTTACGTAGCTTTAGAACAACTTGGTGAACCCCCCCCCCCCCCCCCCCGGGACGCATTGCAAATCACATCGCTGATAACTGAAGTGCACGAAAACAAATGTCCTGTTCTAAGAAGCCACATGGAATACAGCTGTACTTACCGATCTGACGCTAGCAGCACTGCCATGGCGACTGCCGCCGTTAGCGTGAACATGGGGCAGGTGGCCGTTAGAGGCGGCTAGGGATGGGTGGAGGTGCATTCCGCCGCCGTTTGTTGTTAGTTGGTTTCTCCGCCGAATTACTAGAAAATGATAGATAAACAAAATTGAGATTCCACAGAAACAACGCGGATACGAATACGCCTAAAGTTCGCTGTGTGTTTTCCGAAATTTGTATCGCTGTCACGAACTCGTGGATGGTTCAGTTGAACTTGCATCCCCTGTTTTTCTTTGGTTCGGGACCATGAGATTAGACTATTCAATAACATTTCGAAAATCATTTTAAGAAATAACAAAAACAGCAACGAATGAAGAGCAAATATAGCACCCTTGAAAACCAAGCCCAAACTGTCTTTTCACAAGCGAGTGCATTTTCTTACGATAAAACAATAGTTACCTGTGGTTCGCGTAGAGCTCTCGATGTCGATGGTGGAGATCTTGTCTTCGTCTTTCCCGACGTCCTCGACCACGATGAACTCGTGGATGGCGGCCTTGCCGTTGCCGTTCTCCTTCGGGATGGCTCCATTGAGATGGTGACTGCCTTCCTCCAGCGCCTTGAGGTTCTCGCTGCTGCTGGAGATCTTGTTCTTCTTGTACCTTGGTTCGGAATCAAACATGTACAATACAGGTGTTATCAGAGGTTATATGCTTACTGACATGTGTTTCATGGATAGAATACGAATCAATCAAAACGTGGTAATGATTCAGACATTGAATGCATGTTTGTTTTTGTATCAAAATTCTCCTAAGCACTTTCAAGTTTGTGAATGAAGTCCAATAAACATTTTTTTTGCTTTAGATAAAAATTGTCTACTCATATATTTTCCCAGATTAGAGACTTATTATGCTATGTATGCTGTGACTTCTTTGAAATAAACTTACTTTAATCTATCTAGGATTTACATACTCCTACCATTACCTTTATAAGCGTATGGAATATGTTCAAGCCATAAAGTTACTCCGTTCCTACCCTGGCAGGCCTTTCGTATGTATCAAAGCCATATACCAATATGTGTCACTACTGTTTTCAATTGATTGTGTTTGTTATTGATGACATACATCATTTTCTATTAAAATTTCGAACATTTCTATGTAGTAATCATGTTCCATTTGTTCAGCTCTTAACATTAAAAGACAGCTAATGCAGGATAAATCGTGAAACCAATTTAAAAACAGGAACACAGGAGAAGAGTGTCTTACTTTTTGCAGCAAAGACAGGGTCTGACGAGGCACATAAAGAACCTGCCGATCTTTCTGACGGCAATAACCAGCTTGGATTCTTCCTCCTCCTTCTTGGTCTGCAGCGAGTCGGACGCGAAGGAGTTCAGCAGCAGAGCGAGGAAGAGATTCAGCATCTGTGGGTAAGGGGTGGGGGGGGGGGGCAGGGGAAAATGTTACGTAATATGAAATATATCAAAGAAGTTGTACATTTGTCCATTAATTTTGTCTAAAAATAGCTCAATAATTAGAACATGGCTCAGCATGCAACATGAACTTAAAATGGAGAAGATTAAACTTCTTAGACTGGCAATGGATAGGAATGCCTGGCATTTCATGGTCGCCAATGTCACTAGATATGACACTTGAGAGAGAGAGAGAGGGAGAGAGAGAGAGAGAGAGAGGGGGGGGGGAATAACTCACCATGATGTTGCCGACGATGAGTGTGCCGATGAAGAGGATGATGCAGAAGGGCTTGTTGGCCACATTCATGCAGTCATAGAGCGGCTCGATCCACTCTCCGCACAGGATGCGGAAGATGAGCATGATGGAGTGGGGGAAGTCCTCGAACGTCCAGGGTGGGATCTCCTCCCAGGTCCCCACGCCGAACTTCTCCGGAGTGTAGCTCCCGCCCAGGATCTGCATGCCGATGACGGCGAAGATGAACATGACGATGAGCAGGACGATGGACACGTTGCCGATGGCCGACATGGTCGAGGCGATGATGGACAGCAGGGTCCGCATCGTCGTCCACGACTGGGCCAGCTTGAGGACTCGTAGCTGAGAGGTAGGAAGAGAGACGTGGATTTGTTTATTTTTTATCGTGAAGATTTACAGTTGGAAAGACATACAACTTATACAATGAGGAGTTCCACGGTATACCATTTGATATCCCTTAATGTCGCCCGTTCCTTTAACAAACATCTGCAAACTTCATGAAAGTTTGAAAATATTTAGCACGTATCTTTAGAATACCAATTGTGAAATGTTAAGGTCAGAGGTACTACAACTCCCGTAGAATAAATGGACATTTAACTAGCTTCAATGAGATTTGACTATTTTTGTGGAACGGAAAAGAAAACAATCATCGAAGATTATTTCCTCAAAACCGAATATTACGCTTTGTCTATTCCATGGAAAGGTTATATACCCTCTTTCTCTCAAATGATGACAAAGTCAGGGAACTTCCAAAGTTAGTTCTGCAATAGGGACGGGCTAACTTAAAGTCTCTATGTGCCATGGGTGCATTTTTTCACCAGAACTGCACACAAATCCAATCTCTTCATTTGAGAAGGAACACGGTGTCTCAGTCATCACTCACCAGGCGGAATGTCCGGAGGATGGACAGACCCTCGACTCCCGTTAACCCGAGCTCGACCACGCTCACAACCACGACGAGGAGATCGAAGAGATTCCAGGTATTCTTGAAGAACTTGCGGTCGAGGGCGATCAGCTTGAGCACACATTCGATAGCGAAGATGTAGGTAAAGATCTGCGGGGATCGGGGCAGGGGAATAAACGTTCCAAAGTCAGCATTAATTATGAAACGTAAAATTACGCGGAGTTACAAAACGGCAGAGTTGTAGAATGGTAATAATGAATATCGGTCCGGCCCTTCAGTTGATGATACAATCATTTGATCATGAATAATTGCAATTGATGTTTGTAGATAATCAGACAAGATCTGATATCTGCATCCGGAGTAACTCTGTAGAATGCCGTACATGCTACTACAGTGTGGCATGTGGGGATGTCGTATGATATTTTAAATGTAGGTTTTATTTCCCCTTAAAGTAGCGGGACAGTAAACAAACCACACGCTCTCTCGCTTTCCATTTGTCCACCTCTCTTTTATCTGTTCTCCCCTCCACCTCCCCCTTTCTCTCATTCTCTCCCCCACTCTCTCTCCCTCATTCTCTCTCTTTCTTTCTCTCTCTCTCTCTCTTTATCTCTCTCTCTCTCTCTCTCCCTCTCTCTCTCTCTCTCTCTCTCTCTCTCTCTACCGCTCTCTGTCTCTCTCCAATCATCTATGTGTCACTCTTAACTGATGCATTTTTACATGGTCGGTGTTTTGTCCATCTCGGGGGGTAAAGAAAAACCCGACAAACGAACAGGACGACGACCTCACCTGATTGCCAAACTCAGAGATCTCCTCGAGCTCCATACTGATGCCCTCGTGGTCCATCATAAGGAAGGCGGTATTGCCGATGATGCAGAGGGTGATGAAGAGGTCCATAAGGGGATCGAGCACGATGTAGCCGGCCCAGTACTGCACCTTCCTCCAGCGGCGATAGTGCGGGTAGGGGCAGGTGAAGTTGCGGCGACAGCAGCCGCAGCAGTAGCGATAGTCGCAGCACATCACATCTCGTCCTATTGACTCGTTGTCGTCAATGAACGGCACTAAGAGAAGGAAACAAACCAGTCGTAATGCACTAACTCTAACCACATTAATTCCTCAACTATTGGACTGAAGTTATTCAAGCGTTATAAGCAAGGCTATGGGTTGACACATGTACACACACCGTTTGATGATCAGCTGAGATTACAGAAACAACAAAGCTCATCAAAAGGGTGGTATGGTACTTTTTCAAATGGTTTAAATGCTTAGTTACATTCACCCAGTGGCAGTTTTTCCGCTGCTACTTGACATAAATTCTCCCTTTCTTACAACTTTTACATAATTTTTTCGCAGCTATTTCAGACAGATAAATTGCCTTGGTTTTCATAGATTGGAAGACTCGACCACATCCAGCGCTTGATACGACACTGGAAGAGACAATCCGCTGCCTCACACTCACCCGGCTGTTCGTCGTCGTCGTCGCCATCGTTCGCCTGTCCTTGGCTCGATTCTTTCGCCCGGCTCTCCGCGTCGTCCTTGCTCCCGATGCCAGAGACGCTATCCTTCATCTCCGTCATCATCATCGTGTCGCTGCCCATAGTGCCATCTCCGCCCGGTTTCTGAAAAGTCAAATCAATTAACGCGCCGTTATTAAAAAAGATCATGACGTGGAATTTCTTCGTTACGTCACACGCTGCCACGAAGAAACCACGAGTTATTATTACGCATGCTTATAAATCTTTAACGTTTATGCAGGCATTAATGTTCACATTAAGTAATAATACATTTTGGGGCTTCAGGGGGACACACTCACTTTTCATACACTACTTGCTATGTTAGACAACCCTCCGATAAGCCTTGGTTTTATCCATCGTCATTTTTTTAATACAGTCTGCATAATATGGAATGTATTTGTAAACGTTTATAACGTTGCGGCGAAGTTTGGTTAGCTTACCAATGACAATGATCAAATCAACAGGGAATAAGAAGTTGTCATGGTAACCAACCATACTTCGTTGAAAACAGTAAGTTAGAAAGGAGAGAACTCAAAATAACCACAAATATATCACTACTGTTTATTCACAATTGTCATATTTGACACCAGAAAAAAACACACATACACAAAACCCATATGGAAACTGTTGTCTGTCACGGAATGAGTTAACACCGTGACGGATGAGCTATGCGTTGGAGTATACACTATGCTTTTTAGTCAACGCTCAAAATAGATCATCCATCAGACCATGCAATCCATTTATAAGAAGATTCGGGAAATGATGGTGGTGGTGGTAGGGTGGGGGGGTTGTTTATCGAAAGTACGCCTTAATACATTTCCTGGCGTTTTGTAACCATTGAGCGCAGAGCGAAAGAATGGGCCTAGCTCGCAGGATTTCACTCTCTATACACTCACTCTCACCACCGCGAAGACGAGAGGGCTTTGTTTCCTCCCGGCGCCATTGTTCGGCTCTAGCAGAAAGCCACTTGAAATATTGATCGCGTCAAAATATTCGTCGGTGGAGACCAGGTAGACAGGCATCAGCGAGCGCGCGGATTGTTTCAGCGTCTTGCCGGTTCACCTCTCTCTCTCTCTCTCTCTCTCTCTCTCTCTCTCTCTCTCTCTCTCTCTCTCTCTCTCTCTTTCTCTCCCTCTCCCTCTCTCTCTCTCTCTCTCTCTCCCTCTCTCTCTCTCTCTCCCTCTCCCTCCCTCTCTTCCTCTCTCTCTCTCTCTCTCCCTCTCTCTCTCTCCCTCTCCCTCCCTCTCCCTCCCTCCCTCTCTCTCTCCCTCGCTTGCTCTTTCTCTCCCTCTCTCTCTCCCTCCCTCCCTTTCTCTCTCTCCCTCTCTCTCTCTCATCATCATCATTCTCATTGTTCTCCTCCTGTCTTTCCTTTTGTACAGCTCCTTATACTTGTATTTGTTACAAATTTTATCTTAAGTGTTGTCATTATAGTGTAATCAGTTTTTGCACTAAAACATAAGGCTTCCAAGTCATTGGATGATACAGAATGGTATTCTGCATTACTTCTAATGTAGCAATGGCATTACTCATCATAACGTTCCAATTCCATTTAAATGAAAATGTAATATTTCGTGAAACTTATACATTTAAAGAAAAATCCATGCAATATCACTTTCTACGATACAACGAAGGGGATTTCTGAAATGCATTGAAATATGTTGGGCGTGTCACATACATGTATTAACATATTACTTAATGGCGAGTCACATAGAACATTAAAATCGAGGACAAGAAATCAAGAGTACGAATGCATTTGATCCATGTTTGTCCGGTAAAAACTCACGAGAACATCTACATGTATAGTAATTTCAAGCAAATGTCGGAAGACATTGTGATTATCAAAAGTCCCCTCAATGCAACAAACGAAGGCATGTAGAGAAAATGCAATATTACTATATAAACAAGCACTACTGTAATGATCTGTTGGACAACAACCAACGGGAGTATCAGTAAATAAGTACTGTCACTGCTACAGAATGAACAAAGAAATGCAAATTTATAAGGAAAAATGAAGAGGCGGAAACAGCAAGGGGCAGTACGAGGGTTAAGCCCAACACTTTGTTGTCACATGAAATACACGCCAAATACATTAGAAGGAAATGTGAAAATTCACTTACATAATCGTATGTTGATTGGAGCGCTGTCATGGCATCCTGTAAGACAAAAGAGAATTTGATGATTTCGTGAGTTCAAGATACGTCGTTGACAGTATACACGTTTTCTTCGTCTCAGTATTTTAAAGTTGTTGAATGAAAACATAACTGTCGAATTCACTCTATTTTCAGAGCCGTAAGCACATTTTTCGTATTTCCATCCGAGCTTTGTATACACTTTTGGAAGTATGCTGCTCAGCACATACATAAGTATGTTATCATAAAAATCTATTCATTCGACAAATAACAGAACGAAGTTTATTATAATTACGTAATACACTATGATAAATAACAATACACAACACTGTTAAGAGCGCGGTACATCAAATTGACCATTGGACCTCCTCTTCCAATTCTTCCTATTCCAATATTTAGAGGGGAAAGAAGTAATGTGTCCTACCTCTGATACTTTGGTGCCCACGTCACTGACTGAGTCTTCCGCGCTGTTGTTAGCGGTACCAGGAGGGCCGTCATCGCCTGAGTAGCCGGGGTTCTCTTGTCCGTTTGTCAGCATCGGAACCTGGCTGCCCTGGTTATCCTGGTCTGCGTCTTTGATCGCCCCGCTACTCCCCCCGCCGGTGCCGTCACCATCCCCTCCTTCCTTCTGCTGCTTTTTCTTCTGCTTTTTCTTCTTCTTGGCGGCCAGCTTCTTGAGCTTTTTGGCGTCCAGTTGCAGGACGGAATCTTTCTTTTCTTTGGCTTTCCTCGCTTTCTCCTGCCGTGTAGAACGGAGGAAAGTTTGTATTAAGCATGGTGTAAATGACACCCTTTATCAATATAAAACATTGACGCGGAAGTACATTGTTATTTGTATTATTCTTATATCGACACAACACCTTCATAAAAAAAAAATAACACGAGGTGCCCCAAGTTGTCTTACTTTCTCATATCCCCCCTTTCAAACGTGTGAATATTTCGACAAACACATGGCTCATTATAAAAAAAAATCAACCAAACACATCACGCTTATGCTGGCCCAATATTCGGCGCCACACAACACATTTACACGGACAAGTTTGACACCACATATTGACACCGGAGTACCGCACCTTTCCCTGGTTCTCCATCTCTTCGGTG